>CP136883.1:12087500-12512500 GCA_033000465.1 Sciaenops ocellatus | reverse complement strand
CTAGGCTGTAAATGAGAATTATGTGTTGAGTACATAGTTATAACGCACATGCACACACTCAGAGCTGCGGCAGCAGAGATTCAGACCTAAGAGGATCAGTGGTGGTGTGTAAAGATCCCTCTCTCCATTTTCAATGTGTCCTAATCCTAAATTTGCTCCAAAAATGTGTCTCCATCTGTTTCGTTATCACTTGATATGTCTTTCTCTTTCCTCTGGCTCTCACTTTCTCTCTCTTGTAACCACAGCTGTATGTGTTTAATTACTGAGGTGACCTGATAAAACGGTGTTGCTAGAGTGTGTTTCTCTTTATTCTTCCCTGTCTTTTCTCTTCAAGAGCAAAGAGGAGTCAATCAAACTATTCTTCATTCTGCACAGCACATCTGATTTGATATACAGTGACTCACTTTGTGCGCCCTCTGTCTACATCAGACACCTGTTGTGGCTCTAATTGAACAGTGTGACTGTACATCACGGTCAGATTGTCATCCACATGGCTTTATTTGATGCCGCTTTTGTGAAACATAAACAGGAACCAGCTGTTACCCCAAATAGCTCCTGGCTTTCACAAAGTCTGTTTGTCAGCTTTTAGTTGAGATTTGAGTTGGTGCATGCGTGTGTGCATGTGAGACAAATTGTACATCTATTCCTTGGTTCATTAGTTTTGAGCTTCCTATTTGTTTTCTACATATCTTTGTCTTGTGCCTGCTCTCCTTTTTGTCTTTATAAAGAAGTGTATGCGTGTGTTTATGTGTGTGAATGCCTCCCTACAGGCTCCTCTCTGCTCTTGATTGCACTGGCTATTTCCCCCTGAGGCTCTCCCCAGATGACAAATTCACACATCCGTTTTCAGCCTCCTCCTTTGCACAAAATCAATAATCTCACCTCAGTTTTCTCTGCATATTTGGAATGATGTTGCTGCAGATTCTTTTTAGGGTTCCCTTGCAGTGTTGTGGGTACACACGGACACACAGAGAAAAACATGTAAACCTGTATGCTATGTAACAAAGCTGTAGAATAGTTGTAAAACTTCTGGTGAATTAAGCTATGGCTAGTTTTGTTGCTTTTGAACAGCCTACAGCCTTGTATTGGTAAGAAGAAGTGTCATTTATTCTTTCAAAATTCATTTAGTCTTGTTTTTAAAGCTAGCAGACATAAAAATGATAGGACAATGTACCAATTCACCTGTCAGAGGCTAAAAAGCCTTTTACAGCATCAGGTCAAGGCAGATTGCAATATCTGACCTTTACCACAGCTGAATGAAACACCACAGAGACAAAGACTTATGCTTTATTATTTTTATTAGATCTGGAGGGAGATGAGAATAGAGGGCAGGCAGGAAAAAAATGATGTTGGGGGAAAGGGTATATGCACATGAAAGATGCACAGGACGTTGATGGAGTGCCATTGTTGCTGAAAGCCAGCAGACAGGCATGGAGATACCTCCGACATTCATATAAAGAACGAATGGCAGCATGAAACATTCATCTATCATTGCTCTGTCTCTGATTCTTACTGTACTGCCACCATCTATTATTCATCAGCATAGGACAGGGAGCGACAGACATGATGAGTGTACTGTCGGTGAAAGAAGGGAGGCAATTGTGTACAATAATGCACACATTCACACACACACACACACACACACACACACACACACACACACACACACACACACAAATGCCCTTGGAGTGAGAATATATAGACTACATGTATGAATATGTATACACATTATTGATACAGTATCTGTCTCCCACAAACATATTGGATGTTTATTCTTTGAGTTCTGCACTGCAGTGATTAATGCAAAGCACCAGTGAAAGAAAAACATTTAAGGATAAAAGATGAGTCTAATTGAAGTCAATCCTCTTCATGACTTTCCCCCGAAGGAAAAAAAAGTGCAAGTGAACATTTATGTTTTTTGTGTTGTTGATTGTGCATGTGTGATGCATGGTGGTTTTGTTGCCATTAAAAAAATCATCCTCTTTATCATTTTGCATCGTCACCCAACTCTCATGGCAGGGGTAATTAAATTCACACCAGTGATATTGAGGAAGACGGGGGTAATGCGCCTGACTAGCTCAGTGTGAGCATTCTTCACAACATGAAACTAAAGACTGATTACTAATAATATTTACTAATTTTCCAGCGGATATGGTAACTTAAAGCCACACTGATCCCAGCAGTTTGCCGCTGTGCAAAGCAATTACCCTCTGCCTTGATGGTTGTAAAAGAATCTTAAAATGTTAGAAAAGAATCATTAACTCTAACTTAAAGTAATCACGATGTATTATTCACAGTAAGTGTGTAAAGCTCCAGGTCAGGGGTGACAATTTTGTAACAGCGGTAGCTGGCTCGATGGAGAGAATAAGACTGCTGCCATCCACATTAAATGATAAATGGACTGTACTTATATAGCACCTTTCTAGTCTTCCGACCACTCAAAGCACTTTTACACTACATATCTCATTCACCCATTCACACACATTCATACACTGATGGCACTGGTGGCCATGCAAGGTGCCAGCTGCTCATCAGTTTTAGGAGCTAGCCATTCATACAACACCATACATCAGGTTCAAGGACGCTTCGACATGTAGACTGGAGACGGGGATCGAACCACCGATCATCTGATTAGTGGACGACCCGCTCTACCTCCGAGCCACAGCTGCCCCTATGCAGCAATGCACTGGTGCCTCATTCTCCATTTCTTCCTCCCTTTTCCTTTTGACTTAGACTAATGTCCTCTCCAATATCCTCTGTTCACTTCACTTGTTTGTTTTCTGCCAGTTCATTCAATCTCAGTTTCAAAGCCCATTTAGACCCGCTCAGTTAACTTATCCTCCTCATCCTTTTCACACCGTCTCTTTCCCTTCACCCCACTTTCATCCCGCTCTGCTATCACTCATCTTTCCAAAGGGCTCCTGTGTTATTTACCAAAAATGTAATGGGGGTCAAAGGCCTCTCAGACGGAAAGGGGAGGAGAGGTGTAAGAAAAGACGAGCAGGAGGAAGATGAAGGGATAGACAGGGTTAGACAAGGCTGTATAATGACCTAGAGACAGGCTGTGTAATCAGTCTGTCTGTCTCTTACCTTCAGTTGGTGCTCCAGGTAGCTTGTGGGGTCACAAGAACAGTATTTTTGATTGGTACAGGGTTGTCATGGCAGAGTCATTTGGAGGGGCAGTACTGGCAGAGAAGTGGCTGCAGGCAACCCGCTGACAGAATCTTCCAGATTGACGAGGACTGACTTTCACCCCCTTGACCCCTTTCCATGAGCCCTTGTCCCGATGAAGCGGGTGGGAGGTGGAAAGAGCTATTTTTGGTATCAGGGTCGTCGACATTGTTGAAAAGACACAATAAGTGAGATGATAAGTGTAAAAGGGAAGAGTGGAGGCAGTTATGAGCTAGAAAACAGTGAACAGGGAAGAATTTGAGAACACTACGAATTTGAAATGTATTCATATTTGTCATTTAAAGATATTTTCCCACCTCACTACACAATATATTCCACCCATCCACCCATTATATGTAACCACTTATCCTCATCAGGGTCGCAGTGGGGGACTATTCCAGCTGATTTTGGGCGAGAGGCGATTTACACCCTGGACAAGTATATTCCATCATACAATAGAAATCTATCTGTAGTGTTGAACAAACTGTGTTGCAGGTTCTGAACAGACATGTGTATTTGACTCAGTGAGTTACTCATAAGCTCTGTTTCTCTTACTCATAAGTAGCAGACAGCTATATATATTGATGTTAGAGTATTACAGTTCTTTTTCTCTCTCTTCCCTCTCTCCCCGCTCTATGATTCTTGGACATAAAAGATGCAGAGTGTCGTAGGTGGGAGAGTTGTGTAAGTGAGGAGGCGCAGAAAGAGATGGTAGGTCAAGTAGCCCTGATTATGTAAAAAGAGTCAGAGAGGGTTGGGAACACATGCTGCTGTACCTTTTGAAGAGATTAGATTATGTGAAGATCACAATGAGTGGGATTCTCATAATGTGCTGATTGAGTAACTCAGACATATCATTCGTATTACATCACTCATCATAATTTTTTTAATTCGGTCTGCATGGGTTCAAGTCCTCAACTTCATTTTTCCTTTGAAATGCCTTCCCACTCTGTATGACTCCCATCTCTCCTCTTTTCATGTACGCCTTCATATCCTTTTCCACAGCTCTTGTCCCTTTTACAAGTTGTGTTTAGTTTTTCTTTTAGATGAGTTCATGTGAAGGAGACGGGCTGGCTGAGCCCTGAGGTGCAGGTTGTCTAAATAGCAGCACTGACAGTTCACCCCTCAGGTACCATGAGATGGACATACAGACAAGCTGTCTGACACATATACAGAGATACTCTGCAGTTCATTACCCTCTACCATTTCATTTTACATCTGACGTCTAGATTCATCACTCAGGTTCACTCTTTTTCTTTTATTTTGAACGCTTTTTCTCAGTTTTCTTTTTCCTAGAATCACTGCCTGTAAGGATTACGGCTGTCCAACGAGATTCAAACACGTAACATGTAAATCCTTCAGATGAATTTGAATACAACCATCATATTCTGTAAGTATGTTTAGGCTACAATCACACCAGATTTTGCTTTCCATTCATCTCTATGAACAACAGCACAAAACATATTTGCTGCTGGTTGCAAAGTGACCCAGTCTTGTTGTGCACTGCAAGGTCATAAACAGAGGGTTGTGACAATAAAGTGCTTGATAAAATGTGGTGTGATTTTTAAATTTATAAAAATGCTGGTTTTAGCCCACAAGCTAAATGCTTGATCTTGCAGTTTATGCTTACAACTATACTCTGTACTCTGTCCCACCTGCTTTTTGCCTCAGCACGCCAGTAAATTTCACCAGGCGAAATCCTCTATGTTCTGCTGACACAAGGTGCATCCTCCACCTTGCTTCAGTTAACATTACAAGGCTGTTGTGTAAAACAAAGTCAGTAAACAGTGTTTTAGGGGAAAACCCACTGAAGGATAAGGCATGGCCCATTCCACGAGTGAAAATTTTAACTTTAATGGCTAATTACTGTACAGGTCAGGATTTTTTGACAGCCCCTCCAGGTGTGCTATGAGACTGAAATCGTATTTAGAGTGCATACAGAGGTTGCATGCAGCTGTGTGAATATATATATACATACGTGTGTTTACAAAAAGGCTTCAGTATCAGGTTTTTATTGATGTTGGCCCACACTTAAATGCATTACATGTTCTTGGTATAAGTGGAAGAGTGGTATCGGTACATACGTAACTGTTTCTCAACACTTCTCATGACTATTTCCACATCCTTTTATTCATTGCACCCCTGTGGCGCTCTGCCCTGCTGAGAGTACAGATATGGAGTGTAAAGGAAATGGAATTACCACACTCTAAAATCTGTGCTTTTATTTTCCTCCCACATCAATGAACACCAGACATCTGATCTGAGCGGGGAATTAGCCTATATAGCTGAAATGGGCTCTATATTCACAATAGAAGACTGTGTGTGTGCGTTAGTGTTTGTGTTGTTTGTGTGTACATGTGGGCGTGAGTCTTAGTCAGACTTTGAGTGGGAAGCTGCAGATGTGTGTGTGTGTGTGTGTGTGTGTGTGTGTGTGTGTGTGTGTGTGTGTGTGTGTATATGTATATGTGTGTGTGTTAATAGGGGGTGGTAGGAGGAGAGTATAAGCCATCAGCTTACATGCCTGTGGCTAGCCCACCTTATTCATGACTTTGATCCAGTGCTCCCTTAAAAGAGCACCGCAATGGAGGGAGGGAATCAACAAAGATGAGCGGAAGTAAGAGGAGAGGGGGGGGAAATGGACAAGCATGCAAAGAGAGAAGATAAAGAGAGATGGAGAAAGAAGCGGAAAGTGATCAGGTGGCTAGAATTGATTAGTAAACAAATGTTGATGGATAGCTGTTTGATTGATTGTGAATGTTCCTGTCTGCCTCAGAAGGATAAGGGGAATGGACAAATCGGGTGGAGAGTTAAAGGTGAGGGGATGTGGTGAGAGAAAGGATCAACTGTGATTTCCCAGAAGGGATAGAGATTGATGAATGAAGAAGAGATTGAGGTTGGAGCAGGCAGAGAAAATGAGAAGACTTTATTAAATTCTTTTTGATTGAAAGTATTATAGCTGGTTGCCTGAGGGGTAGCTGGTGTAGGGTTTGTTGTGGCTTTCAGCACCCCTTGAGCAAGGCATCATACATCATACATCATACATGAACAATCTGTGAGATTGGGGGTTCATGTATGATGTATGTAAGACGTATCGCGTCTGTATTTGTGTGTCTGAGATACATGCATTTCCTCGAGGCTTGAAGGAATTCTTTGGTAGCGCCTGTTCTTGCTCCTTCTTGAGTTAAATGAGAAGATCAATACTGCTCTCTTATCAGTCCGTTCAGTATGAAGCTACAGCTAGGAGACATTTAGCCAAGCATAAAGACGAGGAGCACGAGGAACAATCAGGCTAGCTGTTTCCCCCTGCTGCCAGTATTTTTGCTAAGCTAGATGGCCATCTCCCAGCTGTTGCTTTGTATTTTACAGACATGCCTGAGTGGTATTGGTCTTCTTATCTCACTCTCTCAGGAAGAAAAAGCGAATAACTTCATTTTGGAAAATGTCAACCTGTTCCTTCTAAATTGTTTTGTTTGGCTTTCTTTGGTCCAGCCGACAGTCCAAGACACAAATGTATTCAATTTACAATTATATGAAAGTGAGGAAAACTCACATCCGAGAAGCTGGAACCAGTGATTACTTTGGTGGTTAATTAACAAAATAGTTGTCGAATTGACTAATTGGTTCATCCCTAATTGCAGGAAGAGAAACAAGATACAAGGGTGAAACATTAAAGACTGAGATTAATTCATGTGTGTCAGATGATCATTGACAAAATAATTAAAATCTGACTTATATCTGATATGGAAAATAATTTATATACAAGGATGCAGTGAAAACCAAAGAAAAGCCTAAAGCCTGATACCACACTTTAAATCAGTATCTATGAATCACTCTGTGTCTCTTTTTCTTTGACCTCTTGTCTTCAGATGGATGAATGGCATGCCTTGGGTTGAGAATAGTAACTTAGCTAGCAGCTGGGGCCTGTAATGATAGGACTTAGTTAGCCCCAGGAGCATGCACACTAAGGTCTTGCTAACCTTGGAGCAACTAGAAAATAGCCTCATTCATCTGTCAGGAACCTCCAGCAAATCCAGACCTGCTGTGAATCATTAATGGCAACTCATCTGATTCGCGTGCCGTCAAACGGGACTCAGAATGTGATCTAAACTCATTTTTAAGGCGCCGCCAGGCTTTTGTCTAGAACATTGAATGCACACGCTCTATACTTGACCTTGTATTAAGGCATCATCTGCCATTATGCCTTTCCTCAAAGGAAGCATCACAAGATCAACTTTGATATCCTTTTGTATTAGTATGTACATGGACATAACGTCATTTTTACTGATAATAGATGTATGAGAAGTTTAAGATCATGGGTCTGTAATCCAGTGAGAAACTTAAAGTGATTCCAGTGTGCAATAACATATTCTCCTGCAGAAAAGGAGAACTAACAAGTACTGAAGAGATGTAGCAGAAGTAGACATGAGATGCATGTGTAAGGGGAGAGGGAGGGAAGATCGAGTGATGTGGATGGATGGATTTCGAGTCCAGCCTTCCATCCTGTTCCCAGTGGAAACCAGTGAGGAGGTTTCCAAGGCTGCTTGATCTTAGATTAGATGACTGCACCCTCACAGTGGCACAGCACAGCACGCCACACATGTTTGCAAACCCATATGACGCACATACACAACTCCCCTAGTTTCATTAAGATATGCCCAAAATACAAATTGACTGTTATTAAAGCGAAATCTTTCTTCTTTTAGCCACAATTTGGCACATTTATTTCATATGTTCTTTGAGGCAGTTATAGTATGGAGGGGTTCAACACTTTGAATCATCATAGAAGGTAATTTAATAGACTGCAATCCCAGTATCTTTTCACTAGGTTTTTCTTTTATATCAGCATATCTTACAGCAGCCAAAATAGAGCAAACTCTCTCTCATATGTGCTGTATTCCAGTAGCAATAGACTTGTTGATGTATTAGACTCGGTTTTAAACAGTAGGTCCAATGATCATTTGAATCATCATAGCTCCGTACTCAGGGATCTGCATGTGTGGTTCTGGCAGGCTTTGTTGTGACAGATGGACAGCAGACCTGATATTGTCCTAGGAGGCCTGAACCACTGACTTTTAGCAATGGGGTTCAGGAGAGGGGAGGATTGGATCACCCCAGGAGGGAGTCAGAGCAAAACAGGAGAGGCTAGTCTCACGCTAAGACACATAATGAACCAGGTGGAGGTGCCTGTCTGTCAGGTTGGAGGGTGCAGTAGGGGTAAGGAAAGAAGGAGGGAGGTAAATGGAAAGGTGAAGAAAGAGGGAGGAGGTTGGACAGGAGTGATGGAAAGTAAAAGTGATAATTAGCATGGTTCTGGCATGATGTCATCAACATAGATGGCAGGGTGGGAGAGGGTGGAAACGGTAATAATAATGGTAATAATAATAATAATTTGGCTGCAAGTGTGTGTAACCACATGTCAATGATCTATTCTGATCTTTTTACCTGCTGCTCATCATGTGCTGTTTTTTCTAACGTATCTGTGTCCTTTTGTGGCTGTGTTATTTGGATGTGGATATGTGTTTTCTTTTATTTAAAAAAGGATGAAATCACTGTAGATCCCCATTGTTTACTGTTTATTTATTTACAGAGATAGAATAGCTGAGTAAGTCAAGACCTTTTCCTTCATCGAGCATCACTTCACAATGCCTCTTTTCATCTTCAATAACTGTTTACCTATGTTCCCTGTCAAACGTGATGTTAAATCCTCCAGATCTTTGTCTGATGGAAGTAGGAAACTGTTTGGATTCCCAGGGAGCCATAAAAGATGGAAACCGAGAGAGAGAGGGCAAGAGAGAGAGAGAGAGGGAGAGAGAGGGGGAGAGAGAAGCAGTGCGAAGCGTGCACTGTCATAGACTAATGTTGGGCCCAGTGATGTGGGGTAATCTGTCAGTGCTAACAGATTGTATGATAGGGTAAATAGGTCTCGTTGTGGTGGCTGGCTGGCCGTCTGCATCTTTCTGTCTCTTTTCCCTATTTGGTATTCATGGCCTGTGGAATAATGAATTTGAAAAATGATCCAGAATCTGTTGCCCGTGGTTGTGGGTCGCAGAGTAGTGCTGGACAGAGCAAAATCTCTCACTAGCTCTCTCTTGCACAGACACACAAACATGAAAAAAATGCTCACGCACATCTGCACACACAAACCCGACATCCAGAGGGCTTCCAGAGAGAGTTTTTGACACATTTTGGATTTTTATCTTTTTCATTTGTCCAATTGGCATTCAGGGTTTTTGGGTATGCACATTTTGTGAGTCTGTGTGTGTTTGTGTGTGTGTGTGTGTGTGTGTGTGTGTGTGTGTGTGTGTGTGTGTGTGTGTGTGTGTGTGTGTGTGTGTGTGTGAATGTGTGTGTGCGTGTGCGTGTGCCCGTGCTCTCTTTCACTCATTTAATGGCCTCTACTTTGAGATTCAGAAAATAAAACCTTCCGCCTCCTGTTTTGTGTCTCATCAGTTGGGGATGTTTTGTTAAAGTGAAGAAAATGAATGAACATTAAACTCATTTATTCAGCTCTGCGTGTCCTCATCCTCCGCCGCCAAAAGTGGCAAAAAGGAACAAGATATGTGATGTACAACTGTCATTTTGAACAGAATACTTTCCATTTGAAATAGGATGTCATCTTTTGGCTTTCAAGCTCTTTCGCACAATGCAGCAATTTGTATTGGGTCATTTTGTGATGGAGAATGTCTCGTCCTTTTTTCATTATGTTGTTCACAAAGTGTTTCAGTCCTGTAGAGAGAAGTCATTACTGTTCTTCAAAGACAGAATGGAAATAGTGGTATGTGAAGTGAAATGCTTTGGTTGCAGATAAGGTGATATTGCATGAATTATTATTTTCATAACTTGGTGTTTTGTTGAATGAGAGGCACATAATGCGTTGTTGAAATGTATGTTTTCATTAACCCAAAACACCATTTTCATATCTTAAAATAGCGTATGTGTTACAAGACAATATCTTGCATTAAGTTTTCTTTCTGGTGTTGCCATTAACTTGTTTTTCTTTTTCTAAATCAACAACATTTTTGCCCTTTGGAATTCAAAGAAACATTATCTGGGAGTCTTAATGCTGCACTCGCCATCTCTATAGTCTAATCTGACTTGTTTCCTCAACATTTACAGACACAAACTCTTGTACTGTTTAATGATCTCCATAAAGCATCACATAGATTCAAAATTGCAAAAGATATCAGTGGAAGGATCCAGTTGAGCTGGACTTTTGGAAATGAATGGTATTATCTGCAGAGGCATATTTAGGAGTTCTTACTGGCCTGGGGAACAGTTGGTACCGGGGGGATGACACAAGATGAAACCAGTTGAGGAATGTCTCGCTTGTAGGTTTTGCCTGTGAGGAAATTCAGCACACCTCAGCCACCCTCTCAACTGTGGAGGGCTCTGCCTGGGCTCAATCAGTTAATCATCAATTACATAAGGGCTGGTGTGTAACCTCAAGAACTGCTTGGCTCTAGTCTCTTGTCTGCCCTATCATTGTGTGTAGATGTACAGCTATATAGCTAGCTAAACACACTCCCAATATAGATTGAAGGCAGGAGTTGGTCTCATTTTATTAGTGCAATAACATGAAAACTGGATTCCTAAAAGTATAGTAATTGTCAAATTACTTACATTTTCCTCATGCCAGGAAGAAGTGAAAGATTTACATTAAGTCCCCACCGGAAGAACAACAGTGTCTAGTCCACAATAATAAAAGTAAAAGGTTAAAATACATAACACTAACACTTAACCCAACTGTAAATTAATAGTTAACTCCATACAATGTTGTATCAGCAACACATTAGCTTCAGACAGCTATTATGAGTTTGAATAGCGCTAAACTGATTGCAGATATTCTGTAAAGTTTTGTATGAAAAGTGCTTTACAAATAAAGTCAGATTGATTGCACAGTACTTTTTTTTATATCTTTTAATTGCATCTGAATTCACAAGTTAACATTTAGCAAAATGGGTTCCTTAAAGGATAAGGCTGTTAATATTTTACATTTATTGCTATAGTCAACAAATGGCATGAAAATACCAAAACCAACAGTCTGTATTGTCTCTGAGTTGTTTCTGACTTCCCCACCCTGTCTGTGGCTCTCAGCCTCTAGACAATTTGTTGAGTTGTTGCTACTAGCAACAACTACTATTACTAGTACCTACTACAGTAGCTACGGAAGACATAAATCTTGAAAAAGTCCTGAATTTATTTCCATTTTTCAAAAAAGGCAAAATAATTACCCAGAGTAGCTGGGGACTGTAGTTTTAGCAAACATTATTACAAACATAGAGTAGAATCTATTGAAGGTCAGCTGTGGTCTTTGTTATGGAATTAATTGACAATAAGAAAAAAACATAAAATCACCAGACGTGCCAACAGACTCGTGTTTCAGCCGACTAAAGCTTAGGCTGAGCACCAGTCTGATGAACCATGCTCCTTGAAGTTTTTCCTCTGTGCCTCTCTCTCTCTCACGTCATCCACACTGTAATATACTTACTATTATAGTATGCTACACAAAGGCAGCTACACACTCTCACTTCCCCATGACACCTTCTTCTTATTATCGTGTAATGCATCTTACATTATCCAGACTTTTCACACAAAGAGAAGCACGTTTGTCATTTAACATCAAACTTAATTAAATCTAAACGCTCTGCTGCCGTCTCCATCATAATTCTGCTTCAGCAGAGTTGTTAAACTATATTTTACACTTTTCTGGAATATTTGATAATTACAGTAAACCACAGGTCAAAATCATAATTGTAAATATAAAAGAAGCATGAATATTGTTTATGGCTCATGCACAGACAGTGATAAATGACTCTTGGTGTGGGTGCATGACTATTAGTCGGTTGCAGTATTTTTGTTGAGCTGATTTATTTATGAGGTCTGAGCAGATTGCCTGTTTAATTGTGATTTAGCAGAAGTCTCAGCTCAGCACTTTTAGCCAGGGAAAAGGGTAGAAGTGTGTCATGTGGGGAGAATGCTCAGAGAATCAGGAACAGGCATCTCCCGTCATCCCAGGGCAATTTATCACTGTGTCTCTGCATGAGCATGTGAACATTGTTAAACAGGAGGTTTTGATGGTAGCTGCACTTTTAATATTCAAGTCAATCAATAAAAAATGCTGCTTTATTTAATAGCTTTGGCCCTGAAGGCTGTTTGGCCCTGTTTAGGTTTCTTTCCACTTTCCTGTGTAAACAAATTAGCTGTAATTGAACAAACCGTCACATTTGCACGGCTGAATGCAGGCTACTGTATGCCAGCCAGCCCCTGACTCAGTGATCGCCACACTTTTTCTCTCTCACTCCTAATCTTACTGTCACTTCCTCTCTTACTGTCATCGTTTCATATTTCTGCCCCAGTCATCTGCATCTCTCTTTCATTAGAATTAATTAGGCATTCTAGTTAATTACCTGCCTGCTTTAGCATAATGGCAGCACCCCCCGTACAGTTGTTTTATGGAAGCAAAGACAGCCGTCATTAACCTCCAATCTCTGAGTCTCTTCATTGCATTTGCTCTCTCTGTAGTACTTTAGTCCACCTCCAGTATGTTGTTGCTGAGCACTCTCCTGTCAGCTTTTGTTTTACTTTTTAAATATTTAACCTTATCTCTCTCATGTTTGGTGTCGAAGAGCGTCTTCCCTCTTGACAAGGCTGGAATAAATCCATGATCTCACACTATTTTCTGTTTCTCATCCTCTATCAGCATCAGTCATTTTTAAAAATGTGTGCTTTTTCTGTGTTGGCTCTGTGAATAATCTTGGTTTGTACTGGCAGGGCTTCTCATTTACTCAACAGGCTTAAGTTTAGTCTTCATGAAGCAAATCCTGCTGCTTTGATTGCTTTAAAACACTGTCTTTCCTTATTAAAAAGGCCTGAATGAGATCCCACTACACTGTGACTGGCACTCTAGGAAGTCCAAATTTATTGTTAGTCTTCTAAAATAATTCTTGTACTTATATGCTAGTGACTTGTTTTTCTGTTTGTCTGTTCCTCTCTGCTTGCATCTCACTGTATGTGTCTCACTAAGTGCCCACTGTTGTCAGTAATACAGGGTCGGCCATGCCCAGGTGTGTGTATGTGTAATTATCAGTGCAGAGAGCTTGTCTCCATTCATTTTTAATGAGCAATGAGGCTACATTGCCCCCATTAATAGAGAATTAGACCGTCCATCAGCTGGCACATAAAAGCCTTGTTCTCCATATCGGCGGTGTAGACTGTACTGCAAGAGGCGGTTAATGATGCGGCGTGGCTCCCTGTCTGCACTGACAATAACTCAGAGAGTTGGAGATGGACAGAATAAAGTAAAGGAGGGAGAAGAGAAGGAAGGGAGGAAAAATCAAGGAGCAGGGATGGGAGAGAAGACGCGAGGGAGCCCTTCAGCACTCACAACACTGTCAGTGTGAAGCAATGAGGCTTAACTATGAGTGCTGGGGTTTCAGGGGGATTCATTAGCATGAGACATTAGTGTAGAACTTTATGATGTTATAGTAACACATCTGTGCATGTATCTCTCTGTGTATGCGGGTAGATGGGTGTGTTAAAGGAAAATCCACTCTTTTTTTTAAAATCTGGATATTCATAGATTTGACCATTACTGCTGTTGGGTATGATAGCATTTTCCGAATAAGAAGATACTGCTAGAATAGAGCTCAACAGGTAAAGGAACATGAGAAGTCAGACAATCCAGAAGTTGTAAATGAACACCCATTTTAGCCATATAATCTAAACCACTTTAATTGTTAGAAATCGTCCCTTGTTCCAAACAAAAGCTGCGATTGAAGTTTTACAAGACAGATCAACTGATACCTTTTCTGTGTGGACTTCTCCTGTGTGTGTCTGTGTGGGTTCTCTCTGGATACTCCAGTTTCCTCCCGCAGTCCAGACAAAAACACAATAGGTTAATTGTTTAATTGCCACAGACTGACGACTTGTCCACAGTGTATCCTGCCATATGCCCAAAGTCAGCTGGGACAGTCTCCACCCCCACCATGACCCTGATGAGGATAAGTGGTTACAGATGATGGATGGATGGATGGATGGATGGATGGATGGATGGGTGGGTGGATGGATGGATGGATTAATCTGTGGAATGTTGTTCGAACAAACAGTACATTTGATGATGTCACCTTGGGCTCAATGAAATCATAATAGGCTTTTTTCACAGACCAAACATTAATAACAATCAAGAAAATTGGCAGATTAATTTAATTATAGAAATCATAATTAGTAGCAGCCTAAAAATATCCTGCATCCTTGTTTGTCACCACTAAAGATTGGAGAGTGAAAAACTCACAATGGTTCACAAAGAATGATGGGGAAAAGTATGAAAATAAAACATAATATTCCTAAATGGGGGCGGCAGTAGCTCAGTCTGTAGAGACTTGGCTTGGGAACCGGAGAGTGGCCGGTTCAAGTCCAGCATGGACCATAGTATGGAAGGTGGACTGGTAGCTGGAGGGGTGCCAGTTCACCTCCTGGGCACTGCCGAGGTGCCCTTGAGCAAGGCACCGAACCCCCAAATTGCTCGCAGGGTGCTCCTCTTGGGGCTGCCCATCACTCCATGCATGTCTATGAGCCCTTGTATGTTTGCATGTCTATGAGCATGTCTATGAGACTTTGTATGTGTGTTTGGGGTTAAAAATGCATGTAAAATAAACTGAGTGAAAAACGAATTTCCCCGTTGAGGGATTAATAAAGTATCTCTTCTTTAAAATAACTACACATGCTGTAACCTACTTATTGTATCAAGGTGTGTGTGTGTGTGTGTGTAGGCTCAGGCTGGTACCTGGACTGTCTGGCGCTGTGCCCTGTCTAAGCTCTGCCTCTCCTCCCTTGAGTGAGATATTTAAGAGTGGAAGCAATTTATTACCATAATATTGAATCATGTCCCTTCTTATGGTCAGTAATGAAAAATGAATAGTTTTTGTGTAAAGCTCCTACAGGAGATAGTACCACAGCAGCTTTCCAGCCATTATACACTCGCAGGCATGCACACGCTGTGTGTTTGCTAAGAGACTGGACCAACACTGCTGCAGCTTGACCTCCATTCATCTCTAAGAGAATGGGAAATCACATCAACCGAGTGATTAGCCAAGCTTCCTTCTTTGTGATGTTGATAATTTAACCTGTATTAACCCAACCACTGGGTGTTCTCGATGATCAGTATTGTCAGTGTGATGAGGCTGACACAAGATCTTCGCCAAGTGCTGGCTCTGCTGTTGCTGCTGTCTGTGATGGGTAACGAGGAACCATTGAACCCTCACCTCAATTTCCAGGGAAATGACAAGGACAAAGATTGTATGTTTCACTGGCAGGAGCACCGAAAGCTGCGCAACACCTTTGTAATCTATGATACTCACAGTGGAACAGCAGGCAGCGTGCATGCTGCCCTGCTGCAGCCTGATGTAATGTGCGCCACATCGCTCTTCCTGTCATAAAAGGAAAAAGAGATTTATCATGAGGTTGTTAAACGGCTGTAACATGTATCTTGAATTCATTGTTCCCATTGTCTCTTGGAACAGCTCTAAAGACCATTTGTCCGACAGTACTTTGTGATATTCAGCCACTGCTGAGTGCCCTCATGATCTGTCTCTGGAGTGTTCTTAATTTGGTCTGCTTCATCCAAATGTTTACCCGCATGACACGACTGTCTAATGCCTCTCAAGAGACCCCTGTGTCTATACGTGTTTGGTATTGGCATGTGTAAGTCTACAGTGTGTGCATGCAAGTGTGTCTTTGTGTGTTTGTGAATGCGAGGGTCCTGTGAGATTTCTGTTTCTGCATTCTTTGCATACACACTAATTACAAACAGGCACCTGAGACCACTGGGGACAGCCACAACATGCTGACACACTGAGTTCTCAATGTGTGAGGGTGTTTGATTTCACACAATAATTTGTCTTTAATAGTTTGTCTGAGAGTAAATGGTAAATAGACTGTACTTATATTGCGCCTTTCTAGTCTTCCGACCATTCAAAGAGCTTTTACACTACATATCTCATTCACCCATTCAAACACATTCATACACTGATGGCATTAGCCGGTTCGGTATCTTGCTCAAGGACACTTCGACATGCAGGATCAAACCGCTGATCATCTGATTAGTGGACGACCAGCTCTTCCTCCTGAGCCACAGCCGAAAAGCGTATGGTTGAGACGTTCATTTTTAAAATTAACACCAAGTGACCTTTGCTTTCCAAAACCATGTTGAAAGAATTAGTAAATCCAGCTCAGATTGTTGTGGTTCACCTTTTGCCCTTGTGTCTTCTCCTCTTGAGGATTTTTGGTCAAAGAGGATTTGGGGCTTAAATTTGCACAAATGTCCTCAAAAGGCATTTTTAGGCATTCTGCTCTATGTTAGTGAGTTGCTTTGACAACATCTCTATCATGCATGCAGACACAGAAACACTCATGTGTTGGTCACCCATATTTAGGCAGACACACAAACCAATGCACAATCTCCTATGGTCATAGACAGACAGATCAATAGCGGCTCTTAGAAGTGCTCTATATAGGAACAAATCATTAGCTCAAATGACTCATTCCAGCAGCAGCAGCAGCACCAAGCGACAGCATTCAAACTGAGTACTAATGTGCATGACATTATGCATCGGGATATGCGTGCCTCTTAGTGGGTGTGTGTCTGTGTGTGTGTCAAACATGTTTTTCTTACCTCTTGGGGACCTTTCTGTTTATAAACACTGACATTGCCGGGACTATTAGTCCTCATGGAGACCAAAACCTTTTCTAATGAGGTAAACTGTCATTGTTGGTCTAGTTTAAGTTAAGGGTTATACATGAATTGGTTATGGATAGCTGCACAAACGTGTGTGTGTGTGTCTGTGTTTTGGAGTGGGGAGTATTGCTCACTAGTAGCAATGTCCTCCCTTACAGCCTTTACCCTGTCTTGCTAAATTAACTGCATTACTCTGACCCAGAAATTCTCTCAGCCCAAAGATGCTACAATTGCCAAGAATCATGCATGTGTGTGGGTTATTGTGTGTGCATGTACGTATGTGTGTGTGTGTGTCCTCCATGCTCCACTGACTTACTTTAGAGTCCAGTTTTTCCTGAGTGCTCACATTAGCAGGCATGGAGAGCGATCTGGCTTGGCTAACACAGTAGCACAGTGGCTACCTGGAGGCCACAGCTGAGCAGAACAGCACTACTCCTGTGGCTTGGCTTTTTGGAGAGAAAGGCTTGCTTTATTGTGCTCTGCCTGGAATGTGTTTAAGTGTTGAGACAGTCAGAGAAAGAGGAATCTTGGCATGTTTGGCTGGTCGGGTTAATATTTTAGAAAAGTCGATATACCAACATGTACAATGTATTATCTTAAATATCAACATGGCAGAGCTTAAATATTTTTTCTGTGGTTTTGTACAGTAGAGGACAAACAAACATGTATTTTAGTGCCTTGTCCATCCACAGTTTAGTCAAGAAAACTATTGTCTACTGTTTGTGTCTTGGACTGCCTTGGACTAAACATTGGATCGGAAGTTGATCTTTCCTTCTTAAGGTGTTTTTAAAGGTGATGAGCCTTGCCTGTGCTGGTCTGCTGGGTTTGTGAACTGAGATTACAGGGAAGTGGCTGAAATACAACATGTGTTTCCTTTACTGGCTTTTGTGCTTTCAGTATTAGTTACTTATTGATCCATTTAGGGTGAAAATGTATTGACCTCAACCTGGTAACATATTGATTTTCTTTAAGGGATCTATAATGAAATTAGTGGGTTTGAACCACAATATAGAAAAGATCTTCTATTAAGATGTTGTTCCACATGCTGTTGAGTACAGAGGCTCAATTTAGGCCCACCCTCAGACCAGCTCTGAATTAATAATAACTGCAAATTTCAATCAAAGGTTATCTGGGCTCTTGTGATAAGTTATTTATTTGTTCCATTTAGTCTCCAGTATAGAAGGTGATAAAATTTTATGATGCACTAGTTGTCGCTTGTATGTTTGTTTTAATGAGGTCAGTCTGCAATATAAAAAGGAAAAAGACGGAAAGATGTAGACATGTTCTTCAGAAAAGTGTAATAAAGTGTAATAAACAGCCATGAAGAAGTAACAAAAACACAAATGCACATGTACACACTTTAAGCTCATTTTGGTAGAAGTCAGTCATGCACAGTTGAACCTTGGGAAATGAGGTCTGCTTCTCCATGACCACGCACACTACACTGCTCCATTTGATCCAAATATAGGGGCCACAGGTGTCACATTGGCACACACACATACCAGTACATGTGAGGCACACTAGGGTTTATTCAGTCTCTGTTAGCTGTGTACGTGCATGTGCACAAAACAGAGAAATTTGCCAGCTACTCAATAAAGCTTTTTTTGTTTATCCATTTTGATTACAAATCTTGTTTTCTAAATGGCCCAATAAGTGTGTAAGCAAACATGCACAATGCACACACAACCGCCAACACGCACACATGCACACAGAAATTCTCCCATTCAGCTGAGCCATTCCTGAAACCTGGGCTAATATTTGTATGGATTATTGGCCTTTGTGCTTATCGGCTGCACCATATTGGCAGACTAAAACCTTATTACCAGCCTATTGAATAAGAAAAAAGGTTTTCAGCAAGCACACATAGTCACGTACTCACAAGCCGGTTTCACAAAGACACACAAACATTTGTTCAACAGGCCACAAAAGCACACATTTTCAAGCTGAAATGCACCACAGCATGATAGTAAGAACTAAGGTCTTAGCAGAGCTAGCCAAAAGTTTGAGGCAGGTTCCGCCTCATTCATTCTGAAAGCTGCTGTTATAATTGCTCCTTTTTTTTCTCCTTATTTCCCTCTGGGGAAAGTAAACAAATACGGTTATGAAAATGCTACTGATTATGGATGGAGGCAACCTCCTTTTGTTTTTACCAATTTGGATGTGTAATAAAATTATGTGAAATCTATTTAAAACTAATGACATCCCCACAGCTTCACACAGACCTATTTCATGTACGAAGACCCTTGCTTCTTCTCCTGTTCTCTGTTACTGTGATCTCATCTGCTCACCGCTGCTCCTACTCTATTGATCAGCTGTCCTCTACTCTGTCGTATCTGTCCATATGTGTCTGAGGCTGACTTCACCTCTGCATGTTTTAGCACTCTCTGCACACATTCAAGGGGAAGGAGAGATGGATGGGTACAAGTAGAGATGGAGGGAGGGAAGTGTTACTGCTGGGCTTTAGTGAGTAATGACTGGTCTTATTGCTGGCAAATCAGGTAGGCTCTTCTAAGACAGAGATGAAGAACCTCTATGTCTCCTTCTTCACTTCAGCAGCATTCTCCTGTGTGTTCAATCCGCAGCCCTTTTCTTCCTCTGTGTTTTTGACAGAGCGATGCAGAAGACTTATTCCACTGTCTTTTTTTGTTCTCCCTTCTTCAAAACTACCTCTTAGTCATCCATATAATGTTGTTTCACAACTCTTCAACTCAGATCCCTCGCCCATCCCTTATGGTGCAGCAGCAAGAGTTCCCTTAGCAACTTTCGTACAGATACAGGCAAAAATACATAAAAGCATTGCAATCACTAAATGATAAACAGGCATAACACAGACTGAATGAGCAGAGGAAATGTTTCTGTTTTGCTCTTGTTGACCCAAAAGTCTCTACTGGCACAGTATGTAATAGACCTGTCGGCAAATCTCTTGCAAAGTTTGTGTTCTCGTGTCAACAGAAAGTGACAGATATGTTTTCCAGTGTAGGAGATCGGTACTGGGTGTCAGAGTGAGCTATAAGTGGCTGAGTATTGACATCATACTGGGTGCCAAGTCTGTCTGTGTGCTCATTCCTCTTCCTGACAGCTAATGAAAAAACTGTTTTTGATATGTCACTTTCACTCCCTCCTGGTACATATATAGTAAGGATTATATGGAGACATGACTGACGAGGTTTGTGTGTGTGCAGGCTGTGGGTCTGTATGTGTGGGAGAGAGACAAGAGAATTGACAAGTAGAAGAGAGAGAGAGAGACTCAACAAGAGAGACGAGAAAACAGGAGGAGGAGGAGGAGGGCATATAAATTGGTGGCATGTGTTCAAACATCAGGCACATCTAGCAGAAAACATAGAGAGACATTCAGTAGGTCTCCATGTTCAAATGTCAGGCCCCAGGTTATTTATAGCCCCTCTAATTAAACCATGCACCGTGCCTCTCTCCTGCTGTCTCTTTTTCTGTTTCTCCCTCTAATTCTCCCATGACCCTCTTTCTCACCCTTTGGTCCTCCTCTCTCTCTCTCTCATTCTCGACTAATTTTTCTCTCACACTCTTTTTCTCGCACGTCTCATTTTCCTATCTTGAGTTTTTACCAACACTATCCTCCACAGGCCAGTCTTTAGTGTGGAAATCCTATAAATTCTGTCTTTTATGGAAATCTTATGATAAACACAGACACACTTAATCTGCTGAGATTAAACTCTGTCTCGCCCCATCAGCCTGGTGACAGGAACACACACACACACGCACAGAAAACGTACACAAACACACACTTGCACACATATCATTTTAACAAGACTTGATTGTCGGCTGGCTTACTCTTGGGAAATGGTTGCCATGGTGACTCCATATGTAGCATCTGAGGGTCTTGTTGTTGTATATTTCCAGCCCTGTGCTTCCCTCCCTTGTGATACTCTACCCCCTCTATCCAACGCAGCACAGACACACACACAGACACACACAAAGTAGGGCCATAACCCAGATCTTGTATTAACACCTAATTATGCATTTGTTTTATACAGGATGTGAGATTTGTCTTCAAAATGTATTTTTTTAAAAATCCCCAATTCCTTTGTGGTCATTTGAATGATGTGTTACACCTTATACACTGTGTACAGGTGTGTATTGCCACGTACGTCACGGACCACATGAGCTCAACAGCATGGGACTAATCCCAACACAGGGTCCCAGATTCTGACCTCTACATTACAGCCTCACTTATCTCTTGCCCTCCCTTATCTCACCTGGAGGCTTCACACAAAAACCAGCCTGCTCCTGAGGTCAGATTGTCTTAACTTTTTGTTTCACCTCTGGTGGATTCACCTTTGCTCACCACTATATATCTTTATGTTCGGTCTCCATGATGTATTGTGTGTAGGTTATTGTTTTGTTGCTATATGAATTTCCTAAATAAACACACAATAAAGGGTTACACTGTGGACCAGTTAAAGTATTTATTTTACGAAGTGTCACCAGAAATTTGATTTATTGCTCCAAAAATGTCAGTCTTCTTTGATTTTAAAAAAAAAAACAAAAAAAAAAAAACCCCGAAGGAACGTCTTCATTCAATTCCATCTCATGCTGCCATTTCAATATCAAACATATTTATAACACATCCCATATCTTATCCAAAGCATGCAGCTTAACTCATTAAAACACCACCTGACTGATGTAGAATCTGGCCTGATAACTAGAGACTATTTAAAAAACATGTGAGTCAATGGTTGACGCAAGGAAAGCTGTGTTTTTGCCATGTTATCCACCTCATCAGCCATCTATAGACTGTGTTTACTGTCTGTGGAAACATTGGCGTCATCATACTAATGGCAGATGTTGTTGCATGGCTATAGTTGGATAGTAGAATCATTCTGCAATGCTAAATATTCATATTGTTCTGTACTTGTGTGGGCGGGTGTTTGCGTGTACGTATATGTGTGTGTGCGTGTATATATATATATATATATATATATATATATATATATATATATATATATATATATATATATATATATATATATATATATATATATATATATATATATATGTGTGTGTGTCTGCGTGTCTGTTCCTATTTATATACTTCCTCATCCGTATATGGTTCATCTTCCCCACATGGGTGGACAAGAAAAGCTGTAATTAGGAAGCGGGGTGTAAAAATAGAATAGCTGACGGGAATGTCTCCTACTGGTTGAATACAAGCATGTGGACTTTTGTGTGTGTGTGTGTATCTGTGATTGTGTGCGTGATGTGATGATGCGGGAGCATCTCCTGCGTCCAGCGTGTGAGATCTTGCCCCCTCAGACCAATTAAAACCTTGTTGCAGTGACACTTGAACATCAAGCAGGGGAATTGCAAATCAGACACTCGTGTTCTCATTGCCCTCTCATCTCTGAGCAACTCATCTGCCTTGTTTACAGTGAAATCTACAGAGTGACTTTCCACTCATGTTTTTTGTGCCTTCCTGGCACATTACAATAACTTGTGTGGAAATAAAACGTTCTCTAATGGAACCGCTGACAAATACTGCAATTAGCCCAATCCAGAGGGACCAGCGGCGCACTCTGCATCCCCAATAACACCCGAGTGGAGGCAGGAAATAGCCTGACTCCATTTCTATTATCACTTAGCTTTGCAGGCTGTTAATGCATTCTACAACCTGCTTCCTGTCCAAAGCCAGCTTCTCATCATGCACAGGCCTCATTACTGGATCTCAGAAGCAGCCAGAGTCATACGCTGTTATAGAGAAATGCATTTCAGCGTCACACCATCGCAGACTCCAGCATGGCATCTCTAAGCCCCTGCTCCGGGTGTTTGATAGTTGCTTTGGCTGGAGGCTGTTTCATATTCAGAGTTGATCAAAGGATCAGTAAATCAGTAATTATAAATGCGTCTGGATGCTTTTCACACCCACTAGCAGGTATTAGCCATCAGCACGCAGAGCAAGTCTGCTACATTAATGGACACTATTTGGCAATGCCACACTTTGTCAGACTGTGCCAGCTGTGGCTTTTTGGAAGGGGATGGGAGAGGAAAGAAAATACACAAGAGATGGAAGTGAGAAGGTGAAGATTACTTTTTTGCTGAGGAGCAAAATATTCTAATCTAATCCCAAATGGTCTGCTATTGAAATGTGTGATTATATTCATATATGTTAGCACATGGAAAACTTTTTACGCCCTTTAAGCTTGCCTTTTTTACCTGCTTACTCACTGTGAAAAATGTCACTGCTGTAGCTGCCATAAAACTGACAGCCAGCTGTAACACTGGATGCAACATATTTCCTGTCCTATATTGCCGACTAAAGCTCTGAACAGACATGAACCATCAATTTACACTGTTATAGTTAATATTTTATGTTTTTGGGTTACTTTTATCTTTGTCATGCTGTCTTATTGTGTCTCTTTCACCATCACTAACAACATTTTCTTCTCAGTCCGCTTCAATTGAAGGACATGAATTTGTTTTTATGATGTGCATGTTGACAAACAATGACTTGCATGAATCCACAGAGGGCACATGATGAAAGACAGAAGAATGATATAGTGGGTCTCAGTTAGGATTCATTAACTGGCATATTGGAAGGAGAAAGGTAACGGGGACGTGGAGAGGAGCCTCCAGAGAGACACATTGAGACATAGTGAACTGGCATCAATCCGTCCTGATAAAGACAATGAGATTCATGGAAATCCAACTGCACTATTAGTTTTTAGAATGGGAAAGGTTGGCAAAAGAGATGGGTTGGTGACTCATGTGTGACGCTAATAATCCCTTCTTGTATTTGAATACAGTATGGTAGTATGCCACACTGAGACTTTAATGACAGTTACATCTTCTTTATGGTGATATACTGTCCACTATACCTTTCAAAGCATGAGGAATGTTATGTGAGTTCAATGTAGTATGTATAACAGCTTTAACCCAACTAGAGCCAACTATACTTATATTCATTGGGTAATAACTGCCCAACCTCAGCTCCAAACAAGCAGTCATTTCATCCTGTTGCCACTATACTGTGAAGTACGATGAGGTACTGCATTTCCTTAGTGATATGTTTTTATGAATTGTTTTTCTTCCTCTACTACTAGTAACTCATCTAAGTTATAGAACATCAGGAAGCCATTAGCAACAATGATCAAGTGTCTGTGTCTGGAGTCTGTGGTGTGAACAGGAAAGTTAGAGAGATAGTCTTGCCATTTGACCAGGCCACTGGCCTTACTGTAGGTCATGAGCTGCTCTGTGGGTGCCAGAGAACTGCTGTCTTTGGTTAGGTTAAGTTAAAAACAGAGAAAAGATTCAGAAGCATATAAATAAGGTTATTTTACTGCCCATATATCGTATGTTTATTTGTTTGTGTTTTGAACAGGGACCTTACAGATTTTACAAACAGATAAGCAATGCAACAGATGTAATAACTTCAGGGTCTCTAGCTGAGGCTAATTTACAGTCCCTGTCCCTGGTTAGGTTTTTATGCTGCCTTTCTGCATTTGCAAGAATTTCCTCTTGTGGCAATAATGATCTGAGCTGAACTGAAGGTATAGTGTTATCATGCCTTCAGTGATGGTGGTAATACATTGAGAAACTTTTATTCAAATGGACTGCAGCGATATTTGTCAAAATATATCATGCTTTTTTTATCGCATGGGATGGCTCAATGCGACTGAACTCTGCTTTCTATTTTTTAGTACCTGGTACTTTTTTGGTACCACCTTGTTCAAAGTTTCAAGCGAGCTGAAGGTAATGTTAAAACAAAACTGCAGACCACTGATACGTTGCATGACACGGGACATTGTGTACTAACCCTGCGTAAATAGACATTTTGTGTTGTTCCCTCAAAAACGGCAGTCCACAAAACCACACTGTGGTCATTTGACGAAGTGCAGAGGGATCAAGGTATCACCATCCTTTCATATCCTGTTATAAGAACAGCAGCTCCTTTTTTTTGTGTGTGTGTAGTTAATGTGTGGATGAGCAAAAGAGAGAGACTGATGAATGAGAGCTGTGTGTTTTCAATCTGGCAGTAAATGTACAGTGTAGGTTGCAGCTTGTCAGTGAATAAAGGCTGCAGCTTCTCAAGACCAAAGTAAAGCTTCCGTGTGTTATTTCCTAGTTGTTTCCCATCTGCGTTGTTCTGACAATCAGCTCTGCCTATGTTGAGAGGTTACTATCTATCTGCAGTGGAAGATGAAGTAGAGGTACCAAAAGCGAGTAGAGTCAAATCAAGCCGGGAATACGGCTAAAGATAACTACACCCTCCTGTTCTTTGAGCATCAAATCTTGGATTTGATCTGGCAGGAGCTGCTGCATTTACCATACATGTGTTTAAGATAATTTTACCCTCTTCTGTTCGCTTTTTTTTTTCTTTCTGTCTTCTTCTCACCAGTACAGGTATTATCTTGGCTCAACACCATATGGATTTATTGAACTGCATTTCATTTAGAATGACCTCAGGGAAATTCATTTTGGCTTTGGTAGCTGAAAATACATTTACCTTGGAAGTTTGTGTTTCTTATTTTATTATCGGGGGGTGATTCTCTCACACAGTTTATGTTGACAAAGTTGTATTGCTTAGTCTCTATAATCAAGTTCTGATTTTATATGTTCTCTCAATTTGTCTGATCATCTCCTTCTCTGTTCCGTTAAAATAAAGGAAAAAATGTTGCGTCTGTACTTGGCTTTGGTCCTGGGTAATGGCAGAGAGTGAGCAAGAGAGGAGAGGAAAGAAGTGAGAGAAAGAGAAAAATAGAGGTGAGAAAAGAGAGAGAATGGTGAGAGATATTCACATTATACTTGGTTATGTAATCTCCAGAGGAGCGCTTTTGTTTGTGTTGGTTTTGCATCCATGCAGTGCCATGGATCAAACAGACAGACAGAGCCTAATTGGGTTCGGAAAGGAATTTTATGTGTGTGTGTATGTGTGTCTGTGCCGACTCATGCATGTGTGTGTGGCAACTTATCCTGCCCCCCCCCTCCCCTCTCAGATTTTTCATACTCCTCCTCTGTTGCATAATTCATGTCTGTACTTTTCACAGCACAACACAAGGCAGATTTCCTCTATGCCTCTATTATGGAGTTGATCTTGATAATAAAACTTGTCATAACAATATCTATAAAATCCTTTCATGTTCTGTTCAGCATTCAGAACAAATAAAGCCTTTAGTACTGAAGTGTGATTGCGTATTGGCTACTATGAATACTATGAACCTTAATGGCCCTTAATGGTTTATGCGGCATTCGCAGAACTGCGCTCTGAAATTTTTCACAGCACAGCGCACTGCCGGCACACTTGTGCCCATAGTTCAACCTGGTTGAACTGGAACTTTTCTGCATGTTGTGACGGATATTCACATCGACAATAGAAATAAGAAAGCAAGCCAGCAACGGAAGTCAAAATGGAGGAAAAACTGAAAATTTCCTAAAGCGTACAATATAAGTTTATGTTCGTATCGCAACCTCAGGAGGGAAGCCCTGACTTGGAAACTTGCAGGTGCATATTAGGTGTGTTTCAACAGGTAGCTTGTAGGTAGGCAATATGTCTAGCCTTACTACTTACTACTTTGTCTTCTAGCTGAGCTAGTGCTGGCGCATGCTTTATAGTACGAGACAGATGCACCTTTGCTGCTGGCGATAACAAAATAATGTCCCACTAGAAATTTTGAAAACTCCGCCTTTTTTGCTCTGTCCTCCTTTATGTGTACTGAATTATAATTGTCTAAACTGGACTGTTTTTTCTTTTTTATTTGTAGTAACTATAGTACATTAATCTTTGCTCTATGCAAGAAACTTTGTCCCCGACAGAAAACAAAAGCATTTCACCTTCCAAATTTTTAGATCCACGTGATCTTAAGGTGCCTTCCAATACCCATACTACCACACTTTTTTGTCCTAATAATAGTATGTCAAATGCAGTATGCCAAAAATACCAGTATGTCCTACTGCATCCGCTTACATTTGCAGTATGCAAGCCAGCAAGATTTTCTAGCTGTTCTGACCTACAATCGACTGCGCAGCAGAAGATACTTCACGTTGACTGAGAGAGCACAGACAGATCACAGCTCATTAACTGCATCCAAAATCACGCACATTTTCTTTTTATGTCAAACTTGACACTACAGGCTGCGATGGATAAATGAGCAAGAGGTTTAGAGTTCAAAGCGCAATGTTTTGATGAAGTAGTTTGTCCCAAGTGAATGCATACTACATGCAACTGTGTATACACTGTGAGAGCAGCTGCAGTTTTTAAAAAGAAAAAGTATGCAGTGTGCAGATTTGGGAGCTTTAGTTTGCAGCTTTACTTTGATGGTATTTTAAAATTAATAATCTACAATATGTTTGGAGATGCAAAGATTTTTTGCTATTCCAATTATAAAAATCAGTCCCTTTTTTAACGTAAGTTAAAAGTAAAAATAAATAAATATTGAGAAAATATTTCATTTTTTTCATCCCTTTTTACTCACGACATCCTTTACGTTTCTTCTTTTGCAATCGCCGATATCATTATGAGAAGGAGGTGTCCTTGTGGGGATAAAAGGAGAGACAGAATGAATGTGATTTGACAGCATATGCTGATTCCCACAAGATAACATGTCAGGTTTCTCACTCCACACACACAGTTACACTACAGGCATGCATGCACACCTCCATATGCTCCTCACACAAACCAAGGTCAAACAGAAGTGCTTTCTCCCATCTTGTCAGTGCATTTTGAAAACATAAACAGAGACTGACTGAAGGAGAGAGGACTGACAGTGGCTCAGAGAAACACAGACAAAGAGAGTTGGGCAGCAATGTGGGACATCGAGCTGAGAGAGTACTGTGTGGCCGCAGGCTCTTGCCTCACACTGGGCAGGATGAGTGGAGGATAAAGGCATGGTTGCAGCCGTCTCGGGAGGAGAGAGGAATGCATTATTAAACAAAATTTTGACAGCAGTATGGGCTCTGACTTAGAGCTACTGAGAGACATGACAAGGAGCTGACCAATTCATTACAATTCATATGCTTTATTAGCATAGTACAGCTGTTTCCCAGTGTACCTGTCAACATAATATTAGACTTTGACAGATGACTGTGTCAATGAATGAATATCAGTAAATATTAGTTTTATATATACGCTGGTTCTGTGCATGTTTTCCCTTGATGTCATTTGTGGATGAGGTGAGGCAAAGATTGGGACTCCTTCCTGTTTCAACATGACAATCCTCCACTGCACAAAACAGTCTCCTTTAGGAGACTGTCTGTCATGCACAGAACCTCAATCTCAAACACATTAACCAGACATGGGATGAACTATAATACCAACTGTGGGCCAGGCCTTATCGCCTAACACCAGTAGCTGAACTCACTACTCTTGTGGCTAAATGGGGGTAAATCCCTGAAGCCAGTTTCCAAAATCTTGTAGAAAACCTGAAACTAGTAAAGTGGAGGCTGTTTTGTAATGTCCATGGCTTTGGAATTAGATGTTTAACAGTCACATATTTGTGTAATGTTTGCTTTTACCTATACTTACGTGTCCATATAGACCTACTTACTCTCTGCTGTATGTGCAGTCCAGTAATGGCTTTGAAGGACTAGTGTGTAGGATGTACTGGCATCTAGGTGTAGTTGCTCTGATTGAAACCCACATCATCTCATCCTCTCTTTGCCAGTATGAAGCAGAACCTATGGTGGCCACAAAACATGAGAAAAACCAACACGATTCTTATTTTCAGGTGATTTGACAGTAATGAAAACATAGTTACGCATATTAGATTCCATTTCTTACATATTCTGTAAATAGAGCCTCCTAAATCTTACACACTGGTCCTTTTGTAAGCACATATCAATATCTGTAAATTAAACTTGCACAGCACTTACAGTAAGTGCATGTAGCCTAAGATGAATACTGTTCCCACACTGAAGATGTCCCACTAGGGGCGTACACTTTGTGAGATGTAAGGGCATTGTGGGTTAACTGTCTGAGGACAAGTGGGCTAAAAATAGCTCACGGCACAGAGGTGCGACTCCACTGGCTTGAAAAGGGGTCAGTGTGTTTGCACCTCTCCTGGTGTGAGCATCATGTGTCTTCGAGGCTGTGTTATGGCCTTTAATGCACCTGTTTGTGTTATTGTGCGTGTACAACATGCTGCCATTCATCTATGTTTTCAGGTTTGCATCTGCACAGTCCAATTTGTAACACAGACAGCCTGTTTGACCTTGCTGTCTCCCTGAATCATCTCTCCCTCTCAGCCTCTCAAATGAGAGAGTAACTATAGGCAGAGAAAGTCACAGAGAGTAAAAGTAAGATTTCCTTAGCTTCACAGTTTTTAACCCTCCCTGTATTTTAGCTGAGCGAAGAGCGAGGTGATGTGCCATGAATCACCACCAGTACTCACAGGGAAGACGAGTTAAAAAGGAATAGGTGATTACAGGTGTTCTATTTAGGGAAAGAGGGAACAGGAAAGAAGAGAGAGAGGGGGGGAAAGAAAGAACGAACGAAAGAAACGCGTCAGTAGTGAGGGAAGCAGGAATTCTCTTTGTTCCTACTTCAAAGGCCACTCGAAGGCATCCAGTGCCTTTCAGTCAGGGCTCATTTGAGATATCATGCATGAATATAAAAGCACGACTTTTCTCTGAATATAGGGTCTCATATAGAAGCTGGTTCATGATAGAAGATGCAAAGGAAGTTGTTCAGGTGATAATGAATTATAAGAAGGTGAGAACTGGAGGTGTGGATGATGTCTGCACCGCAGTAATGTTGCTGCAGTCCTATTTTCTAAGCTGTCTGGAAGATTCCAGATGCAGTACATGTCACTGTGTATGTGAGGGGGGGGGGATAGCCACAGGTAGTAGTGAAACACAATGTAGTTGCAAGCAGCAGACCTCCTGGGAACTGAGCCATCCCCGTAGGGGTTTCAGTTCTGCCATTCCTAACACAAGAGAAGGTCCCCACAGGTAGAATCCCTGAAGTTCACCTGTTATCTCATTCCCTGCAGGGCCCCCAAGCTTTCCTTTGACTTCTCTGGGCACTGTGTCTGTCATGGCTTTCTCTCTCTCTGTAAGTCCTCACAGATATGAAATCTGTCGAATAAAGTGTGGCCTTTTGGCTTTCACACATACGTGTGTGTCCATTATAGAACAGTTCCATCTCGGCTGTTCAAACCTGACTGAACTGTTTCCAGACAGCACTGCGCATGTGGTATTGGGCATCTGGCACACAAGATCAAGAAACACGGGAGGTTTATTTATGAGGAAGGAGATGGTTTACTGCAAGAGCAGCTAAGCTGCCTTTGTTATCTCCTTGTTGGCGCAAAGATCACTCTGATTTCACCATTAGACCTATTTCCAACCATTTTATCTAAAGTATTGTAACTTATGTAGCTTGCAAATTTTCTTTTCAGGCACAGATCTGCAGATTCAATCAATCTGTGTTTGGTTTACATGCTGCATCACAAGATGAAACGTTATAATCTTCTGCATAACTCCTCTGGCCTTTCTTTGTAGAGCAATGATATGGAAGATGCAATTAGATCTCAGGTTGCAAACGGGTACAGCTGCTAGTTGTAGATTACTGTGCTGGCCTGAAAGGGGCTTGATTCATACATATTTTAACATTTACACATTCAGGTAGTCAAACTCAGATGTCCGCCAGCAGAGCTGAAACTTTTTTGCTTTTTAAAACTTTTTTTCTTAGATTTCTTCCAATGGTTAAGGCATAAAGAATGAGACCTCAGATACAGTACAGGGTATAGGTCCAAGTTAAAATAGAGGCCACAGAAATGAGAGGCTTTGTGAGCTTTAGCCTTTAGGAGCTGTGGGACTTCAGCACCAGATCTCTCCTCTTTGACTGTAAGCCACAATCCTGATCCCTTGTTCTCAGTGAGATAAGATGAATCTGTGGAAGTCTCCCTTCCCTCGCTGCCTTAGAAAATGTAAAACAGAAACTTTTTTCTTCCTTTCTGATGTCTGCCTTGCCCTTTTGGATGTGTCCTTTTTTCTAACCTTCTGCGCCATTACTAAATCTCTATTTGCATATTTACATATGCCATAATGTGTACACAAGCATATATGCAGACGCTTGTGTTTCATTCTGTGCATTTCATGTTCTTTTCCACAACAGCTGTGAGGCAACATACATAACTTCAGCTATAACAACAGTGAGAGAAAAAGGCCTCGGGGCATGTTGTGAAGCTGCACCACTCTCTCACCGGGGGGTGGAGGAAAACTAAGATGAATTATTCACTGCATTTCATCTTTTTTGTGGCACTTCAGGTGCTACAAATTGTGCTGTAAATGTTTAAGCCAAGGCAATTGCATTGTGTCAAACGCAGTGTGCTGGCATGCGGAGGTGATAGATCAGCCAAAAAAAGGATATTAGGAGGACTTGGAACAGTTACCAAAGAGTGTTTTCTGGAGCTATCCTTTTAACATTTAGATTGCACATCTGAAATCAGTGGTTAAGTAAATATCTAGTTATGATTTAAAGATCTAAATATCCAAGTTGTGTTTTTAAATGACAAGTAATTTCTAGGAAATGTAGTACAGTACAAATACACTAATAATGTGATTTTACGAGTGCATGTACTGTAATGACTTCTTGCTATCACTGTAGGTAGGTAGTAAGTAGGTCTGACAGTGATTTCATTTGCTAGGTTTGTTGGAAAACTCAGCTGCAGCACAGAAACAGTGGCAAAAAGAGTTTTAATTGTAATTTGGAATCTATGTGCGACTACTGAGTAATGAGAAATTGGTAGTTTTATTATTTTTGGACAAGCTACTTTTTAGTCTAAGTCAAATTTTTTAAAGCAACATTTTCATTGCCAGTGATTATTTTGTTGTTATTTCATGAAAGCAAACAATGTTTCTTACTCGTTGAAATGAGAGAAAGTAAAATTCACGTGTCGTCACAGGAATCTCAACCATGTAATGATCATATAGCACATGACTTATGTGTGTCTTTGTTTGTGTGTGATGTGCAAATGTTTACCCATGGGGTTCCTTCGTCTAAATGTAGTACTCACGGGTGATGTCATTCCCCATTAAGACGCATGCTCCTGCTCCCACACTCACCACTCACCACTGTGCTTGGCAAAAAATAATGGAAGAATACGTTCAGTTGTATTTTTAGAGGCTTTGCTCATCTAGGCACAATGACGTGCTTTATCCCCTACTTTTTATTCATATGCCCCTAAACTAAAACTGTCTTAACGCTTAATGGATATGAAAATGTCTCTATGCAATGTTTTTTATACAACAAGACAAATGCTGTCATGATAATACTGTATGTTTACTGTTCAGTGTGTATGCATTTTCCTCCTGCAGTTGAGCCATCCTGAATCTCCTCCTTTTGATGGTGTTGTGTTTCCTCCTCCTTAATTTCCTGCTTTGTCTGTTTGTGTTCATGCTGCCACTAGCCTACATACACCCTACACACACCTCCCCATCAGCCCCTTGAGCTCCACATGAAACACCACACTGTTGCTCTGCAGTCAGTCAGCGCCTGCTGCTTTGGAGTACAAGCAGCAGGCTGACAGTCGGCAAAGCCTTACAAGGCTATTCTCAGCTGCCGCTGCTGTTACTGTTGATGACCTGCTAGACCTGTTCCATGGTATACTGATGCGGTTCGATATGCAGCGTGGGCCGTGTAGGAGTCACAACACTTGTTTAAACATTCACTTTCTCTGGCTCACTGGAGCTGGCCCTGCATGCTGAATTTAGCTCCCCAGCTCTGCCTTTTAGTGCCTTCTCACTGTGTAACTGCTCCCTTTCTTGCTGCGTTGCGTTTTTCAATTTTGCTTACATTCAGTCTTGCTATGTCACTTCACTTTGTCTTTCCTCTTGCGTTTCATATATTGTTTTATGCTTAGACTATCTTATTTGTTCTGTACTCTTTGTCCTTTTTGCACCTCCCTCTGCAGTTCTTTTTTGTCTTGATTAGCGCATCATGAGGATTTATTCTAATGTTCACACGAGGGTATCCAGTAGCTGCAGACTCTTGTCCCAATTTTCTTTCTCTCCATCTAATTTCTCCTCCTTTTACAAGTCATTTTTGTTTCGCTCGTTTCTCTCTAAAGCTAGAAAAAAAATCTGCTTTCTTAAATATCCCTGTGGGAGTGAAAAATAAATCTCTAGTTTATGTGTCTTCTCAGCCTACAGAGGACTCTGCTGAGGATATAGCCACTGCAGCCTCAAGCCAGTCATCGCCTAAAACCATGCTGGAGGGGGATACAGGTTGAAGGCAGAACAGATTAAATGAGCCAGGAGTCATTGGAGCCCCAAGGGCACCGCATTTTGCCCCAATTAATTGTGTTTGTCAGAGCGTGAAAGTCCAAGGTCCCCTCACTGGCAATAAGGAGAAAGGACAGAAAGGTCTGGTATGGCTCACTAGTGCCATCACCTCCCAGACTTCTGCTCTCATTTTTCCCTTTCTGGAGTGCAGCTGTCCCGGGGCTCCAGGTAGACACATCTTTGAGGCTGGTGAGTATTACCTAGTTTAAGTTAGCACCAGTGCCTGGTTTAGCAGTTAATTTAAGACAAACTTTAATGGTCCCAGTAAGTTGATTACATTTCATCCAATTATTGGTGTTCTGGAACAGGACTTGAGTGTTGTGTAATAGAACACAGCTTTTGGCTGCAAGGGACCTGAGGGGCTCTGGGTTATTGTGAATGTAATTGTGTGGAACTAAACAATGGAGCATCAGCCACACAGCCTGTGGTTAGCCCAGCACAGCCCTCACTGATGTGTTTGGGTCTATGTGTGCCTGTATGGCAGGTTTTGTTTACATGTACATGCAGTTCGCCTTTCAGAAAAATCACTCTCAAACAGACATCATGTTGGACATCATGTTACAAGCCGAGGAGGTTTAGGTAGACTTTTGTGCTCCTTTGCAGTCTATTGGGCTGAATGACAAGAAAAGTAGCTGCCATGTTTTGGCTAAGGTTAATGTTTTGAATAAAATGAAGTGTTACATCTAATTTGGCTCTTGTAAAGGTCAGCAGGCAGAATTTGACTTCAGAATATAACATGCTTTTGACCATGTCTGCTGTAACCGGTGCTCTCGTTCTGTCTTTTTTGGGGATGCTTCACCATCGAAGTAAAAACCCATTTGACGTTGGGTGAAATATCAGCCCTGTGATCTTTGAGCCATAAGCCCTCGTTCAGCGATGGGATGTGACAGAAAGCGAGTGTTTACCTTGTGTGTACTGTATATAAAAATGCTAATTGCTGATCCAAGGTAACCCTCGTAGATCAGCCCCCAGACATGTAGCAAATAGGCTAATGTAGCGTGAGTTTTCGGCCATAGGCTGTTTCTGTGCTCCAGGCTTACACACATACACCTGCTGTACATACAGTACATGCACATATACACACACACAGAAAGCATTCTTCTTTAATCACATCAAATTATAAGACAGGCTAATATGGAAATGGGATAATAGTCATGCACAGTTGCACACTCCCATGTTCATACCGTTCTCTTGCCGACTTGCAGTCTCTGAAATGGAAAAGCTTTCAGCTCAACTCCAAATGTTTACCAAGGAGAATAGAGTGTTCATCTCTGCTTTTTCCATAACCCTGTTAGTTGGTTGTTTTGAAGCTGGTGACCAAATTAATAGGTTGCACTGCACATCATTACAAACACTGGGGGATTTGTTGGGAATAAACCACTGCAGTGGAGATTTCACAGTCTTTGTCAATTTTCTCCACAGAGACAGTAACAGTAAAATCTTGGTTTAAATATTAAGCAGAAAAGTCTCCAAGAGACTTTTATCACTAGAAGAGAGTTTATAGGTAGAAATAATAGTTGTGTCTATGAAGGGACTGCTTTGCCTCCTATTTCTCAAATAAAGTAAATCTGTCTTAAGCAATTCTGCTTGCTCAGGAGAGTGCACTGAAAACCGGTTTTAAATGAGTATTTTGCTCTCTGTTGACACCAATTAGTTAGCAGAGCATTCAGTAAGTGGAAAGTGAGAAATAATTTATCTGATAAGGGTCCCCTTAGGTTAGCTGAAAATCTCTTCAGAACGTCTCCCTTAAGGGTCACTAGGATGGCCCTTAGCACTGTCTGCCAGGCAGACATTAAACAGCATGCACAGACAGCAGAGAGTATAGAGTAGAACGGAGTAAAGTTTATATGCAGTAACTCAACAGCTCCCTGCTACTCTTTCTTCTCTCGGCATAGAGACACAAACGTACAGCAGCAGCAGCAGATTTAGTGTGTTTTCTCACCCTCTTATATTTTTTGTCTGCAGACAGACACATTTCCAGAGACAGACAGCAGTGATGTGTATCTGAGTTTTTGCATGTGGCTTGAGGTGTATTTTATTTCTGTCTATGTGTGTGCATGTAATAGACCTTGCACAGTCAGGTCTTGGAGTTGTATATTACTTCCCCAGAAATGTTTTGACAGAGCGATTGGACGCAACATACACAGCTCAGTGGAAGGAATGTCAGGTCCTCTAACTCTACGATAGCACTGTGTGTGTCTGTCTGTGAGAAAGAGACTGCATGGATCTGCAAATATGTATATGAAAGCAGCAAGTACGTGTCGCTGCCACATGTACACACACTCTCAAGAGTGTGGATTTTTGTTTGTGCATCTTTCTCTTTGCCACTGTGCATGTGTTAACACAGAGGGACCAGGCCTGCTGCTGAAACCATTAACAGGACTATAAATAACACCTTGTTTTCCCTCTCTGCCATCCATATTAGTGTTGATGAGGGTTTCATTTGTGCAAGAGGCTGACCCTCTCCTAGTCTGGGAGGGTGCAATATGTCGAATGTGGGGAACAGACGACATACAGACGACATCATGCCTGTATCCAAGGTTGGGGGCATAGTCATGTTTGTTCTTGTTGTGAATGCTGTTGTCTCCATATAGAGACACTTCCTCTTCTGTTTTTTTCTTTCAGCTTTCTTGGTTAACATTTATTTGCATGTGCACACATGCACTGCCTCCCCCATAGCTTCTTCAGCTGCTTTTGCTTTAGTTAAGCCCCCGTCTCTGTGGAGAACGCACATTTGTGTGCATGGATAGGAGGTTAGATGGAAGGTGAAAAGATGTAGAACCCTAGATTTAGAGGAAAGAGATGTATTCATTCCCAACTGGTCAAGGGGAGAGTGGGCTGGGAAGAGGGCAGAGATTTGTCTGGCACACCAGCTGCTTGGGTGCAGAGATGGCAACAAGGGGAGCAGAAGGCTAGAACAGCCAGCTGGAGAGGGCAGAGAGCAGGGCAGAGCGAGCGATAGAGAGGACCAGGCCTGCCGGCTGTCAGGCAATCTGCACAAGCTTCAGATACAGGTGGGCTCCGAGATGTAGATTCTTCTGGGAGGACTTGAGCTAGCGTGAGAGAATACCAGAGAGACATGGATGAGGAAATGAAAAGAAGCTGGCTATGTGTACACATGTCTCTATTAACATCTGTTATGCCTACATAATTATTGCAGGTGTAAGAGCATGTGTTCAAATGTATCTCAGTCCAGCCTTTTGAAGGGAATCAGATCAAGACATGCACTGTAAGTAAGCAGCATTTCAAAGGAACTGCCACTCTTTCATAGTCTCCATTAACACATCACACTCTATACATACACGTTATCTACTGTATATGACCCAAACATGTGGGTTCTTTCTGTAACTCCTTTCTCTTTCTTTGCTCTTCAGCCTCAGTCCTATATCACTTGAGCAGTATCGAAGCTATCCCTCTATAAAAGTGCTAGATTGCGAAGTGTCTTTAAAAAAGCATAAAACCGCAACCTGGCCACAGAAGTGTCAGATCCTATATAGTGATATACAGTAAGAGCACACCGGACTGTGTCTGGCTTTCTAAGTGTGTGTGTGTGTGTGTGTGTGTGTGTGTGTGTGTGTGTGTGTGTGTGTGTGTGCGTGTGTGTGTTTTTTGTCTGGACAGGAGCCAGACAGGGATCCCAGCCAAAGAAGGAAGAGTTTAATACAGAGCACATCTTAAAGGGAGGGTGAGGGAGCAGCTCATCTGCCCACAGAGAGTGGCAGAGGTTAATGCAATCCCTTTAAGTGGACATAGAGCCAGTTAAGAGCGATCAAGAGAGCAAGAGACTAAATAAGTCATCGATTGAAGCCCACTGTGATGATGAACTCTTTTTGTTTATTTCATATAAACACTGGCAAACATTCTGCATGGACATTTTTAGAATCAAATATCTCTTTCTAGTTTGTAAAGTCTTTTAATATTTATGAGATGTTTGATGTTTAAGCATGCAATTACTATTGATGGCTTTTTTTTTTTTTTTTAATAAAATTGCTATGAACACTGTAATTCAGAGTCTCCTAACATCCAAGCATTTGCTAACAAGTCTGGTTGGCCTAAAAGACATCGCAGTGTAATTTTATGTTACTGACTGAATCTTGCAAGTGCTGTACGGAATTTTAAAAAATAACATAAAAAGAGGTCATTCATGATTATGTGAATTTGTGTGCACATGTATGTACAGAAGTCAGGGGGGAAAGGAGGTTGCGTGCAGCCTAATAGATTGGCTATCTGCAGTATAAGAGAGGTCTGTCTGATAGATTAGTATTGGTGGCGTTAGCACTGATGTGTGATAGAAAAGATTTATGATGCCTGGATTCCCCCGATCTTCCATCCTTCTCAGCCAATCCCATTACAACGCAGAGGTTCGAAATCACCCTCAGGCTCTGGTTAATGCGTATGTGTGTGTAATGCACATATGTTTGTATGCATGTGAGTGCCTGCACGCATGCTTCTGTCATATTTACATAGTATGTTAGTACTGTATGTGGCACACACTCTGATCTGAAAGCTTATTCGTGTTAAAGACAGCATGTTTCTTTCATCCTTTCATCACCATGGTTACTAATTGGCTTATAGTGCATGTCAACAAGGTGTCCTTTTCAAATTGGCTCATGCTTTCAATGTTAAATATATTACTTTTTCAGTGCCCCAGCAGTCCTTTTTCCCGGCTACTCCTCCTATGAAGGTTATTTCACGTTTGACCTTGAGGAAAAACTGACCTCTTTGAAATTAAAATTTAATCATGCCTCCTTGTAACCTGCTCTATCTTTCCTGCAGTTCCATCCTCCCACTGCTCTCTCTCTCTTTCACTCGCTTCCAGATCAGTCAAGACACAATCAGACAGAATCAATACATGAAATGGACGAGTAGGTCAGCTCAAACACTCTCTCTGTGCCACACTTCTTCAGTAGACCTCACCTGATGGTCATTGTTTTAACTCTACCAGTGTTTTCATGTTACTTTTTTAAATAACTTATTACTTTTTACCAAATGATTCATAAGTCTGTCAGTTCTCTGACGTTTTATGTTACTATACTGTAGTTCCTGCTATGACTGAAGTCTGCAGCTTGCTGTATCCACAGTTGCTGCTACACAGTTGCTGTAACACAAACCCAGCCCTCATTACATGTCAGGATACATGACCAGCTAATTCTCCCATCAAAACCTAACCTGGCAACCCGACACTACACCCACACCCACCTGAGTACGTGTTGCTGATGATAGTGCTCTAAGACCGACACGGTCAAACATCGAATTGCTGTGCACAATTTGCACATTAACCTACATCTCCATTCTGATTCATTAACGAGGGCCGATCATTGAAGGGTAGTGTTGCAGTGTGGGATCCCAGCCAGGATATAGGCTTACAGAAGGAGCAGGGATGTAACTTGGCCTAGCACTAAAGGGCCAGTATGTCAGTTCAAAGGCTGCCCTTATTTAGCAGGGGGAAATGCCAGGGATGAATTAGTGATGTGTTGGAAAGCTCCAGAGGAGTGGAGAGCTGGGACTGATAGATAAATATTGTCTGTCATAGTACAGTGAACATGAGAGCGTGAGTGTGTGCGTGTATCAGTGGGTGGGTTTATGCGTGATAGTGGGTGTGGGAGCACAGTATGTGCTGCGCCGTATAGTGCATACTTGTGAAACTGTACAGCATATATTTACAGTGACACTCGACAGCCTATTTCTTGCACCCACACAGCCAAACAAAAACACCTACATACACACTTCCCCCACCTGTCTGTGCTGCCTTGTTCGGCTCTCTTTCCTGTTGTGAGTCATCTGCCCAGTTGGAGAATACACACACACACACACACACACACACACACACACACACACACACACACACACACAGGTGACACATTCCAATAAAGCTCAGAGCAGTTTTCCAGTATGTGTGCATGGACCATCTGACATTTGGTCTATGCCCTGGGGGCTTCTGCACATCCATTCCACCCCAGCAAAGAGGCCTGTCACCGGGCCTCCTCTCTCCCACAGGTATCCTCCCTGGAGCTCACCTGTTATCTCTCTGCCTCCTGTGCCTGAAGCTTTCCCATGGCTGCCCAGGGTGCTCACTCTGTTGAGTCACCCACACACACACACACACAATAAACACACATGCCAGTCTCGCCAGGCAGTGAAATAGGACAGGAGGCTGGGTTGGAGACACCTCTCCTGAGCCTCAGTAATGCCCTAGTTTCTCCTGCAGCCTACTTTTCTCCCCTAACACACACATGCAGACAGCTACATCCATCCACAAACACTGACCCATGCTGACAGACTGACTGTTATTAACTACTGCCACGGTTAGTTTGGGGGAATATTGCTGCTTATACGCTTTTAATTCACACATTTAACATGTATAACATGATTTCACGTGCTGCCAATCTCAGCTAGCATTCACTACTTTTCAGTCTTACCATGTTAACTTTTCATGTATGGACATGTCACATTGAGATGACATGATATTATCTACGACACTCTGACCGGACAGCACATTGACCAGCCTAGAGCGGATTTAGAGGCACCATCCAGCTCTAGTTAACTGCATTGACCGCCTCTCCATCAGACTTGGTCATAGATCAGTACAGTCGATGCTGCCGTTGTGCTGGACACTGATGGGAAGAGCCATGTTGGCCATGTTTGCAGTCAATAAGTCAGGCAGCGTAAAGCAGCATGTGATAAGCTTTGGCCGCAGCAAGCCAATATTCTTGGCCACAGATAAACAATCTGACAGAGACATCTTTGATTCAAGGAGGGATGAGCAGCAAATTGTGTGTATCAACTCCTGCTCTCCCCTGAATTCACTGCCAGTGATGGAGTGAGCTCGACCCTTGTTGGATATTGTTCTCTTTTGTGAAGGGAAATTTTTACTATATTTTTTTAACTCTGCAATGTGTAGTTAAAAAAACTGTACAGCCTCTGAAGTTGTGGCTCTCAGAAACTAGTATGTGTATGAATTACACTTAAACCAAATGGGCTGAGTGTTCACCCCTGGTATGATAGATTAGCGCTAAATGCTAACCGTGCTGCCCCTGCTACCACAAATGTGTTTTGCTACCACTAATGGGTAATGTAGCCCCGCTCTAATGTAACCTGCCGCTGATGTTAATGTAACCCTTTTAACCGCAGTGACATGGCACTCTGCATGCTGCTCAGCGTTGCAGCACTCCTGAGGTCCCCATGACAACAGGCAACATCAAAGAACTGAGAATAAGCGCCAGCTTTGGTGTTGAAATTGAGGGCGGATGAGTATTTTTTTTTTTCTTGGGTGAGGTTCACCATAATGCTATGAAAATACTTCTATATTATCTAAATATTTTCCTGAGACATATAAAAAGACTCACACGTACGTCCTCATGTGCACAGTTAACTTATTTCCCTTCCTCTCACACCACTTCGGCTTACGGTAGCTTTTATGGATCTGTTTTAATTCGTTGGATAGGCAACAATTTAATCAGCAAAGTCCACTAGCTACAGGATGTGTAGCATGGAAAATGGCTTCACCTGTGGAGTCACATGGGAGTGCAGGCAGGAACCAGAGCTTAATTAATTTCCATTTCCTTGGGAAAAAGTTCAATAGTTCAATGCTTTACGCAAGTCAATCATTCTAGGCCTCCTGCACCACCAGGGCCTTTGAGAGGTGTTTACATTGAGTTTGTTGGCACCTTTGGTTACTTATTGGCGCACTGAGAATGAATTGAGTTGTAAAAATCTGGCAGTTGATCACAGTTGGATAATAAAACAAAGGGATAGTCACTAAATATGGGGACTGCACGGGCATACACACACACACACACACACTCACACCGAAGCACATAAATGTCCATGCACTCACTCTGTTTCACAAACACACAGTCCAGACAGGAGGAAATGGTCTGGCCAAGTTAAACAAATGCAATCACTGTGACCTGAATGAGAGGCAGAGTAGATCTGACATCCTGAAATGTGCTTTACGATTCTCTCTTTCCTTTTTTATCAATTTATCTCTCCTCCCTCTGACTCATTTGGTGTCTGTCCCTGCTGGGGTCACCCTCAAATCCCAAAACAATGCCCCCACCCTTTTGTTGTCTTCTCACTACAGTGTCTTTTTCCACATTTGCATTTACCTCTCTTCCCCATCCTTTAATGTTTTTCTGCTTTTTTTATCTTCTGCGTCTGTTCCTTTTTTCTTTCTCTTTGATCCCTGTGTGAAATCTGTGCTGGGACCAGCCAGCCGGTCACCTTGCTGTTATGACCATGGGATCACTGCAGAGTGGCGATGACCCCTGAACTCCCAGGCTCTGACCTTTCTCTTTCTCTCTTCTTTCAGCCCCAGCCTTATCTTTCCACACAGCCTCGCTTCTTTTCATCTCTAAACATCAGTTCCAGCAGGGGTCAACGACAGGGAGGGCTGGAGTGAACTAGGAACCTATACAGTTAGATCAAATAAGCATAGAGTAGAAGTATAACACTTCATAATACTGGTCTATTCTCTTTTAGACATATATCGATAATGTGGACAAACAATAATGGCCAGTCTCGTATAAAAGTCTGTTTCTAACAAAGTGCTGTGCTTAAAGCATACTTTAGATAGATCAAATACCACAGCTATCACTGAATTTTTCCAGTAAAATAAAGAAGGGGGGAAAAAAGTTGAAAGCTTTGGAAAAAGTGTTACCGAGAACATTTTTTGACAAACTAGAATAGAATACAGTATGTTTGTAATCTAAAGTGAATAATTATGCATCAAATAACATTTTAAAACCACAATCAAGGTAAATATTAGGTCAATACTGGTATATATATTTCAGAATAAATGTAATAAAGATATATCAAATGATACTTACTATTTTTTTACAGAGTGTGGATGCAAACTTATATATACTTATATTCCAGGGTATATATAAACTGATTAAGTATAAACATTATTATCATTATAATAATATAGTGTATAATATACTAGTACCTCCGTACATAAATATAGCAGTGCTTCAACATCAGCATGCAAACATTTCTGGGGGGCGGCTGTGGCTCAGGAGGTAGAGTCGTCCACTAATCAGATGATCGGTGGTTCGATCCCCAGCTCCTCCAGTCTACATGTCGATGTGTCCTTGGGCAGGATACGGAACCCCAAATTGCTCCCTGTAAGTCACTTTGGATAAAAGCATCAGCTAAATGTAAATGTAAATTTCTGTGTGTACCAAATTTCACTACAAGTATCACCATGTTGGTAGAATTCTTCCTCTGGGGACCTTGAATGTCTGTACAAAATTCGTTGGCAGTCAGTCCAACAGTTGTTCAGATATTTCAGTGTGGAAGTGGTGGGCCGACCAACCAACAGATTTTTATTGCCATCCTTGCAGCCACACCACATCAGTGATGGATATGATGTGGATGGATTTGAGGGGCACCACCTATGTGGTGGATCACCAACACCCAGAAAGTAATGAAACAGGTTACAAAGCCTGGATATGATTAAAATAATTTTATTATGTGATAATAATAATAATGTGGTGATGTTAATGCGACTGAGCTGTATAAGGGCACTTCATCAGGTTTTATCCAGAAGGACATCCTAGAGGGGACTATCATGGTTTATCATAGGGGCGTCCAAGAAGGCACTTTACTGCATTTTCTCCACAGCAAGGGCACCCTAGAAAACACTTTATCATATTTTATCCACTGTATAGGGGTATCCAAGAGGGCACATTTACAGTGTTTTTTCGAATATGGGGGTAATTGCAGTGACTAGTGTGACTGAAAGATGTGGCTTGTAAAACATATATGTACCATGATTTCATTTTTCTTACCTGCTGACATCAATGCACTTTAATATATCTGTCAAAATCTAGCATCCAATTTAGTGCTTGGGCTTTAATTCTGTGGCTGACACTGTAAGTGCTGTCTCATTCCTTTTTGTTCTCTCCCCACCCCTCTCCTTACACTGCTGACTGTAATGTCACACGCTATTGGAGACATAAAACACTGGAGTTGTTCAGGTGTTGCCTTGCCCACTCTGTAAGTTTGATTCCCAAGCGAAAGACTTGTCGTGTATATGCCTGTACTCTATTTTGTTAGTGTCTTGCATCCAACAAAAGCGATCAATCTCAAAATTGAAACATTTCTCCAGAGATTTATGCTTCAAACTGAGTGCAGTTAGTTCTCATTAGTAGTTTAATTGAACCACATACGAAGGTTACTGTGCCCCAGCCCCTCAACCCCTCTCCTGCTCTCCTCTGCCACACCGACACACTGCTCGATGTACCCAAGCTCACAAAGATAGATGGGTTCCTGTTTCAATTACCAACCGCCATTACTGGTTTTATCCATACATTCACTCGAATCAGCCCTCCGAGGCTTGAAAGTATTTCAGTACTCGTAGAACTATACCTATTATCAGTATGCCTGTTATCAGTATCAATGTATACATTAACACATTCACATGCATTAAGAACTACCATATGCACACCAGCAGATGCACAAATGTGTTAATGGCACTGCTATTTTCTGTGAATTAAGCAGTATGCAGGCAGTCAGTGGTGCAAGCTTTGGGGACTCGTCCTATCTCCGAAGTAATTCATATTTAAATGTTGTTATGCTCCCTCTCTTCTGGTAATTGTGTTTGCACTTCCTGGTTACTCTTGGAAGTGGATTCACTGAAGCATTCTGTTGATAGCAGTCTGGTAATCGCTAATTACAAAGACAGACACATACACAGGCGCACACACTTATTCATGCACACATGCTCACGCACAAATGAGCAAAGCTTGTAACAGGGTCCCTGGCTATTATTCACTGACTTCCTGGCAACTAAGTGTACTCACACTGCTTAATGGGGCTCTTCTAGAAAACAACATCTGTAACATCACATGGAGGTTTCTGAAGAGATGTTCAGGAGCTTGAATATGGGTTTTTCACTGGCAACCATTAGTTGCCGGTACACGAAAAGCTAAATTTGAGCAATGGGGTGGTGCCTGGATGGAGCACCAGTGGAGCAAGGAATTAATAACCACCAGTTGCTGAGTGTTATAGCCAGTAGTGAAGTGGTGCCTAGAGAAGTGGGTATGCACTTAATCTATGCCCCAATTTTTTAAAGCACTTTGTCCAGCAAAGGATAAATGCCCTGTGTTATAAACAGTGACATGTAAGACTAGTCTTGCATATTTAGCTCACCCAAAAATGGGTCAGTAGTACTGCATTTGCACATTGTCACTTAAATTCTGCTGGTTGACTTCAAGCAGTAAGGATCATTTGAAATTAACATCACCCAAAGGATACATTCAGATTTTGCAATAAATTCTGACCCACAGACACGTGAGAGAACTACATAATTATGCATTTTGAGTGTGTTCCTTATTCCTTACTCCATCCTATCCATCCATTACTCCAACTATGTCATGTGCAAAAGATAGATACCTTATCAGGCAATATTAGCATTAATTTGTTGTCTTTCTGAGCATCAGATTAATGTAAGTCCTATATTCACCCTCCTTTAAGTTCTGGTTTTGGTCTCCACTAACTCCTGAGAAATATACGTGGCTCTCTTATTCAAGTAATTAGCTTGAGGGGTCCTCTTATGTATTTTTGACACCATCTAATGTCTATAGCAATTAGCACATTAAGCAGTGGCATCAGCATTGTGATGATTTCTGCTTGTTCTGTCTATTACTCCTCTTAATGTAGATTCATATACAGTAGCTTTTTCTGTATCCAAAGCTCCAACATGTCGAAATCAGTAACATACAGGACGGATAGCTTATGTAAAGATATATTATAGTTATTGAAAATGACACAACAACGTTAAGAAGACTCACTGTATTCTACTTAAGGGCATTATCCTGCTGGCACCATGACAACTGGCTAAAGATTAAAATATTGTTAAGTGTCTATTCATGTCTAAGGTAATACAATAAAGAGATTGTGTTGGCAGGATCACGGTGATGTCAGCCTCAGGGTGCTACTTCTAACAATTGAGAGAAGCCATTGCCTTGTCAATGTTAAAGCTCATTGTGTATTAATTTAGCATAGTGACGGGAACACAACACCAGAGCTGTACAGTCACTTAAAAACAAGGCAGACCTCCTGGTAGTAACGCTTAAGTATTCTCTTTGACTGTGGTACTTCAAAACATAAAGTACACAAAGCTGTGAAACGTTAATGTTGGGATGAAACGCTGCCAAAGTGTCAAAGTTAGTCCAATTCCAAGTCATAATGTAGCAAAATGAGTGTGTGTTACAGAGAAATGGTGGCAATCCCTCAGTGTGATTCACAGTAAAATTGGTTGTGAAGTGACTGATGGTAATGACCTTTCCTCTGTGTGCAGTAAGGTGTGAGAGTAATGCCCTTCCCTTTATCAACTTATCTGTGTGTTTCTTTCTCCCATTCCCCTCTCATCACTTGACAAATGTAAATGAGGAAACAGCCTATATACCTGCCTCTCACTGCACCCTGGAAGGCTAAGAAACTGGATTTTGCCATAGTCCTGCAGTTGAAAAATAAAAACTGACTGTTACTGCAATGTAGCATGTATGTGAAGAGATTGATTATTCTGATGGAAAAGGGCAACCTAGATAAAATGACCAGATAAAAACAAAGTAATTCTATTGATCACAAAACGTGACATTTTGTTGCATTAAACCTATTACTGTCAGGCTGTCAGTTATTTGTTGTATTCTCTTTAAAAGGAAACATAGCAGTGAACAGTAAACATTAATAGCATGCATGAAAACAAAAGCACCTTTCTAAGGTAAAACTGTTCCTTGGTGCAACCTAAGCATTTAGCTGGTTCATAAATAGCAACACAGATATTGCAAATGCAATTTAATTTCCCCACATATGAAATCTCCCATATATGAAGCCATATGTGAGGAATTGGAGCATAAATGCTGCCACAGCACTTTTATAATACAGTTATATTCACATAGTCAATGCAGCACTAAGTCCTTAGTAGTATAACAATACAGTGGTTCTTTTGAGCCTTTCACCTACAGTACAGTGAACACAATAGATTATTTCAGCCATTTCCTGCTGGAGATGATAAGAGGTGTTTAATGGAAATGTTACACAGAGTTGAATGACAGTAAATGTTTTAGAGGAGCTATAAGAGTAGCTCCCAGATCAAGTTTTAGATTTCAACAGTTGGCATTGTTCCCTCCTTTCACAAAATCCAGGTTTTTAGTCTAGGGCTGTTGCTGAAAACAAGGTCATTGTTGCAATTAACATGCCATTCAAAGAGCAGTTATTCACATAGGCCTTGTATACAGCACTTCATAACATCCTTGCTGTGAAAACATGTTTTTTTATTTTGTTCACCTTGGATTATAAATAGGTTGTTTGATTGGTGCAAGGTAGGGTGTTATGTTCAGTCATTTGCAATTTGTTGACTTTTGTGCCAAATAGATTTGTTTGCGTCAAATATCACCGTGACCTGTGTTCTCACCACCCATCTGAACTGCATTTTGTTTTGGTAGTTATTGATAGAGATATGCTCCTGATCAGCAAATCTTGCACAAACAAATTTTAAATGATTAGTATTGTGACTAAGCTATTGCACAGCTCTTTGTCCTGATACACTTTTACAACTTTAAGAGGTGAAAGCAGGACTCCAGTAAATGTCTTTGTGTCATCCTTTTAGAAACTTCCCAGTTGTTTTCCTGGAATATCACTTCCTGTGTGATGTAGCAATTCATAAAAGCTATGGCCTGGAGCTCCCTTTCCTACTAAGGATCATAAAGTAGTGCTCTCCAAATGAGACATCTCCATCATACATTTCAGAATAACTATTTTTGAACCTTCTTGACTTTCTTAATAAGCATAATTGTTAAGCAATCCTTTCTCTGTGATAAGTTAGTGGAGCCCCACAAATCAGGATCACAATCGGAGTTCATGCCATGTGTTAAGCTGTCTTAAGGGAGTGCTGAGATTATTATAGCTCCATTGTAACTGATTTAATCCATATTAAGACATCATCTGAGGCACATTTAACCAAACATATCCGACCTCTCTGCAAATTAGCACTGACACTATCTGAATCTCGATCCATTTCATGTCGACTCTGTTCTCTCTTGGCTGTTCGCTTGTGTCATGTTATCTTTTTCTTGCGCTCTTCCTCTCATTCTCCATCCGTCTCCCTACCTGTTGTTCTGCTACCTCCTTATTTCTTGCTTTCCTGAGGTGACATTTGTGTCTGTGATTATAGATGGTTGTTCCATCCCTGAAGAGCCATGTGTCATCAGAGTTACTTCCATTTGAGTGAGTGGCCATGAAATGTCAGATGAGAGCACAGATGGATGGATGGTTGAGGGTTAGAGGCCTGGAGAGACAATCTTTCACTCTGCTGAACCCAGAAGAGCTAAGCTTCATTGGTCTGTGACAGGTCGCCCAATGAAAATGGAAGTCTGCTACTACTTATGGGTATTTATATGCGGCATCATCATTTATGGCCACTGTTGCAACAGTTCTTATTTTTCATAGCGCAACTCAGCTGTGAATATGTGATAAATACACTGAAACGCCTTACACTTTCTATTCTTAATCAATAATGTGGCATTTGATGTTTTAGTGGGTGTAGGACTACATTCTGACATTAAATGCCATATGTTTAAAGCAGCATTGATATATTGGTTTTGCTATGGTTGGATGATAATTTGTTATTATTATTTATCAACTTCTGGTGAAGTCATATCATATATAATATTATTTTCATTTGACAAAATTATGTTTTGTAAAATGGACATAGAAAATTTCACATATCTTTTTTTTAATTGCCTTAACAAATCAAGTTGCTGTGGATGTTTTTCACTTGTTGTAGAGAATACAATGATAGCAATCATCAATTTGCCCATTTTATATGCGATTTTGGATTTTCTGTATCCTGATACAGTACATTGATATTTAATTATCACCAAAAGCCCCTGAAAGCTTCATCTCTTACTTATTGCGCTACAAGATTAAATAAGTAATGTCACAGTAAAAACAGACATGATCTTTAGGTATGATTTATTAAGAGTTTAAACATCAAAAACTCAGTTTAATCAGATTTAACTGACAGTGACCAAACAACTTAACGTCTGTAGATTATGACTGAGAAACTCCTAAATCCTGATCCTGCAGGGAAGTATATGACATCACCTTTTTTCTTCAGTTCCAACCCAGTTCAAACCAGTGAGCCAGTAAGAAAAGCACAGAGAAAAAAAGAAACACAGAAATGTCTCTTGTAAAATAACTAAAACTGGTCCTTTGTGTGTCATCCCATCACTCACAGTATGCTGGAAAAATAGGTTTTTAGGACATTTTGGAACACAAATTTTAGCATAAATGTGTTGCGACCAACCTCTTTTTTTGTAGAAAAAAAAAAAAAAACACTCGTCTGTAACCTACAACTTATTTAAAAGACATATAGGCTGCTAATTTAGTAATCCACATGTAGTTGAAGAATGTGATGCAAACAGGTGTTGGTTTATTGTGTGTGAGCAGGCGCTGTAGACAGAAGCTGTAGTAGCTGTCCATGGTGCTGAAGAGCTGCAGTTTCCTCAGTACACATGCTGTGATGAAAGAATTAAAGGATTAAAAGTAGTAAAAAAGCATAGCCAAACTTTCCATTTATTTTTATGCTTAAAATAGACAAATGATCCCTGAATATAACAGAAAGATTTTCTTTCTTCTTGTTTGTGTTTTCCTATAGTTTTCATGTTAATATGTAAATATCTACAGTATAATGTTTGATAATAATTTTAGATTATGCATTTTTGTTTGTGCTTTATGTATCCGATCATTTCAGATCCACATCTTCCAAAACGTATAGTCATACATTTTTTTGTTTATGTTTTATTTATTGATGATTCTAAACTTGTACCGAACATGTATGTTTTTTCAGTATAATTTCCTGTTTCATGTCTTACTGTTAATGTATGTTTACCACACTAACATACAGACACACACACAACCTAAACATTTCATAAACAGCAACACAAACTCATTCACAAACCCTGAATTCACTGCCTCCTCCAGTAGGTGATTTCAGGCCTCCAGGGGGTCAATCTACCACAAAGGCTTGTGTGTCCAGACAGAATCACTTAGCCTGTATCTGAAGGGAATTGAGGAAAATTGCAGAGGAATCACATGGGATTTGGTCTGTAAATGGAAACCAAACCCTCAACACTTCATATGTCTCTGCCCTGCTTCTCTCTCCCTCTCCCTCCCTTTCTTTTTTAATAGAAGCATCCTATCCTGAACACATCAATAAAAATGGCATTATGATCTTGCAGCACATGCATAAAAGCAGTTTATGATCCACAAAGTAAAAACAAAATCCAGCAATAAATATTTACTCAGTGACTCAGCTCAGATCAGTTCATCATCAGGTTTTTAGTATACCCCTAGAATAAAATGACAATAAAAATCAAATATTTTACAAAGCATACATTTATATAATTAAATAAACAACATTTGTGTATGTCATCTTTTCATTCTTGTATTATACTTGTATGCTGGCATGGTTCATCAGCAAGTATTTAAGGGGATGAGTTATGCTTTCCTCACCTGACATGACATGACCTGCCATCATCACAAATCTGTTTGTCTGTCAGCCCTCAGACCATCTCTGATAAGCCCATCCATCATGCATACCTTCACAAGAGCACTCAGTCCCACTCAATAACCCCCCATCTATCCTTCCTAGACTTTATTAATAAAACCCATAGAGACCCAGCCCTCCTACGATGTGACAACCCTGACCGTGGACTGACCTGCCCACCTGACCTGATTGTTTGTGTGTGTTTATGTGTCTGTGTGTGTGTGTGCATTAATCTTATATTTGTTTGTATGTCTGTTTGACACACATATAATTTACAGCAAACTATTAGCTGTGTGTGCATATGTGAGAATGCGGTATGAGAGGGAGCAAGAGGACTGGTGGGGAGAAAAAAAACCTCCTGGGTGCACTACATCTGCTGAGAAAATATCTCTCCCTCTGGTATGCTATCTTTCACTGCTTATCCATCTTTCTCCTTTCTGAGACATTTACCTCCACCTTCATTGAAGTCTTGCAGAGTCAGAAACGGGCCCCAGCATTCATCCAGGCAAGAAGGGAAGAAATTACATTTAACCTCGCTTAACACATGCACACACACGCACATGCACACCCTCACACTTATTACAACTTTCTCTTCCCTTAATGTGTGCAAACCCAGCTTTATCTCTGTGCCATGTATAATGGCGCAGAGATGGTATCATCAGAGACAGGCCAGCTTGACTAAATGGGAGCGGCAAATTGACTGTAGTATTAGGAGAGAAGGGCCTCTATCAGGCAATCTGATAGGATCCCATTAAAGAAGGCTTGCAGATGAATATGATTAGCTTTTCATTCCTCCTAATGGAAACATCCTCTGAAGAGGGGAGGAGATGAAATGTTTTGTAGTGATAGGGCCTCTGTACCACTGATGGGATTGTTATTGCCTAATTTGGATAGAAAGACCATTAAAGTTCTTGGAAGGGACGATGAATGTTCACTGTAAGTATACCCTCAGTTATGGCTGTGGACCAGCGGTTCACTGTGTGTGGGCAGTGCTTTGCTTTGTTGATGCAAAAAACCACCCTCCACTTAAATGGCTTCGTATTGGGCTTGTTTTTGCTGAAATCTGTGACTAATGAGTATGAGGTTTCATCTCTTTTTTTTATCTCCTTTCCTAAAATGAACTGAATGGGTTTCTTTGCGTGTTTCTGAGTGTATATGTGTGTGTGCTTGCGTGTGGTACCATCCTGTGTTTTTTACTATCTCCAGCAGACTGTGACAGAAGTGCTTCATTAGATTATAAAACGACTATCGTGAGCACAACTTCTTAAGACGATTATTGTTCATTTATGGAGAGCCTCCGGGGTACTGTTTGCCAAGTCCTCAAATAACAACCAGCGTTATTCAGTGTGATCTGTCAAAGTGAATGAATTTGATGAGTTCAGTTTAGAAGCATGTTTCTGGATATCTGCAAGAAGAAGAGTTTTAAAAGTGTTGATAGGGTTCTCAGGCTGTTTAATGTGATCACTGCCTCAACCTTATTTCATCTGATAGTTTGCCTTGGAGCATGATGCTCAACCAGGACACAGAATAACACAGGAGTAGACATTTATGAATGTTTCATGTTCAGACTGGGTCAGTTTTTTCATATGCATACGCTTATAGCAGCAGTAACAAGTTGATTGACTAGATCTGCAATTTCCAAGTCTACAGGGGCCTCTAATATACATTACATTACAGATGCATCAGTGGACTAGTGCCAAATGTGTCTATCTGTCATGCGTCGATTAAGTATCAAAAGAGGAAAAGAGGAATTTCCAGAGACAAATTACACAAACCCATAGGGAGATCAGCACTGTATGTGTGGTTTTCCTATCTCTTGTCTATATACGCTCAGTTATTAGTTTATTAGGTACATCTACCTAAAACTAATGCAGTCTAGTCTGCAATAAACCCTTTCTTTGTGACAGTTATAATGTTCCATTTTTGTTTAAGTGGTTTCAAAGATGTGTTTATTCACTTTGGGAGGGTGTTATTGGTGGTGCTGTTTGGTTGTATTGCATTATACTGAAAAGTGTTTCTAATATTTCCCCCCTATGTTTATATTAATGAGGTCAAACTAAATAAACACCTCTCATTATAACCTAATACAATTCAACAGCACTGCAAACAACATCCTCCACAGTGACCATACAGTTGAATCAACAGCTCTCTAAAACAGTTTCAACAAAAACTCAACATTATAACCTTCATGAAGGGAGGATTTATTAGATGTATTAGATTGTGTTCGTTTTAGCTCGGTGTACCTAATTAACTGGCATCTGGGAGTGTACCTCAAGGGTGGAGGATATATTTTACTTAAGTTAAAGTAGCAGTACCACAGTGAAATACAGTAAAAGTACTCTTACAAGTAGAAGTCAAGCAAAAGTTAGAGCAAAATGTACTAAAAGTTTAAGTAAAAGCACATTATGCAGGAAAAATGTGCTCTGATACTTTAGTGTGTTACTAAATTATATATTACTGTATACTACTGACGTATAAGCAGTATTTTATTGTTGTAGCTGACTGTGTAACAATATATTTTATGCTCATTTTAGGGCTGTAAAATGTTGTAAAATTACTAGTAACTATGGCTTAAGTAGCATACAATTAAAATACTCAAGTAAAGTTGAAGTTCTTCAGAACTGTACTCAAGCACTGCGGAGTACTTGATTAAATATACTTTATACCACTGATACATTATGCAAAACTCCCCTTCCAGGATAGACAGTATTTAAACATGACTCCATTAGTGCATGACAGTAGCTTAACCTCTTTGTAATTGTACTTCTGTGGTTTATTCACACTACAGCTCACTGACACGACTACATCTCTCAATGCTCACTGTTTCTGACAAGTCACATTCTGGGTGAGTGTGACGAGACGGAGTAGAGACATATTCTCTCGCAACGTTTTGTTGCTGTCTTTCTGGCTTTGCTTCTGTGACTTTTGCTTCCATCCTCTCAGTGCCAGTCAAACTGCAAATTTGCAAAAAAAAATATGTTCACAGAAGAGTCTGTGTTTACCCAAGAGAATAACATAATATGTACACATCAATATGTCTAGCACATTCCTAGTAATGCTACAGTTTGAGATTGGCATGCTTTTGTAAAATAATTCTGTGGTAGAGATGGAGGTCTTAACTAGGATTGGCTCTAATAATTGACAGCTAAAAACTACCTCCACCATGATTCTTACAGAGCTCGCTGGCTGCAGCGAGGCTGTTTTTCATATGATGAAATAAATTTGATGAAAACAAAGGAAAAGTTATTCTTTGCCTTTTACAGGGCACATTTCTTGAAGTTAAGATTATTTTTAACTGTGAATTACAGGTTTATACAACTCACTATGAAGATTTGTGTTCAAAATGCTACCTTACAGACACAGACAACTTTCCACAATTAGTCCTAACATAATTATATATAATGGCAAATGCTTAAAGGCTTTTCGCTTCAGGTTTATTTGTAGTCGGTTCTAATAAATTCAGTAGAACTTCTTGTTTAGCTGGAAAACAAGAACAAATTACCTGCACTTTTTACTCATGAATAAGGAATGAACACCATTAGAAATAAAGGTTGCTTTTTCAGCTTAAGTTGTGCACTTTTAGCTTTTGAATTTCTTCCCCTCCATCTTCTTTTCTTCCGCTGTTGAGTCCCACATTGTGTCTTTTTTCTCTGGAAAAAAAGGGGGAGATTTAATGTAGTTATTGTAATTGTGTTGTCTGTCTTCGAACTCAAGACAAGATTGCTTTTGACTTGCAAATATTTGAGATTGAATTGAGCTAAATGACTTTTGGGAAATGTCTCTGGCATTCATGTGTCCTCCTCTTTTTCTTCTCTAAAGGTTAATAGTATCTGCTTTCAGTGGACTTTACTGCACCGTTCAGTTACCGACAAGGTTTGGTAGGAGCTTTCCTCTTCCTCCCTTGGTGCGGGATAGAGTCAGCAGGTCAAGCTTTATTCTGGTGGGGATTGACACATGCAGCGTGGCGCCTTAAAAAAAACATGAAAGCATTGTACAAAAGAACTGAATAGGCTGTGTGTGTGTGCGTGTGCATGTGGGTGTGTGTCTGCCTTCATGATGTGAATGACCTCCAGACGGCTGTGCATGACTACGAGGTTGAGCTACCAGAGACAGATTTTATTAAATGCATAATAAGACGTTTCACTAAATTTATTCTCTCTTTCTCCCTGTCATCCCTTGCAGGTATGGAGACATGGTTCCTAAGACGATTGCAGGGAAGATCTTTGGCTCAATCTGCTCTTTGAGTGGGGTGCTGGTAATTGCCCTGCCTGTCCCTGTCATCGTGTCCAACTTTAGTCGCATCTATCACCAGAACCAGAGAGCAGACAAGCGGCGGGCGCAGAAGGTACAGGTGAATACAGTTTTATTTCCCTTCAACTGTGGCCCAGAGGGTTGGACCTCAAGCCCAGACGGGAGCTTTGATGTCTTTCTCCCCCAGAGGAGAGGACTCCACAGGGGTCAGGTCTTCCCTGAGACTAATGATGATGTGTATAATGCACATTGACTTACGTTTGGTGTGTGATACATATTCAGTGAGTATCACCATACTTCTTCTCCCTTGACATGAATGTCTAAACCCTGACCTTGGCATTTCACCTTTGCTCTGCATAAATATAAATCAGTTTTGGTGTTATTTCCCCTCTTACAGTGTCCAACAATATCTCCTTGTCTCTATGTGCAGTTTGAAATTTTCAATAAATCATCAACTAATTCTTTATAAATATATTATAATCCATTAATAAGAAAGGTTGCCAGGTTGTAAAAAAAAAAAAAATCCTCTGCTAGGTGCTTATCCGTTAGCTCTTTAATTAATCAGGAAATTATCTCTAATGATCCACTTACCTGATGGAAAAACCTGGAACAAGCCTAATCTGGAACAAAATCTATTCATTAACAATGTATTAACATGTATAACTAGAGAGTCTGGCTCATTAGAACATGCTGAATACGTGAGTATGTATGAAAAGATTACCAACATTTGCATTTTGACTGCATTTATTACCAAACGGAATATATAAAAACACTAACTGGCAACCCAAAACTTGTTATTAATGGCTTGAGTCTGATCGAAGTAAAGCATTATTATATTATATATGAACCATTAATAACTATAATAATTAATAACACTAATCAGTTATCAGAAAATGTACCAGATTTTTATACTGATGATACATTGCTAAACTATATATTTCCTCAATGGCTTTCTGCCAGAGTTAAAAAAGATTTGGATAGATCACAAGAGATATTTTTCTTCTCGTCTGTGCTCTTCTCACAGGTTCGCAGTGTGCCAGGCTAGGATGGAAAATATAATGCCATGTAGTAATGCATCAGAATTGTGTAACATTTGAATGAAAGCCAGATTTAAATGTTGGTGGGTTATTTGGTCACTGTCAAGCAAATTTGATCAGCTTTAACTACCAATTCCTAAAGAAAGATTCAAAACTGCAACATTAAGCTCTTTCTTGACCCCATAGACAACCCTGACCTGACCTGAACTAACCGTGCTGTTCTGACTCTTAAGATAACTTTTGGTACAACGTAAAATGTCACACAGCCTAAATGTTATAAATACCCCAAACCAATCTCAAACCCAAGGCCAAATCTGAAAATAGCCTGTAAAAGAAGTGAATATGAGCGATTTCTCCTATTTTGCATGTTTTTTTTTTTTGTTGTTGTTGTTGGTCTGTCCTTTTAAGGATATTTTATCCTTATAAGTATGGCAATAAAAACACACACAGGGACAAATTTATAAATGGATTATGTAAACCCATGTTTAAACTGCGGAAGATTTAAAGATCCTATCTTCCTTTGGGTAAATATCCCAGCCGTTAGACCTTTAAAAAATCATGTTGTGGTGTGTCCATGAGCCAAACTGGGTATAGCAGCATCAGCTGGCACACATACAAAACTGGACTGAGGGCAAGCCTGACCATTTTTGTTCTCCTGAGATAGATAGTAGCGTGTTTGTTGTTGAGCTAGCAGACGCTGCACACACTGACACATATTTTCATGAACGGGAGTCCATTCCTTTCTCTCATCACTCTCATTCACACCTCTCTAGCAAGGCTTTTATCACTCCCTTTTCTTATTCCTTCTCCTCTCCCCTCATTTCTGCTCCTCTGCCTCCGTGTCGTCCCCACCCCTTCCCTTCTCTCTCTCACGCTCTCTGTGATTACTGCCATCCATCTCGGCATATGCTCTCTGGTTGTAGTTTAAATCTGTTTAAAGTCCTGCAGTTCAACCGTGGCCTGACCGCTGCCCAGTCTTAACTAACTGTAACCTTGTCTGCCAAGGAAGACTCTGATGTAACACAGCCAAGTGTGCGGGGAGGAAAAGACAGGAGAAGCGGGTCAGAAGGTTGGGAAAATTTTCAAATTTGAGAACAGGCCGGAACCGATGAGATGTACAGTGCTGATGCAGGAGAGAGAGAGAGAGGAGAAGAGTGGTGACGAGGAAGACCAGAGGGAAGGAGGAAGCAGGGAGGCAGGGGGAGAGTAGAAAGGGGGGGGAGCTGGAGGCAATGTGTGTCCTAATGCTGTGTTCTTTCCTGAAATAGCCATCACCCAGATGAGGTGCTAGCTGGAAGTAAGGTGTGCATCTGGCTGTCTGCTTGTGTATGTATGTGCATTTGTGTAAGTGCATGCGTCCACGTCGGTGTGTGTGTGTGTGTGTGTGCATCCACTGTACTTCCTGTCAGTTTAGCCCCTGCCCTTGGTCTGTTCTCCACTGAGCTGCAGTGTGGTGCAGTGTCCCAAACACCAGAACATACACTGGCACCTCCAGAAGTACCCACTAACTGACCAGTGTAGCATAACAGTGCTGTTGTCATTAACCAGTACTAAATGACTCCCTCAGGCACTCGAATGCCGCCCTAGCTTGCCAGCAGTGAGGTCAGCGATTTGCTCAAGCACCTTTACATCCAACAGATAGCGTTTTCTCTATTTCATAACAGCATGACTCAAACGCCTTCTCATTGCCTTCATAATAATATTCCACCTGGAAGCCTTGATCCTTGAGAGCATTATTACTAGCAAATCAAGGTTTAAGTGCCAAGTATGATGATAGGTTTGCAAATGTGATATTTTAGAGCATTTAGGAGATGCAATCTGTGTACCATCTCTGTCTTTAATTAGCCCGCAGGATTAAGTGTTGCTTAGCATTTAAGCTTGTGTGCTTAAGACCAGTGGAGCGTGTCTTGAATTACATATTGTGCTAGCTTTAGTGTTAGATGCTGTAGAAATTATATGATTTCACATCAAAACTAGTTGTTAACTAAAACAGCCTTTCCTTTCTGCTTCATTTTAGCCATGCTAGCAGCGTGGCTCAATCGATGGCGGTCCAAAGTGAGCTATCTCAACAGCTACTTAATGGATTGACATGCAATTTTGGACAATCATGGTTCCCAGAAGACAACCCCTAAAGGCTTTTTCTGTAGTCCCTCAACAAGGTTCACATGTTTTTAGATTCGTTCACAATGTCCTGACAACTTTTGGATGGATTGCCATGTAATTTGTTACACATTGTATTATAGATTTGATGACATGTTTTGCTGAAAAACCTGCAAAACTAATGACATTCATATAAGTCATATAAGTAGGCCTATAAGGTGAACCAAACATTTTCTCAGGAGATTCATGTTTTTTCATTATAGTCTCCCAATTTTCTCCCAGGGTCACGATTCTCCTGTATTTCTCCCAATTTCACTTTACACAATTTCAATTTTGACAAATTTTCACACCTTTTTTCACAACCTGTTTCTGGCACTGTGCAGCTTGTGTAAGAGCTCTGATTCTTAAGGTCTGCTAGTTCCACCCAGACAACAACACAGCCACACCAAGGTCGCTACCTGGCACGCATGTGACATGGAAGAGAGCTGCTCGTTCCTCCTCCTCCTCAGCGTGTTAGAGACAAAGATAGAAATGCACAGTGCTAAGAGAAAGTTAGACTCAAATCAATGTGAACTAATTGATATTAGTTTGTGCTAGATAGTCACGCTATTTCACATAATTTATTCTGTATTCTGTGTTCTTTCCTGGTTTATTAAAAGTAAAATGCTGTTGCAGGATAGTGCAGTGCAGTATTGTTATTTTCATTCTTTAAAAGTCACCAGAATGTTGGAAATTTTTTCAGGTCTCAGGGTTGGCAGGGATGACTGCAGCTTCACACAGCCACTAGCGTGGTTGTGAACTCTTAATCTCGTTGTATAATTTGTTGCAGCTGCAATGGATTTTACAGCCTTTTGTAACAACTGTTGCTGGCATGTGTTCAGCTCTTTCCATGTTACATCACATAATTTAATGTTCTGTGATTCTACATTGGCAGTTTCTCACACCATAAAAGATCAGTGTAGGGGGTGTATAATAGGGCCATTACCATTGTATGGTCCACTATTTTGCAGCTAATGACAGTTGTGATCTTTAATGCCTCACCCGAGCCATGAATTGCTCAAGCATGCCATATCTTTCAGTACTCCATTATTACCATCTACATAACATGTAGTGTTCTTTAATGCTCCATAACCTTAATGACATATGACCTTTGCAACCATTAAGCCAACCATTTAGCAAGTGTCACTGGTCATTTACCAGAGCAAAATGTCATTTGTTCAGCAGCATTTATTACCTGCACATGGTTATATTTCACAGAAAATCCATTCTTCTTCAGATCATTTCTTAGAATAAGGCTATGTTTAACTGAGAGTAAAATAGGATAGCCAGTCAAGATTGCCTTTCAAAGTACTTAAATTATGAGGGGAGGCCAGACAGAAGAAAAGGAAGGGGCAATCATTGAGAAAAGGAAGTGCTGCATCCCTCAGCATTTACTAGCCAGATCTTTTCTCCACTTTTTTCTCTCCTTACATGCTTTTCCCCTCCCTGCCTATCCCCCATTCACATCCATCTTCATTCAGGTCTAATTGTTAGCTGTTCTGGGCTCCCATTACAATTAGCCATCCATCTGGATGGTGGTAGAGAGACAGCACCTGATGTATCTCACCGCACAAAGGGAAGATACATGAGGATGCCACCAGTTACTGTGTGGCACAGGAGTAAAATACGGCTGAGACACAGACATATATTCTCGATTCTGCCTCCCTGTACTCTTCAGTGTTGCTACTTTTGTTCTACAACAATTTGAACACTGAGTTTAGGTCCTTCCCTGTCTTTATTCATGATCCTATAAAGTGATCCAAAACAAAGAGCCCATCTGCAGGGGTTGCTTCTCAGAGCTTATTTGCATAAAGGTAATAATATCCTCAGGTAGGTCTAATTACAAATTCTGAATGGTACAGCAGAAAAGAGGGCAAGATTTAAATGGAGAATCACAAAGGGCGAATGATACAGAAGGATTAAAAAAGACAGGGACAGGAATTTAAATGAGCTCAACTTTTCAGTGTGCCTATGGTATTCTCCTGGATCTGTTTAATTAAATTCAGGAGCGATCCAGACCTGATGTATGAGTCATGTACAGAGAGACTCCCTCTCTACAGTGGAGGAAAAACACCTGTTGACTTAAGAATCATAATGCCTCAGCCTGAATGAATCTTTAGTTCAAATACAATTCTGAAATCCACTAAAATAAAATAAAAATGACATATTTATGCAAAATGAATATTCTGTTCACCGTATCATCATCATCATGGCTTGCCAGTTTACCTAGAGGTTTGTTTTTTTAATTTGTGATTTTACTGGCATATCCTGGCACCACAAATTATATAATTATGTAGCTTTTAGACAGTTGTACAGGGCTTTTATGGAAGTCAGTGTCCTTGGAACACCCTCCATTACAATATCTGACAGCATTACATCACCTAGTGTATTATATTCTCTCCTCTATCTGCGTGACTGTCACATCCCCTTGACCGTCTGGCATCTAAGCTGTGCAGCGTTTTGCTTTTTTTTTGCAGTTCACAAGAAGTTTGTGCAGTTTAAGAGGGTTTGAAGAAACTGACTTGGAACACGTCAAGGGGGTTTTATTGTCATTTTAACCATATATACATTGAAAGAAGACAGTGTTTTACCAAATACAGTGTTACTACATCAAACATAAAACATAGTGCAGACAGGACTACGTTAAAGTGCACACCCATTGCAACACAAAAGACAAAAGGGCTCCTTAAAGTGCAGCACGTTCAGACAAAACAGTTTGACAAGAAACAGCAGACAGAGCATAACAGACTAGGATGTGTATATACATGTAGGTATATGTATGTACATCACACAGCATGTGCATGTGCTACAAAAATATGGCTATATATACAGTATGACTTTAGCAGGTATATATAGTAGCGAGGCAGATGTTTATTCAATATCTGCCTCATAAATAAATTATTGAGTAGCAGCAGAGATAAAAGGTGCAATGTACACATTGTTTTATGTTTTCAGTTATATTAACAGTCTGCATGCTTTTGTTTTATTTTTAACATAGGACCCAAAAGGATTTCTGATAAGAATATAAAAATGTTCTTGCATTATGCCCAAGGTCAGCCCTTCAATCAGCCTGTTTAATCCATCCATCCATTATCTGTTCAGTCCTTTTTAGCAGTGTTTTAATTATTTTAGTTTTAGTCATTTTCTTTAACTTGATATATGCCATTTTATCATCTAAGCAAACCTGTTGTGCAGTCGTCAGTAGAGGGGGAAAAAAGGTTTTTTGATGATATATTTATTGAGTTTCTTTCATGATTTCACACATTCAGCCCTTTTCCTTTATTTCCAAATCACAGATTTTTGAAAACTACCCACACATATACGCAATAAGGACGAATGATGCTTGAACCATGTAGAGTTAAGTAGTTATAGGTACTTCTTTGACAAAGTGGCTCAATGGTAAAGTACAAATCTATGCATATCTCTCTCTGTAGATTTCTTGTTCCTTATTGTTCCAGCGTCAAGGAAAATTCACTTGCCATGTTAATTTTATTGTCTTGTCTTTTCCCACTTTGACTGGAAATCTTTATCTGGTTCAACCAGTTGCTGTCTTCAAACTTAGTGAATAGTAAAATTACAGTCCGTTGCGGTTCATGAACATCACATCGGCTTGTGGCTTACATGGCAGAAACAAAACAAAACAAAATAAAAATAAGTCCCCATGCCTCTCAGTCTCACTCCCTTTGCTCGAAATCATCTCACTATTGTTTTTAGCCCTCTCTCAGAAGGTTGAAGTCAAAAGGTGGACATGACTTCTAGCTGAGAGTGTTTTGCCCTTCTAGACAATCAATAAAGTCGTCTGCACTTAGCAAAAAGGCAGCCAAAAAAAAAGAGAGAGAGATGGAGGGATGTTGACTGGTGACTTCACTGTGGGGGGTCAAGAGTTCTGCCATGAATTATGTCCATTGTTATAAAACCTTCCTAAACATCAGCATTGCTGCAGCTTGCAAACAGAGCTGTGCTTTTCTCTTTTTCTTAAGGTAAGGAGGTAATCCAGGCTTAACAAAGGTATTTTGTCTCTGACTTGTGTTAGTCCGAGGTTAAGCTGTCTTTGCTATAGAGGCAGATATCTGTGGGCCAGAGGCGTTGGAAGACTTGATTTCCACCAAATCAATTCTTGCCATCGTCCTGCCCTCACTCCCAGGTGGATTTTCTAAAAGTCAGTTTTTCCCAAATTTCACTTCTCCTTTTCTCTCTGGTCCTCCTCTTGTTTGTGTCACCGCCTCTTTGTCTTTATGTGTGTGTGTGTGTGTGTGTGTGTGTGTGTGTGTTTGTGTGTTTTATTGTAAAGCAACATACCTTAGACTGATTTAGTTCTTTCCGGCATGTATATGAGTGGCAGCTGCAAAACAAAGTAACTCTTTCACAGCTATTTATATGTGTGTGTACATGTGTGTGCATGTGTGTGTGTGGATGTGGGGTTGCTTTCTCCTACCATCAGATGGTCTCCTCTTACACTCGTACAGTTCCAAGGCAGGCCTGAGGCAGAACCGAATCTGGTCCCGTAGCTGGATTGCTCCACTTTTCGCTCAGCTAAATCCTATATAGGCAGTCTAGCAAAGCTCTAACTCACAAGATGCCATGAATGTTTTAACTTTTACTTTCAATAAAAAAAATGTACTTCTAGAAAACTTCCTGGCATTGCTCAGCGGAGTATGGCATTGGAACTAAGTGGATATGTGGCATTTTTTGATCACTTGAGGATATGCCAGTTTAGATCCCTAAGCTGGCAGCAAATGGTGTTAAAATGAAGCATTTGTGCTGGCTTGCATCCTATAGCTATATTTTTTAAAGTGTGATTGATCCTAAATTGTGGCTCTGTGGCGGGAAGAAGAGAAACAAAGAGGATAAAAGGTTGTGTGGATCAGTTTATTGGCCCTTGGCTGTGTGGAAACATCTGGGCCATTTTAACCAGTGATATTGAGCATCACTAATCTGATTGGTTGGTAGGTGTTGCAGTATTTTAGATGTTTAAAAGCTACTGTTTTCCAGCTGAAAGTCCAACTGAAATTGAATTGCACTTTTTGGCTCTGCTACAGCATACATATCTGTTCTGCAAATCATATTTCCTGTGTTAGTGAGGATTTTCTATTTTTTGGTTTCATGTTGGCGCCCCCCCTATTTCTGCATTAATTCGTCTCCATCTACCTAGATGGAGAAGTTATTTTCATACAGCCAGTAAAAATGCTTCATATTTGCAAAAAGTTTTCCCACTAAAGTCTCTAACGTATAAACATGAATACACATCTTGTTCTGCAGCTTAGCTTGTTGAAAAAGCAACCAAATAAACATTCACAACAGGAAAGTGCACCGCTAACATCAGTTTGCAGACTAAATAGCTAATTGGCTGCTCAGCTGCAGCACATTAAACAGAATGTAAACATACCTGCAAATATCGCTTGAGTGCGTTTAGATGCTGGAGTGGAGAGTCTTTATTATTCAATATCACTGCTAACAACACGGCGTGTGCCCGTTGCTTGTAAGCTGCAGCCTGGGTTTGTTTATTTTGGCTCTCACTCCCCTGCCAGGGCTCAGCCTGCCAGCCATCAATCAAACAGACGCACCCCAACAGCCACTGCGATGAAAAGGAGTATTTCAGATATATCAACTTTTGACAATCAAAAAAATCAAACAAACTCTCGTTTGTTTAAAAAATGTGACGAGGGTCCTAATTATGTAACAAACATCTTATGCTGAATCATCTGTTATGTGACATTTTTCTGTGAACCTATGACCTGAAGTATTTTCTAGGTGAGGGGAAAAACTATTCTAGTACAGAGAAATTGTTCATCCTGTTATTACACTTTTATGTTTCACTTTGTGTGCTTTATGTATGCCCATGTCTGTGGATGTGGATATATAGTGTATATATGTGTCTCTCTGTGAAGGAATGTGCAGCAGATAGATTTTTTTTGGCCATTTAACTCTCCACATGGTGTTCTGTGTATGTGTAGGTGTTATTGAAAGCCTCGTGTCCATGGTTTCGTTACACTTCTGTGTGCTCTCAATGATGCTTCAGCAGCAATTCAGGCTCAATCTGTCGTGCCGTGGCTCTGCCTGAAAGCACAGATGGGCCTTAGACACACGTGCCCGGGGTCCCTAAGGCCCCAGGAATCTATCAGAGAACTGCAGAAGTAGATTCAATCTCGCAGGACATGTTCTTAACATCCCCTCCATTACCCTTGCGCTGCCTGGCAACCACTGCCACAGTCACAGGCTCCTGTTTGCGTGGTGACCCCAGAGAGACAATCCCATTGGTTGAGCACAATGCCAGAACATAAAGAAGGGTTATTCCAAAGGCCCTGAGAGTGTGAGGCCACAAAAACGAAAACTTATCAAGGAGAGCAGGAGGGAGACTGAAAGAGACAAAAAAGACAAAGATGGCAGAGAAAAGGAAAAGGTAAACAATTTGAAGTGAGTTGTGGGTTTGTATAGATGCTACACTATAGATGGGCTATTATGCATGTGTGTTTACATACACTTCTGTTTATCTCCCCTGCTTCCCTTTAGATTACTAAATCACAGCATGAGCCACCTGCAGGTCAACAAACATTACCATGTTTTAAATTGAATTCAACTTTACTGTTATTAACATCACGTGTAGGCACATAAGGAAGGCTGTGGCTTCGCCAAATTAATTTCAAGTGAAGGAATGAGCTTAAATTACCATACATTACCATAGTCTTACTGAGCCAGGTATTTCCACTGGTACTCTATATGGCTTGTATGTGTATGTATGGAAATTCAGCTATGAAGTAAAGCACACATGGAGATATGCAAACACACATCCACACACTCAATTAACCCCCCAGCAGTGCATGGGCCCCCTACTAAAGTCTGCTCATCATTTACAAAGCTCACATTTTCCTTCTACCAATTACCCTTCAATGAATGCAGAAAGCGAAGCAACAGAAACACACACAATTTGTAGCTGCACCGAGCCTGACACCCAACTCTTGACTTTGACAGGAAAATGGCGGCCTTTGAGGAGTGAGTGACTCAGATTACACTATCCTGTAAAAGCAGCTCTTCTAGAAACTGAGAGATTTACTGAGACCAACATTTTCACACAGACCTGTGTACGCAAACACACCCAGGCATGTTTCATACACATTCAGTAAACACTTGGCGCACCTTGGGGAGAGAAAAAAACAGAACGATGGAGTAGAAGTTACTGAAGTTACTATAAAGAATTCACTCCCAAGGACCAGAGTGTGTCTGTTCTTCCTCGTGTTCCTTCTCCTCGACTTGTTCATCTCCGTTGCTGACTGTCTCACAGTGTGAGACAGTGTGAGAGAAAGAGAGGCAGAGAAAGCAAAAGGGACGGGACTGTGCACTCACTGTGCTGCATGGGTTTGATGACTCAAATCCATTTAAGCCGACAATACAGATGTAGAGCATTATGGGCCTGGACATTTTCTTGATGTATTTTTGCTAAACAAAACTGCTAACAAAGCACCGCAGAAACGGCCCAGATAAATTGAGTGTAACATTTTAAATACAGAATGCCACTTAGCTGCTTAATTCATACAGCATTTACCTGCTCTACTCCTAGCTGCCTCTCTAACAGATCTTCAACCCAAGGAATGTGTTATCGTGCAGTCACCATGAATCATGCATAAGTATCACTGGAGATCAGAGAGAATTTATCAGAGGAGATCAGAGTGAACGTTTTTTTTGCACGTTTGATTTAATCTATAAGATCACAACTAAAATATCAAGTGTGAGAAAGTGCTGTAGTTCAAATCGGTGGGGTGTGCCAGGATGATACCCAATCATTCTGACACAGGATGTGGTACAGGCATTGACTAATAGCTGGTTTTCTATGATCTCTTGCTCTTTGCAGAAAGCCCGCTTGGCCAGGATACGAATATCCAAGGCAGGAAGCTCCAATGCCTTCCTCCACAGTAAGCGCAATGGCCTGTTCAACGAAGCTCTGGAGTTCACGGTAAGACCAGCAGCTGACCACAAACACTACCTTACTTGTGCCTCATCATAGTTTTCCTCAGGATCACCCAAATCACATGACATGACAACTTGACACAGCAACGTAGAAAGCATGACCTTTATGTCTCCTTGGAAAAACAGTTCTGAGGATTTCAGAACTGGCAATAACGAAGTCATTGGTTGCGGGCCCTGCTTGTCCGTCCTTTAATTATCAATTCTTAGAATGCACCCAGCATCCCATCAGAGCAGCTAACTGTGATCTCATTCGATAAGCGGCACTTCTAATGTGAGCATCTCTGAGCCCAGCTGCCCAGCTGAGGAACAGGCTTCAGGCAATGCAGGAGGAAATGTAAACACAACTCAAGGATGTTCCTTGCCTCACCAAAATGTTGCGGTTCACAGGCACTATAGTGGCCCGGGGCTGACACAGCACAAAAACAAAAACAAGTGCTTCTTCCTCTTTCTTCCTCTCTCTCTTTGTGTGTCTTTATAGCTCTGTCTCTCTTCAATAGCAATTGTTGAGGACGTAATTTGAACAGCACCAGTGCTTATACTCAAGCAACGGCTGAATGAATGCGTTTAAGTCATATTGATGTTGCCTTAAAAGCCGATATAGTGCAAAGGCTTTTTTTATATGTGGTTATTAATGTAGATTTTATGTACGCATGTTGTTATGTTTCCATTTATCTTAATGTCAAGCAAAGGGTCATGAGTAAAGCTTTTCTACGCATTATATACTGAATAATAATGTTACTGTATTGAAGAAGGAGAGATTATGATTACTTACAGACATAACAGTGTTAAGAGAAACTGAGTTTGCAAAAGTTCTACCTCAGCAAGGACACTCCTTTTGCTGTGTGCTTTATTTATGACACTCAGACAAGGCACTGATTTAGTGTTTATATAGCGCTCCACCCAATGAAGAGTTTGTTCTATTTAAAATTGAATTAACTGTAGAACACACACTGCTTCATAAGGACTGATGTCATAGGTTATATCGTATTATATAGTTTATGTTAGGGATATACTAGGGAATATTATTACTTTATCATGCTATGCCTGCACCTCTTCAGTATGCTACAGTTGTGGTGATTTCATTGCTACAAACATTAACAATAATACAAAAATAAGGTGAGGGATTTAAGAATAAAATAGCTTTTTTTAATTTTTATATTGTGTGGCTGCAGCTCAAACATATTCAAGTTCAACAATGTTAGTATTTCAACTTACTACTACTTACTACGTACTTATTTTGTTGAATATATTATGTGTCTTGTATCACATTCATTGACAGTTTGAACTTAAAATCCGTAGGGACTACCAGACTGGCTGCTTATATCCAAAGTCAAGAGTTACCAGCTCATTTAAATATCAATAAAATGTTAATTGTTGCCCAACTTAAGTATAATTCTAAGGCAGCTATTTACTAACAACGTGTACAGCACCATGCAGAGCGACACAGTGTGTTTTGTCACTCGGCAGATCAAGCTGTTTCCAGTCTCTACAGTATGGTGGCCACCTGGGTAGTGAGCCATAGCCGCCTCCAGACAGACTGCTGATATGGGCTTGCAGTCGCATGTATAGAGAAAGACTGAAATAACTCAGGCCTAACACCTAACACCACACCTGTGTTTTACTGCTGTGTTAGGTACAGATAAGCAGCATGAACACAGGTGAGCAGTCTTGGCTAAGACGGACCGAGTCATCAGCGCAGGAATGTACACTCTCAGCAAAGAAGCTTCTGCTTACAGCACCAGTCGTCCGCTTAACAAACAGAAAATTGCCACTACAAATCTCCCATACATGGCATTTTACTTGCCTTTCGGCTGTGCTGTGGAGCATGCAGGATCAGGGCAGTATTTTTCGGCTTTGTTTTTTTTATAAACAACTCAACTACAGATTCTGCTGGGAAAACCTGATGCAACCTATTGAAAGTCTCTATATGTGAAAAACTGCTTTAGTTCTGACAAGAACAATGATGTCAGTTTGCCATATACTGAAGAGACAACTTCCCAGGCTCAAACTAGGGCTATTATGGCTAATAGTTATAACAGTAATGCAGAGTAAAGTGTGTTTTCTGTGTACTAGCTTTCCAAAACCCCTGCTTAAACTTCAAAAATGTTCTGTGAAATAAATAAATAAATAGGCTATGGATCATAAATAAAAGGTACATCTGTATATCTGCAAAAATCGCCTGAGAAACAGAGAGTATGTAAAGAAAAACAATGTTAAATGGTAAATTTATGTTTCAGAAAATTATCTTTTTTGTCTGCACAGAGTGTAAAGTGTTTTTTCTGCAAGTCCTGACAGTCAAATGATTTATTGGACTAATAAAACAATATTAAACATATGCACTGGCAAATATAAGCAAATTAACTGCTGTATATTTACCATCAAATGTTGTTTTCGTTGATTTCTTTACTTTCGTGGCGAATCCATGAAGCCGTTCACTTATTCTCTGACTCACCTCACCACTGCCCAGAAATGAGCTTCATATCCAAACCAACACAGAGACTAGAGATAGCGCCCACTTGTTTCTCGCCCAGATACACACACAAATAAACACATAAACAAGCTGCGGAATAAAAAAAGAAAAATCAGGAATATGGAAAACAAGTCATTAAGAGGTTGCCTATAGCCAGCCCTTTGCAATAACAAAGATGGAGGCAAAATGTCATGATGGAAATTTTTCTATGAGTTGTATATACTGTATATCCATTAGGATAGGGTTGAGCTATAAGTCTCCCTTCCAGCACTGATCAATGCCCAGGCTCCACTGATGTTAGCAGACATGCCTCTCAGGGTCAAAATAGTTATGTTCCTTGTGTTTGACTGGCATGACTGTGGCCCTGACAGGTGTCTGTTCTCAGCGTTGACCTGTGAACACTAGTAAAACTCTCCCTGTCTGTTCTCCTTTTGTCTCCTTCTCCAACTGAAGCAACTTCCATACAAGATGAACCTTTCAGATCAGGTACTGAGACAGCAGCCGGCCGCGCACCTCCCACATCTGATTAGTGTCTTCCCAAAAGAAAATGTAGCATAGCACTCATTCTGTGTGCGTGTTTGTGTGTGTGTCTGTGTGTTACAGAGTTCCACTGAGGAAGAACAGCGGTTAACCAAGTCTACCTCTCTATTAGAGAGCCAGCACCACCACCTGCTGCACTGTCTGGAGAAAACCACTGTGAGTACACATACACACACGTACACGCACATCAAAATAACATACGCGTTCTTTGTTTTTTTCCGATTGCACAAAAGTTAAACTTGTTTGTGTTTAATTTAATATCAGGCTAGACCCCAAATTGTGCAATCATTCATACATTTCCCTCTAGCTGTGGCTCATTAGGTGAATAACTGACAGCCAGGCGTAATGTGTATAGATCTGCAGTATTTGTATGTGCATCAGCAAGTGCAGCCCACTGTAGCGTGATGTCCGGTACACTGCATTTCCCTTATGATACACGCTTGTCTGCCTGTATGCGATACAGATGCACTGTCTGTTTCAGCTTGGCACGACTCAGAGCTTGGCAAGCAAAGGGTCTAGCATGCCCTGCTGCACACTCTCATTTTTCATCTTATATATTTGTGTAAAAGGACCACATGAAGGTTAGTATGGATGCAAAGTTAAACCTGAAATAACTGATATTTTGGACACTTAAGGGCAGGTTAAACAAACTGTAAACACAGCACGGGTATACATATTATCAGCGATCCTGTTAGCAAACAGTTTCGTATTTACATGTGCAGCAGAGGAACAACATTAATTTATTTTGTGTGAATTTAAGTCTCATTTTCGGTCTGTTTTTCTCTCCACTAACTCCTGAGGGAAATATCCGGCTCTTTACTTTACTCTAACTTTGTCCATCTGCTGTTTGCACCTGGGCAGTTAAAATAAAGTGGGTTTTGGGAGCTTTTTTACTCAGAATAGCTCCGTGCTATGGCTGAAAACAATCCTGATGAGAGCGGTGAGAGTCAACCAAAACAGTAAAGTTGCCAAAAACAAAACTATGTGCCCAAAACTGCTATAAAGCTACAAAGAGCCGAAAGGAAGTATACAATCGGATGATAATTCTGTGTCTTCATCATAGTAGTCATGTGATCCATTGTTTATCTAAATATATTGACTGTAGCCACTTGAATGAACTCACTATGAAAAATTGATTCTGAGCTAAGCTCCAACACACTAAAAATTAAATATTAAATATTTTTGATGTTAACGTGCACAGACACACACACACACACACAGCCACACACTGCTATATAAAAAAGAACCACACAACTCAAGAGTTATTGACCCAGGCTATGAAGCAGAAAATGACAGGCTATATCAAGCCATACACAGTACATGGTCATAAATATAAATGTTGTAAATGTCACATCTTTTTTATGACTCCTTCTCTGTCTTCCTCCCTCTGTCGGCCTCGTTCTCCTTGTCTTTGTTTGTAGAACCACGAGTTTGTGGATGAGCAGTATTACCAGCAGAGCTACCTGGAGGCGGGGCTGCAGAATTATCCGTCTCGAAGCCCCTCCCTCTCCAGCCAAGATGGCGTGACGGGCACCTGTTGCACCCGCCGAAGCAAGAAGCACCACACCCCTTTACCGAATGCCAGTGCCCCAGCACTCATGCAGCCTTTGACACACACGCACACACACCAACAAGGCTTGCAAGAGCTCAGCACCATCCATATCCAGCCCCTCAGCACCAGGTGAGACCAGGATTTCTGAAAGACGGGACAAAAAACTCTAACATGCTTCAGCTTGTGTGTTCTGAAGTTTCATCTGGTTCGGTTCAGTAGCATTTGTTTCCAGTGAAACATCTTAGCAAGGAACTTCGAATGAGATTAACTATTAGAGCTACAATAATAATAAACAAGACTTTTTTTATTAGCCTAATTAGCCATCATGTAATGACAACTGATAGCTAATTTACAACATTATCAGAATCAATAATATACTTTTAATCATCTCACAAAGTCCTTTCACAATGACTGAATCTGATGATAATTTTGTCAATAAAAGGTGAAAGTGTTATATGCTTGTTTTATTCAGCCTGAAACCCAATACATTCAGTTTACTGTAATGTAATATATGGCAAAGAAAAGTGGCAAGGATTGACAGCTAAGAAGCAACAATCAATAAATGTTGGCATCTTTTCTTAAGAAATTCCTCAAACAATTAATCGCTTATCAAAGCTGATTAATTTTTGGTTGATTGACTAATCACCTAATCATTGCAGCTCTATCACAAACATCTGCCTACATACACACCCAAAAGAACACACATAGACATGTGACATGAGCGTCCCAGTGGATTTGTTTTTATGGCAATCTTACAAATACGAGTCAAATATTCACTCACTCCTTTGTAGCTCTGGATTTGTCCACCAGCTCAAATATTAGGGGGATGTTAAGCATGCTTGCGTGTCTTTTTTTCCACCAGCCACAGTTTACTTTGGCTCTCTGTTCTTTCTAAGTTTGTTTGCAGGAAACGACTGGCTGGAATTTCATTAGCAGCTAAATGCTGTGTAGAGCAGAGTTGGGTGTTGATTCTCAGTGGGTTTGACAGTATAACCAACACTTTCACAAATACACCTGGGAGGTTTTAACACTTTATAAAACATGTTGATCCATTCCCACTAATGGTGATTTATTGTTGTTGTTTTTTGTTGTTTAATTTCTTATTTAATGTATGTTCAGTTCGAAAGGGGTTTAGTTATTTATTTATTTTTTGGATTGATGCACCTCCAAGGCCATTTTCTCCTTTGAGGGACAATAAAATTTACCTTGACCTTGAACAGTAGTTGTCAAAGGAAGGAGGGTGGTTTCTCATTCACTTATCCTAAGCATTAATTAAGTGTCTTTTCACCTTTCCTTCCTATAGCCGCTCCAGTCTGAACATGCGCTCTGATGAGCCAGCATCCCTGAACTGCCAGAGCAGCCAGATCACCACAGCAATCATCAGCATTCCCACACCGCCTGTGACAACTCCCGAGGGTGATGCTCATCTCCCCGCAGGCCCCACCCACCAGAACGTTGTGAAGGTGTCCGCACTGTGAAGAAAAGAGTGCAGGCGCATCACACAGAAAGACAGATAAAGACTCATTGAGAACAGACTGAGGGACAGAGGAGGACTGGAAATGATGGAGGAGAAGACATTTAGAGTCCTAGTCTGGCCATGGTGGAGCCTGCCCTCTGCTGGTCATGTACTGTAACGACATGGACTCCCTTTACTGGTGGAGGATGGCTTTTAGATACAGTACATTCATGTTAGTGGTTTGGCATGTGTGCGCATATGCGAGTGTGTGTGTGTGTGTGTGTGTGTGTGTGGGTGAAAGAGTCGGGAATATATGTAGGGAGTCATCATGGATGAGGAGGTGTGTGAGTGTGCCTCCAAAGTGTCGGAGATGAGTTCCCAGAGTAAGTCATGTGTCACTGTGCACAAAGCACCTTGTTATGATTTTTGCTTCAGTTTGACTCTTACAGTCTTTGTTTTTTTTGTTGTTTTTTTTGCAGGAGATATAAGGGAAAAGCAAGGAAACTCAAAGGGAAAGAAAAAAACATACATTATCAAAAACGTTTATTTCCACTGATTTAACTGCCCTTTTGTGTCATTTTGGTCTTCTCACCTGTTAATAGATAAGTATGCCACCATTCCTTTTCAGGTCCAATATTATTCCACTTGAGTGAAAATTCTTTAAAAGATGAAATATGGTCAGTGTGTATGTGATGGCGTTACCAATGAGTTTCATATTTGTGAATGAGTGTGTGTGAATTTTTGCTAGATAGAGGAATTGTTGCGTTTTGGATGGGAGGTGTGTACCTCTATGTGTGAGTGTATGCGTGCATGTGTGTGAATGTGTTTGTCTCAGCTGATTGAAAACTTGTGTTTCAATTCTACTGGAAGTCTCTATGGCTCAGTATATGGTATATTTGACTAGCTGCCACTCTGAAGGGTTCATCGTACACATTTCTGTCCGAAATTCTCAGCTACAAGCCTTTTACACAATATGTGCCTGTTTTGCTGGAGTAAAAAGAGATTTGTTTTTATATTTTGATTAATCCTGCCCCCTGTTCTGCCCAACAGACCTCAAATAACTTAATTCTCTAACAAAGAAACCAAAAAAGGTACATTTTGAATTCAAACCACAACAATTAAAAGCACAAGGCGTTTTTGCTGGGAATTTCTGACATGACTCTGTCCTGAGCCCGGGTTCTTTGTGAATATTGTTAATAGAATATTTTGTAATATTTGACCATCGTTTGGCAGAACCAGTGAAGCTGTCTTCTCGTTCTCTCTCCCTCAGTCTGTCTTTCTCTATTTCTCTCTTCTTCTCTCTCTTCCTCTCTCTCAATCTCTCTCTCTCTCTCTCTCTCGTTGTTGTCCTGTTGTATCCCTACCTCCTGTGTGAACAACAGTATGCTTTCAGTAGTCTTTATAGCTGTCAACGTTTTTTCTTCCCTAAACTCAGCGGGCATTTTTCAAAGTTGTTGAGTATGTGTACTCTATGTGGTTAGGAAACTTGGTGTTTGTACTTTTTGTCCTCCTTGATGTTTCAAAGGATTTTATTTACTTTATCTTCTGGAGAACTTAAAGCAGGGAAGTCTGTTGTAATGGTGACCACAGAGACACGCAGGACACTGGATGAGCTATCCACAGATCTGTCACCAAAAAAGTGTGCTATTCTGTCTGTTCTCTCAACCTGCAACCCCAATATGTAACTTTAGTATTACCTATCATCAAATCCCATCAAAGTTGACCTTTGTAACTATGGACACTGACCTTTTTAGCTCTGCCAACCTCCTAGCTGATGCCTCTCTGTTGGCCTTTTTTCATCTTGAATGTCATTGTAAGTCACACAGCTACACATTCAGCTAGGTCTGTCCTTTGGGTGGATTAGACCACTGCTGTGGTTTCTCCAAAACAGGGGAGAGCAGCTTCAGTCACAATAGACTAAGCACCTACTTCTGTTCCACATAGATGAAATAAAATGTTGAACAAGAGCACACAGACAGGGCTGGAGATGCACTGATATATCAGCAAACTATCAGCGAAGAGCAGAGCATATTTCAAAAGCAATACTGGAATTGGTCTAATATTGTCTGCCCATATGTAGCTGATTTTCTAGAAGTAGGTTGTATTTAGAACTGTCAAACTAGCAGCAAAATGTATCATGTTTTTTTTTTAGAAAAGTATTTAAGTACCTTAATATGGAGACATCTGAAAAGCTTAAGCAGTTTTACACATGCATTTTTAATAAGACTTACAAAAAAACGCATATCATGATCATATCAGCCAACGTGGGTTGAAATGTATAGCATAATTGGTACCACATCAGTGCATCACTACACAAGACCCTGCGGTTACCCTTAGACTCCTCCGTTGAGCTTTAGTTCTCCCTGACTTTGAAGTTAGTACCAACCCAAAGAAAGCCAAATATATTCTACAGAGTTTAAACAGGAAGAGTTTTAAACCTGATATTCCTAGCAGTGACCTAGAATTATTGCTGGTAATTTAGTACTGTACCCAGTGACAGCAGCTGCCTAGATCCAGTATTAGCGTTTAGTCTAACAGTGTGCAAATTTACCTGGAGTAAAAAAAAATAAATAAATAAAAGAAGACAAGCACAGACAAGCAGAGCTTTTTCAGTGTAATTTTAAAAGTGGGGTTGAAGACATTGACTTCATATTCACAGCATCAAGTCCGACATTTAGAATCTACTGAGAGATACAACAAGGGTATGACATTGGTAATGGCAGAAGTGAGATTCCCTGTATTATTTGTTGCTAGGACAGTGATTAAATGTGATTTATTTACCGCTTCCCTGTTTCAAGACAGGTTGTTTCGTGTCAGCTGCACTTTCAAATGACACAGTTTGAATTATAATGTAAGCATATTTCCGCTCAAAGTGTCAAAGGATTGCATTTTTTTTTTATTTACAAACAACAAAAACAGAGGTCTGTGATTGTGTTTGTCTCTCTCTTTCTCTGTTATGTACTCTCTTTTGATTGTCTTTTTTCTGGGCTCAGTCAGTTTTCCTCTCACTCTTTGCTTTGCCCTCCTATGCCACCTGTCATTGTTGAGACTACTGCTGTGCGTATCTTGTCAGGTGTTGGATATTATTTATGACCTTGTCTTGTGTCCCAACTGTGAAACGCCTGATAAAACATCTATATCTGCCACAAATACAAACTCTGTGAGCTTTCTTCTTCACCCACCTCTAAATCATTGTGTGTGTAAACACAACGTAGTGGCTTGTGTACATTCAGCTTTAGTGGTATTTTCAATTCCCAAAAGTGCACTGCACGTTACCCGATTGTTCAAATATTGAACATTCAGGCCCTTGGTTTTAGGGGACACGCTGGGATGGAAGAGAAGATCTTGCTGAGTTCAGAGCGAAACTGTCTGGTGACTAAAGTATAGATGAGGGGATCCACTGCCGCCTGCACACAGGTCAGCACCATAGCTGATGTCTCCAGCTCCATCAGCAACTGCGGAGGGGGGAACAGGACAGCGCTTAGAATAGTGCAGTAACATGGAATACCTTCCCAAAATCTAGGATTGATCTGGGGCTCAAATTCAAGCTTAGTCCCACCAACACTTCAAAACAGATATTATTTAAAACAAAGTAAGGAATCTTCACATTTTTAAACTTTAAACATTTAAACATTTTGAAACTGTGAATGATCATCTATGATGTATTATTGCAGTTTGCACTGAGTGACCAGAATAATAGAAATAGCTGTGCAATCCATTGCAGCATCCATGCAAAAATATCTTACTTAAAATGACTTTGTGTTTCTGCTGTACTGTTTTGAGGCTGTGGTTTTGTTACATTTGACTGAATTATTTGGAAATATGTTTCTAATATTTTGTGCAGCTGCTTTTGGAGAACAGGTTGAAACATTTAGTGCAGAACTGTCTGATTAGACTGCATTAGGGGTTATATATTGTACGGATAATTACAGTAATTGTCCAAGGGGGGAAAACTGCTACACTCACTTGGTCTGTGTCCTGCCATGAGATGACGTTCATTAGCAAAATAACCACCATGGGCAACCAGAACAGCGTGAACGCAATGATTATGTACCCAAAACGCTGGGCCACTTTCCCCTCCATCTGTTTCTTCCCCCGCTCTCTGGCCCCAGGTGTCAGAAGACACACTGCCCCCACAATCTCCGGAGATCTCCCCGGGGCGCCTCCTGTAGACGAGCCCGCACAGGGAGCACCGGCTTCGGCCACCAAGAGCACCGTCCGGCGGGGAGGCAGCAGGCTGCCGGAGCCCACAGAGGGCAAAGACCCGAAGGACCCCGGTGCCCGCGGTGATGAAGCAGGGACACTCAACCAGCCCCAGACGTGTTCAGCCACCGTCGGCCGCAGCTGGACTCCCCGATTGAACACTTTCTTACGGTGCTGCCTTACAACTTTGAATATCCGCACGTAGTGGATCACGATCACAGTCAGAGACAATCCCCACACCGGCACCAGCACATAGGGTCCAAATGGATCCCAATATCGAAGACGCTCGTCGTCATGCTCCCCGATGTGCGGGCGACAGAGCATGTAAAAAAGCGCTTTTTTGGAAAGAGTCAGTGAGATTATCGCCAGGATGAGGCCGCATGCCCAGATGGACAGGATCCAGAGGCGGACCCTCGCTTTCCTCCTCTCGGTTTGGAAAGGGAAGGCGATGGCTTGGAAACGCTCCACGCTGATGCTGACCAGCGTGAGCAGCTGGACGCAGCTGCACAGGGCATAGGTGAACTGCTGCAGGGTGCACACAGCCACCGACACCTGGCTCTCCTTCCCATAACGCAGAAAAGAGAAGAGCAGCAGCGGTGTGTCCACAGAGCACTTCAGGAGGTCACTGGCGGCCAAGCTGACCAGCAGTGCATTATTGCAGGTCTGTAGGCTCTTGGTCCTGAAAACAACCCAACAAACCCACAAGTTCCCGGGTAAACCCAGGACTAATGTTAAGGTTAAGATGGTGCAGTTGAATATGAAAAACAAAGTTCTGGAGAGAGTCTCATAGTGAGCTGTTTGGTTCCAGAAAGTGTGCGAGTCCATAACTTCACCTTCCATTTACATGTTAAACATGTGAACCCTTCTCCTGCTACATCAGCAAGAACCATTCATCTCTGCTGCATAATGATTGCAATTGGTAACATAAAGCTACTGCTGGTCAAAATGAGCTGAAGTGGGTCCCCCCAGTTTAAATTAATTTAATCAAGTGTGTTTGTTTTTTGTGTTGCCCAGGACTGATTGGGTGAATGGTAGGTAGCGGTTGATTAGGCTGTAATCAGGAGCATTGGAGTTGTCTGACCTTGCTGCGCTCTGCTGAAGAGATTGCATGAAGTAAATTGCACAGTTTGGACCTCATTCTTCACTTTCCTCTGTAAATATCAGGTTAGATTAAAGGTTAGTGATGTGGACGCCTTGTATATGATACAAAGATATTTCACAATGTATTAACATAAAGAAAATCATGCAAATGTGTAGCGCATAACAGAAAAGAGCTTTGAAATAGATGCTTCACACTGGTACTTTATTAGAAAAGTAACTGGTACATACAGTAAATTATGAATTCATTGCAACTACACACTCAAAACATTTAAGTGCAATTTGTTAGACCAGAAGTGCAGACGTTTATACCACTGGACTCAGTGCATACATTCTCGAAGAAAACGGCATGATTGGACATCCTGATTAACAGTACGGACCAGTCAGTGTTTTAGCAGTTCTTCCATGTAGACGGCATTCATACGATAAGCTTCCATCCAGTTGTGGGCTACACTGTAGTAGCTTTGATAACCATGCTCTTTAAAAGGAGACATGGAGGCGTAGTAATCATTCCAGGCTCTGTAGCTGGCTCTCCAGTAGGTTTCAGCACTCCACTCCTCCTCCCCCTCGTCCTCCCCCTCTTCGTCCTCATCATCGTCGTGTTCTCCTTCATCCCTTTCCCTCCCTTTTTGCTCTCTGTTCGTCGTCTCTGAAATCTTTCTGCTCCGTTTCCCAATCTTTTCTGTAATCTCTCTTGATTCATTTCTGCCAGTCTGTGCTGGAGTCGTTTGATTGAGTTTCCTGCTCGATTTAACAACCGGTACAGATTCATAGTTCTTGGGCTGAGACAAAGCTCCCCCATTTGATGCACATGTTGTCTGGGGATATATCTGAGGTGCAGAAGGAGTACAAGCTTTGGATTTGATGCTCTCTGCCTTTTGTCTCGACATATTGTGTGTTTGTCTAGCTTCAGTCTGAGGCTTAGTGACTGCTCTGTATTCACCGCTGTCCTTGTCAGATTGTGAGCTTAAAGAACTTGACCTTGGATGTGAAATGTCAGATTTCATTCGTTTCCCACGTTGTTTTAAAGTCTGAGCTCCATCATCATAAAGTGTGACAGACTCTTTTTGCCCATTCTGCTCATCTGTGCCATCGTCCTCCCGACCTCTGAACTCCCTGATGACCTCCACTGATCTCCCCAACCCTGTGGTAATAAAACTCTGGAAGTCCCTCTCAGCCTCCTCAAAGGTCAGAAACCTCGACCTACAACTCTTGAACGAGCTGAGAGGAGGGATCTTTGGCAGAGCGTCTTGCAGCTCTTTCCGAGTGGGCACCGCCTGTGGGGGACTCTGTGGACGAGCGGCCTTTGCATGAGACACTTTTCTCTGATTCCCTTCGTCGTGTGCTCCCTGCCTGGGTTCTGGATGGGTTTTCTCTGGCTTTATTTGACTCTTGTACTCTGGAGCTTGATTCGGGACTGACTTAGCACGCCTCTTCTTCTCTGTCCTGGAGGAGAGCTGGGATAGGAGTGCAGGAGTGGAAGCCTCTGTGCAGACATCCCAGTCGCATGGCTCGTCCATCAACCCAGGCTCTATGACGGCTAAAAACACAGACAAGACTTAGTATCACTTTTTCACATTTAAACAAAGCATTAAATTTAACGTTCTAGAGATAACAAAGTTAATACATCTAACTCACATGGCAACACGGACAAGCTCAGGGAGCACTTTTGAGCGATTGCCATCATCTTGTTCTCCTCCTCACCATGGCAACAGTAGGTCACAGCCAGCCCCCGAGTGCCTACAAATAAAATGTAATCCTGATGAGAACCCATTCAAATAACAGGAAAGGATAAAAGGAGGGCGTGTGAGTTGTGCATCCAGGGATGGCAGGTGCGCACACACACTCACACACACTGTATGTGTGCAAGCTAAGATTGAATTACTTTCTGTTTCCGAGACAACACACAAGTTAAGTCAAGATAATTGTAATTAAATGCAGATGATTAGGAACCAATTGACCTTGCTAGGTGGGTCAAACCAGTTAATACTCCAGAGGCTCGAGATAATCTTCAAAATGGTGCTCAGTGCAGTCAGGAAGAACCAGGAAATGCTCACGTCTCAAGCCAAATCAGAGCAACGTAGTGGTTGAAACAAATGATACACCGTAAGCTGCAACACTGAACTGACCTGAGTCTATTCGTATAAGATTGGCCTTTGTGGAATTAAAAAAAAAAAATGCTATCTTTGAAACATGTCTTCAGAATAAGAATGAAATAATGCAACAAAACATCTGGAAGCAAAAATTACATTTAAACTTTGTTTTCTTTGAGTTAAGTTAGTGTGCTTGTTAAACAGTATTGGAAACTAACCAAAGCGTCCTGCCCTTCCAATTCGGTGCATATACGTCTCCCAGTCCTGTGGCACGTCGAGATTTATCACCAAGTTCACTTTGTCAGCATCAATACCTCTGGCAGTCTGACAGGAAGGAAAGGGCAAAGAGAAAACAATCAGAAGCCCACTATAAGACTTACCACAGACATAATGACAAGAGCATTAGTGACAGGTGACATATGGAAAAGCAGCACGGAGAGGATGGGCGAGTCTCACCAGGTCAGTTGAGATGAGCACCCTGCATTGGTACTGCTTCAGTTTAGACATCGCCTCCAGTCTCTGGTCCTGACTTAGACCGCCTGTAAAGGTCATCACAAACAGTCACATTAGATCACATCGAATGAAAACAACTCGCAAAAAGGAAAAAATGGCCTAAATCACAGCAATTAATGTGTCAAGATCATCATTTAATCGCTATGTCTGAGACAAAATGATGGCAGAGAATAGCTACCTGATGCCAACAGTCAAAAAACTCAAAAGTAGCTCATTCTAAAACTGCACAAAAACATAGATGTAAGATATTGTAACAATTAAATATTTTTATTTTTATTTTAAATTATTAATTATCAAAATTACCACTATTACACTTTCTGATTTGATTACTAGACTTCACACGAAAATCAATGATTTTTCCAACAGTCCTCTCACCGGAGATGCAAACAGCAGGTAAGCCTTTGGATGACAGGATGTCTGCCAGGTGCTGAGCCCTGTGGAAGGAATCCAGAAGAAGTGTCATCATTAATTTTCAAATGAAATAAATATTCAGAAAGACTAGCACAAACATTAAACCAGGCGTTACCTTGTATGTAGGTTGGAAAACACAAGGGCCTGGTTGAACGGGATTTTACTGAAAAGCTCCAGCAAGTGCTGCACCTTCTCCTCGAACACCTTGTGAGCTAAAGGATGGGACTGCACCAGCTTGTAATACTGCTTCAGGCCTGACAGGGGGCGCACAAGGACAAACATAAACGAGAGAATATAAATTCAAGCAAAACTCAAGGGCATAACCCCGGTGTTATATTATGATTGCGATAGGGGTAGGATATGTACAGTCACACCATTTCTCGCCATTTCCCACCATTAATTTTGTCACTTACAAGCTTCAAAGCAAACACAAAACTCTTTGACAGCATTGAATTTGGAATTTTGTCAGAGATGACTTTTTAGAGCAGGGCTTATGTTATTCTTTGCTTCCTGTCAATCACCTCACACCCTCAAGAATAAATAACATTTTCTGCTTAACCCTAAATCGTCACATTATAAATTTTATTATCCCATCCCCATCCTCTCTATTAGCCAGGACAGCAGTTAATAACCGACACTGCACAGTTTAAATACATTAACTAGACATAGCTGGTGGGTCAGGTAATTTGCCTGATATAAAGTCATATTTTGAACCATTTAAATTAGGTTGCTGTTCACAGGGTCTTACCTTTAAGGCCCATGTCACTGGGATTGAGTCTGACAAATGTAGGCTCTCTCATGTAGCGGGTAAGGTGCTGAGCAAGGGATTCTGGGTAGGTGGCTGAGAGTGCGAGCATCTGTTTGTTCACAGGCAGTGAGGAAAAGATCCAGCTGCAGAGACAGAACAGAGAAGATGGGTGCATTTTTGTAAATAATCACTGAAATGATATTTCATATAAACAGATTTGTTTTGATGGTCTTAAGACTAAGTACTGTGACTGGGAGAGATAGCCAGCTGTCATATCATCTAACTGTATTGTCTTACTTTATCTGTTCCTGGAAGCTGCCCTCCTCCAGCAGCTTGTCTGCCTCATCCAGAACAAACAGTCTGATGCTGGCGGTGGACAACATGCCCAGCTCGATAAGCTGCTTGATACGACCTGTGTGTGTGTGTAGTTTCAGCACAGTTACAAAACACAAATAACGGCACAGCGCGTACATAAACAGGTAACGCCACCATTGGCCTCTTACCAGGTGAGCCCACAGCTACATGGCACTTCTTCAGATGGAGTTTGTCCTGACTCACAGGCCGGCCGCCGATGAAAACATGACACTCGAGGCCCTCCATGGCACAGCCTATGGCCATGACTACTGAGTGGATCTGCACTGCTATCTCACGTGTAGGAGCCAGGACAAGAACCTGCATGAGGGGGGAAGAAAAACGTTGTTTGTCTAGAAGTTAAATGTCAATAACCACTTACTCCCTATTTGACTGGAAGCAGATTAAGGATAGACAGGTGTTGGGTAAGTAGTAAGACCCCGCAGCTAATAAGATTAAAGTGCACTAGAATGCAGCTGGTTCATCAACATGACCAGACGTACCTCTGCTTTATTAGTAATTGTCCTCCACTTTTCACTCTTTTCACACTGAGCAGCTTAAACTCAGATTAAAACCCCAAAACCAAAGTGATTACTTCTCATGACCATCTGTTGTTGGTCAAATTGAGCAGAGTGGCATAAATTTCAAAATAAAGTTTAGTTTTCCTTCTGAATACTTTGTTTTCATTAGACTGATAACTGCTTCGCTTTTTTTCAGTACATCATGCATTGCTGAGGTTAAAAAAAATAAATAAATAAAAAAAAAATGTATCCATATTCCACTCATCATCTTGACCTCCACTGGAGTTCAATCCACTCACCTGAGTTGCAGGATTCTCCAGCACCAGAGAGTCCAGGGCGATGGTGCAGAACACGCATGTCTTCCCCGTTCCAGACTTAGCTTGTACAATCAAATCTGAAACAGCAGATGGACAATGGTTGGCTGCAGAATTTGTCTGAATAATCAAGATCATAATTTTGACTTCCACAGTTAATTAAGCTTGATTGGGTGCAATATTGACACTCCACAGCTAGAGTGCCTAATCTGCTGCACCAAATCATGGGACTCAACATCATCCTATCCACAGTTAAACTGTCTGACCAATCACAGGTGTTTACTTCAAGTACGCTGTGATTAACCGCTCTCTGCTTCACAGCTGCAGAGCGACAACGTTTTCACTACAACAACCTGCAAGTGGAAAGTAACTACATCTTCCATGTGAGGTTAAATGATTCTATCTTTTTTCTAGGGCTGCAAAATGAAGTTATATGATAGGGCTCTACACACATGAATTCACAAATATACAAATTCATACTGAAGGAGAACAATTTGGTTTTGCTCTGTATCAGTATTCACGTCCAACAACAGTGTTCTAGTATTCAGTCTCGTCTTGGACAAAAGGAATTTAGCTCCAGACAGGTCAAGACTACAACTGCGAGGATATCACTCAATTGCCTGTGCATTGTCTGATTCATTTGTTAAATGTCTGGGAGGAGACATCAGCCAAATCTTCTGTAATAAAAGAGTTCATCTGCAAAACAGCATCCAAAAGAAAACCCAGCAGTTTGTAAAACCTGCAAGGTAACGCTTAAAGAGATGACTCAATGTAGATGACTCAATGTAGAGACCATGCTTCACATAAAGAGTTTTAGTAAATAATTAACTACCTAAGTAGTTAGTCTGATCTTGGTCTCGGTCTCAGTCTTGGCCTGGTCTCAACCCCTCAAACCACTTGTCTAATCACTGTAATTTATCTGACAATATTTACTTCACCGTCTCATCATCTTATCAGCTGTAACCAGAGAATGAAACAATGAGTAACTGCTTATGAAACTCTATAAAAAGTGACCATCGCGGTTTCCTGAAGCACAACATGCCATCAAATTAAAGCTTAAACATTTTGTTGATTCATCAGTTAGTCATTTAGTCAATATTTCTGCATCCAGCTTCTGAAACGTGAAGATTTTATGCTTTTTTTTTTTCTTTTTTTTTTGTCATACAGTTGAGGTTTTGAACTATTGGATGTAAAAACAAAAGAAGACATTCGAAGACTTCACTTTGTTCTGTGGCAAATTATAAAGGCCATCTTTCTCTATTTTTTTATACTTTACAGACACAATTAATTGATTAATCAAGAAAATAAATGGGCAGATTAATCTATAGTAAAGGTAACCATTAGTTGCAGCCTTACACCAAACCAGTCTGATGTATGAGTTTCAGATTATTCTGTAATCAAACAGAGAAATTAAGGATCATTTTAGTGTAGAAGAGTCAATAAAGCAACCTGCAACTGTGCAATTCAACCAAGTTTATCTCTATCTGCTACTAGAAGTGAATTAGTATAACTGGTGTGGCACAAACGTGCAATAAGAAATAACCCTGAGCTTGAACTTGCTGTATTTATTCAACAGCACAGCTGCAGATCCAGTCAGCAGAGACGCTCCTGCTGCTAAATAAATAAATAGACATCCATAAACTATCACCCTGTCTCTGACACACGTGTCCACAGTTTTTATGAACCCACCAAGTCCGCAGCGGCCCAGCGGGATCGCCTTGAGCTGGATCGGGGAGGGCTTCTGAAAGCCTGCGGCTGACAGCCCCTCCAGCACGGGCTGAGACAGCAGCAGGGAGTTGAAGTCGATCCCCTCCGACAGAAGCACATCATCGGTCCGCTTTCGCGTCTCTATGTCGTGAGCTGCTCTCCTCACGGAGGCCGCCATGTCGACTGTTTACCGCCGGTGATCAGACGCAGCTGCTTTAAAGCGAGTTGGAGCTGCAGCTGCAGTCTGTAGCGCCCTCTGGTGACTGGGAGGGGACCTGACATGACCTCTCTCTGTCCTTAGGTGGACCAAAAGATCAACTAAAATTCAACTAGTGAGTTGTACGGAAGCCCCAAGCGGTCATGCATTCATACATTTCACTTCCTCCGTTTTTCCTTGTGACAGAAAATTAATTTTATTTGTTTTCTCGAGATCTTGAGTTATTATCTTGAAATAACAGGATCATTTTCTCGCGATCTGATAACGAGACTTTGTTTGCCCAGTGTTAACCTTTCCTGCTCGGCTACCAGACCGGTAGATGCCGTCCTCCTGGACAGGAGGTCGTACTGACTTTAGGGTTAACCCCCTTTCACTCTTCCCATAGCTGTGAAGAGTTTGAGACACAGTTGCCTTTTTTTTTTAAATTAAGTATGGCAACACACTGTACATTTCTTTTTAACCAAACTTCTACCACTAACCTGCTCTGCTGCTTCACCATACAAACACATTCACTCCGATTGTACCTGCCACTCACACCTTAGGCACACACCTTACACACTGCACCGGGATAACACATAAATAGAGATCTCGAGGAATCAAAAGGACAGTAGTATATTATATAATTGCAGGAAACATCATTCAATGTAGCAGTGTCAGATGATCAAATTAATTGTGTCATTATCTCAAGAAAACAAATGAAACAAACTCATTATCCCAAGAAAATGTAGGTATAAATACATAAAATGTGAGAATGCATGACTGCTCATTGTTTTTCTTATAAACTTTCTTGGGTTGCCAGGTTGTGAAATTCACTCTGGAAGATTTTTACCCTTTTTATCGGCTATTTGTTCATGTTAGTAATTGTGTAAAGATCTGTGGGTTTCACATTGTCTAATAAGCCATCAAGCCTGCAGTTATATTTTTAATTAGATCAATTTTAAATAGATTTTGGTGCACAGATTTTTCCAGATGAGATTCATGAGAAGTCGCTCCCAATATATTGAGGAGCTAAAAAAGAGAGATGAAGAAATTTCTTAGAACCTGGTAACTCAAAAGTTACAGCAGTTATAGCTGATCTATAAAGCATTAGCAAATGATCTATTAACTGTTGATCTTACAAACTTGCTCAAAAGGGTCACTTCATTATAGAATAGAAACTCAAAATTGCTTCTTGACGTGGCATTTTCAGGCAAGGCAAAGCAGAACATTGTTTGTTTACAGATTCAGAGATCTGTTTTATGAATGTAGACTTTTGCACATAGTCAAAGTTGCACCTGGGATATTAGAGACAGTAAGATGGAGCCCTGGTTAGAGATGCTGAGCCCAGATGGATGCCCAAATATCTCCCCTGCTATAGTGACCTTGAGCGACACAATTAGTCTTGAACATCCCTTCAGACTTTTACTTCAGACTTATTTAAAAGGAATCAATAAACTATTACCTCTGTGCATTGTTAACAACATTTCATTTGCTCACACCTGTATCACATGTATTAGTTTTTTTTGCAGGGAACAGTTAATTGAAAGTCCTCACTGAGGATTGATTCAAACAGCATCTATCTATAGTTACTTTATTTTGTTTGTTTGGCTGACGTGTTAGCTAATCCAGGGCAGTGCTTGTGTAAGCCGTGCTGCATAGCCTCTATGTGCTGAGTAATTCAGTGGATACAAAAATGTGTGCTTTCCTTTCATACCTTTAACCAGCATGTTAACATGTTTTTAACTCTGAGCCTAAAAAGCAAGTTTTGTTACTGAATCCCTGCTTCATTATTTAGAAGCAGCAATCATAGAAAGTGCAGTCTTAAAGGATATTAGACAGAATTATGGTCTTCCCAATCCGGATCTACGGATTTAGTTTCCAAGAATTGGATGTCGTAGTCTCTCCTCTTATTGGGCTTTTTAAGAGGGTCCCATCTCCCTCTCTTCTCTGCAGCTCGACCAGAGCAAACATGCAGCATCTGTAGAAAAAGACTCTTGGTTGTTGATATTGTTTTTTTGTTGTTTTTTTTTTGCTCTGTTTTTTATTTGCCTGTGGATATTTTGGACCGGCTCTGTTTTAAGCAAAGGTTGTGCATTGATCACTGACAGACACCTTTTTTCATACCAGTAAGTAAGTCAAACAAAATGGAGCACCTTGTCCTACATGGAAACTCCTCACCGCCTCACAGCTCAGTTGACACAGAGCTCCTTTCTCGAACTGGCTACACAATACTGGCTGTGATCATGGGTGTCTTCTCCGTGTTGGGGATCATCTTCAATGTCCTGGTGATTGTGGTGACAATAAGACACAGACAGCTTAGACAACCCCTCAGCTATGCCCTGGTTAACCTTGCCATATGTGACCTGGGCTGTGCTGTATTTGGAGGTCTGCCCACCACAGTAACCAGTGCCATGGGATACTTCAGCCTGGGACGTGTGGGCTGCGTGTTAGAGGGCTTTGCAGTAGCCTTTTTTGGTAAGTTGATTCATAGCCATGACATTTTTTATCCAGAAAATAAGTTTACATGTTACAATGTTACTCACAACTTGCACAGTGGTGGAAAAAGTTATGTTATGCAGGAAAAGTGGTTTATTGTATGTTAAATTATTAGTGCTGATGCATCAGTGCACATTTAGCACTTTGCAGCTGGTTTTAACTACTTTCATATACACTTCCCAAAATAAAGGGGATAGATCTGGGTGGTTGGAAGATGATTAATAGACTTTAAGAAGGAAAGAAAAGAAAAAAAACAAAGATCTGTTACAGAAATTTGCATTATTTGTTCTAGGTTTTTTGTGAAATATTTGATTATTTCATTGATTTGGGGGGGCTTGATAAAGTGATTTAAATGAGACCATCTGAAAAGTTTATCTTTTAAGTAAGGCATGACAAGCCAAAAAGGTCGGGAACCAGTGGTTTAACCTTTAATGTGTTGTATTTTACAAGCTTATCACAGGTGTTTTATATAAAATGGTGAGTAACTATCGCTGTCAGACTAATGTAGTAGAGTAAACAGTACAATATTTATCTCTGAAATGTATTAAGCAGAAGTATTAAATGGAATAAAATAGAAAATACTCAAAATTGCTTTTAAGTAAATGTACTTAGTTACTTTTGACAACTGAATTAGCATATCATTAACTGATGCAAAATTAATTAGTTTAATTTTTACATATTCCTTCTCTTCGGTTAGGTATAGCAAGTCTGTGTACAATAGGAGTCATTTCTGTTGAACGCTGCATCGTGGTGTGCTATCCCATGGGTGCTGTCCAGTTCCAGACCAGGTACAGTAGTAACTATCCGTCAACATTTCACTTGATGTCAAAAGTACAAAAACTTGATTGCTCAAGCATCTGACACACCGTCCCTGCCATCCTCAGACATGCAGTTGCTGGAGTGCTGTTGTCCTGGGTGTGGTCGTTTGTGTGGAACACTCCGCCTCTGTTTGGTTGGGGAAGTTTTGATCTGGAGGGGGTCAAGACCTCCTGTGCCCCTAACTGGTACAAGCGGGATGTCGGGAACATGTCTTACATCATCATATACTTTTTATTTTGCTTTGCTGTGCCCTTCTCTCTCATTATCATGTCATACTCACGACTCTTGTGGACCCTCCGCCAGGTGAGCAATGTGAATATTGGGCAGCCAAGTTCACTTAATAATGAAAACATTACACTTAGTTGCTTGGACCATCATCACAATATAGTCTTTCTGCTTGTATTTTGATGTCCTAGGTGACCAAGCTGCAGGTATCTGAGGCCGGCAGCACAAATCGCGTGGAGGTCCAGGTGGCACGTATGATAGTAGTGATGGTGTTGGCCTTCTTAGTGACCTGGCTGCCATATGCTGGTTTGGCCCTTGCTGTCATCATGGACTCCAGTCTTTATATTGACCCCATCATCGCTACCATACCTGTTTACTTGGCTAAAAGCAGCACCGTCTACAACCCCATCATATATATTTTTATGAACAGACAGGTAATCCTCCATCATGCACTTTTATATTAACATCCACAAAAGAGAAATTATTATTATTTCCCCGTATCAACCGTGTGTGCTGTATGTGTGTTTCCAGTTTCGAGGATATGCCATTTCCACTGTCCTGTGTGGATGGAACCCGTGGGCCTCAGATCCACAAATGTCTGAGGGCGAGACCACAATTGCGTCTCTCAACAAGAACCAAAAAATCTCACCTAAAGAATCTGTAAAAGATTAAAAAGGTACATGAATCCTCACCGCCTCACTCCTGCGGCAGCACCAGATCATCAGAACTTCTTCCAAACATTAGCCAACTCCCTCATTCCCAATCAACAACCCTTTTGTCTTGTTCTCTGTCATGGATATTGATGATCATGTACAATTCTTTTTGATCTCGCCATGTGGGTGTTGTCAAATTCACAGGGTGGAAAGTTTTAAATTCACATTTACACAGAAACATGGTTTGCTAAAATTAGTCATATGCATGTACATCTTCATTGTGTTCATATAATTTAAAACCTCTCTGCAGTGGCAGCAAAATAAACTTCCTTGGATCTTTTAGTCAGTGGCTGGAATACTTGGGTTAGGAGGCCTTCAAATGGTATACTGTAAAAACACACACAAACATACTTACTTGGTTGAGCCTAAATTAAATGTTGAATTGTTTATCGTAAGTTTGGAAGCAAAATCCTTAAATTTAGTCCATGTAAAGGCAATTTCAAGATTTCTTTCAAAAATCATTAAATTGTTGGAAAATAGTTGCTGAAAACGTGAAAAGACTGAACGATACATGAAATTTGGAGTTAAAGGTTAAAACAGTTTTCAGTGAAGGATTTTTTGGGCGGTCCTAAAGGGTGGCTTGATGACACACTGAGGCCACCCTGAGCACACCCCTGCACCCCTAGCAGAGAGATAGAGATGAATTCATCTCGCTCAGAGTGTTTCAAAGTTAGTCATGTCATTTTCTAAACTCATCTGACACGTTTCAGTCGCTTCAAAAGTGCTGCTTGACTGCTGCCAAGAGTGGGTGTGGCTTCAGCACATTCAGTGGACATGACCCCACAGTCCTGGAGCTGAGCTGCTCATTTTAACCCAATTTTGACACCTAATTTCATAAACCTGTCTATATTTTTAATCATTCAAATTTAGCTGTGTGGTTAATAACACTTTCTTCTTTGGGCTGACAAATTCAGAACACATATTTATTCTTACTTTACATGGACTTTAAACTGCTAAAACCCTGTGATAGTATGTAGTTGAGTAAACGTAGTTGATGGTATAATCTATCACACTAGACAGCAACATATTTTCAAAGGATTTATGACAAGAAAAAAAAAAACGTAATTACATGTTGTTTTTTTTTGTTTGTTTTTTATTAGGTGTACACGTCCGCTTTGCTTTGTAAGGTCTGTGCTCAAACACCCCTCGCACACAGACAGACCTTTCTCACCTAAATATGACCTTTATGGCTTTCATTGATAAAAATCACAATAATCAGTGTGTTATACTCATTTGCAACATGATACTTCACTCCAGCCTTTTGGATCCAGCATGTTAAACAGCAAGAAAAAACCTGTCATCAGTTTAGTCAAGTCTCACAGTTTGATCATTCACAGTCACTTCTGCCTCTCTAAATAAACACAAATGCAATCATACTCATCCTATTACCTTGGCTTTTTATTGATTACAGAAATATTGCTATGACTTTCATTAAAGAAAAGCAACAAAAAGAAAAAAAGCCAGAGTGTGAATAGCTGTATCAAACCTGTACACTTTTGTATATACAGAGTGAGGGATCATCTATGTACATGCTACATACTGTCACACTCTGGGTAAATAAGTAGTCCTTCTGACAGGCGCAGATGAGGGATCACTTCACCTTTTCTGAAACCATTTCAGAAAAAAGATGCAAAAGTGACCCCAGGTCAGTGCCTGAGGAACAGAAAACTCCAATCTACACTCACAGGCCATCTCATAGATACAGTACATGTTGACAACGTCAACTCATTGGTGTGTGAAACAGTTGTGTGCTTGAGCACCAGATACTTGGAGGATTGACTTTGGTCCTGTTGTTTCTGGCAGTAACAAAAACAGCAGGAAACAACTGTGTGTCTGAGTGCTTCAAGTCCTGCTAAATGTTAGCACCCAGTTACACGGGCTACACACCATTTCTAACTGTACTGTACAACTTGAAGTTGAGTCAGATTTGACATACAAACTACCTGGTCCCAATGCTGGCAGCACATCACTTTTGTTACTGAATATAGTGTTGTCTTCATCTTATTTAAGGTCTCCAGACGCACTGAAGATCCATTACATGTTAATGTGGTGTTTGGTGTAAATAAGGTCATGTCCCATGCAAGATTTAAACCAACTGGAGCTATTCCTATTCCAGCAGCAGCTATTTCACATACCAACTGAAAACAGCTATGTTTAATACACAAACATGCTTGGAGAGATGACAAGAAAAGACATGGGTAAGGTAGTCCACTGGACAGCAATATTATGGTCAAATGAATAGAGAATGAATGACACAGAAGACTGACAGACTGATGCTGAAAAATGATTCTTCTACTTCTTCTTCTATTTTCTTCACATACAGTTTGAACCAGCATTGCGAAGAGTTTCAGGCCATGTTCGACATACTCTGCTCTACTGGGGAGACATACAAGGCCAGCTGTACCTCAAAGCATCCACAAAACAACACTAGCAATAAGTCCTGAGCTCAAGGAATGTGCAACACGTCCCCAGCCAGTCGCCACACTGTTCCAGTGGGAACACAGTAAAGACTGAGAACAGCATCCTGGAATTATCATTGCTTCTGACAAGTAAAAAGTATGATCGTATATACAGACTGAAAAAAAAAGGAGTAAAAATAAATGCATGTGGAGTTGGGCAGGAGAGGTTTGGGGTTGCTGAATGTTCTACTCGTGATCTAAAGAGGTAAAAATCAGGTGCACAGAGAACATTTCAATATCAACACCTGTACATGACAAAACAAATCAAGACAACTTCTGAGTCAAGGCAAAAGAGGAAAGGGGTGTCTAAGAACAAGCAGGTGAGGATTTGTACACTTCCTTTAGCTCTCTGTCCTTACAGGTTGCCCTTCTTTGTATTGAAACAGGAGCGTCTTGCAGTGTAGTGTTCTTTACAGCATGTGAGCATGTGACAAATGTAATTATTGTCTACTACTATTTTGTGAGTGTTTTAATTGTAGTGTAGTGAAGTATCCAATTCTGTCTGAAAAAGTAAATATATCTGTCCTATGATTAGTGAGTCGTTTCTTTTTTTGGTTTGTTTCATCCTACTATCTAGAAAGTACTTAACATCCTACTCTGCTTGAGTGACTGATGAGGTAATGACAGCCACCCTGACCTCTATTGGACAATAAGGTGCTAAAGTTTATCTCTGTAAACTCCATTGATCCACACACTCTTAACTTCTTAAAAGTGAGCAATCAGTGTGTTTGTGTTCGTGTGTATCTAAGAGAGATACAGAGAGACAGATCATGAGAGAGAGAGAGAGAGAGAGAGAGAGAGAGAGAGAGAGAGAGAGAGATTGTGTGTTGTTTTGAAGATCATGTAATAAAGGGCCAAGAGGGTAGGTGAGGGTTTTAGGGTAGAGGTGCAATATTCAGAGTTTGGATTCAGGCTGAGGCGTGTTATGAAAAAAGCAGAGTTCTCCAGCTCAGTCTCTTTATGTACAACAATAGTCGGAACCAAAAAAAAAAAGGAAAGCATTTCGAGAAAGTGACATGTTTCCTCCCTCTTCATTTGCCTACAAATCGTGTCCACTGTTCGCTTCTTCTTCTTCTTCCTCTTCCTCACAGGTCACTGATGCAGCAAGTTCAGTTCAAAGACCGAGTCAGCCCACATCCTAAACGCTGCCCTCTTCTGGGCAGCAGCGGTAGTAGCAGCAAGGAGAATCTTGTACTCTCCCACTTTTCTTCCAGCACTTCTCATTTTATTTTTTTCTGTCTTTAGGGTTGAGCTGAGTCTTTTTTTTTTTTTAAAGTTACGTATGATATCTTCAGCCTTAGTTCTGTGTGGTTTTGTGTCCGTGTTGCTGTATATGTGTGTGTGTGTGTGTGTGTATGTGCATATGTGTGTGTGTGTGTGTACATGTGGCAGGGTGTGTGTCGCTCCTTCAGTGTGAGTGTGGCAGGGTCAGTGAATGTATGTCTGACAGGACAGCTCCACGTGTCACTGTCCTCCTCATCTCAGCGCCCCCGCCAGCACTAAAACAACACACTCTGCCTCCTGCTCTTCCCCTGGGCTGTAAGAGAGGGAGAGAGAGAGAGAGGGAGAGAGAGAAGAAGGAGGATGTGAAAAAAAGTTTGGATTTCATTTAGGCACGCAGCCTCACACTACCACACACCCCCAAATTTCACTGCATGCCAGCAACACAAAATATACAGTATAAGGCCAAAAGCACTGGGTACACACTCACACAGGGCTGCAACAATTATATACATTTCAGTAGTAGTTAATGTACCAACTTCTTAATTAACCCCCATTCGGCCTATGAAACATCAGAAAATTATGAAATATACTTATATTTAATTTAGTGTGACATAAGATAAGGAAAAGCCGATAGCATATTTGATAACCTGGAGCCATCAAACGTTCAGCATTTATCTTAAAAAATGACATAAAAGATTTACAGATTATTAAAAGACTTGTTGGGTTATCTTCTGTCGCTCAACTACAAATATTACAAACATACTCTATATGATTGCTGAACATCTTGTTTCAAAATCACGGGTCATTAATAAGCTGCTATAACAGCCTGCACTCTTCTGGGGAGGCTTTTACTGAAACCTGGTTTTAGGGATTTTCTGCAATCAGCTACAAGTGAGCACTGGTACTGATTTTTGGCAATAACATCTGGCTCATGTGTCTCATGGGGTTTGGTGAAGTCATGGCTGAGATGTGTTTTGGAATGACTGAACAAGACATCACATAATATGTTAGCTAAAGCTGAAGTATTATTCTAGTTTATTAATATTATTTTATTTCTTGTCATAGGTGCAAACATGAGTGAAGTTAATTAAGATGATTTAGTTACATCTTTACATGAGGATTATTATATATTATTATTAGAAAGAACAGAGTCTTCCTCTCTGAGCATAGATGTGATCAGTCGGTGAAAAACTTTTTACTTTTAGTTGAGCATCAGCGCATAATTAGGTGTAATTCTTGGAAGTTTGATAAATAAGGGTCCCAGAGCTATGTGCAGGCTAGTCACACTAAACTAGAAAAAATGTAAGTGCTGCGATGTTGAAATCAGAAAGGGCTTTCCCCAGACTGTTACCTATAAGCCCCAGAAAAAATTCACAGCAGTATGTGGACAGACACTTTTGGCCATATAGAGTAGCAGTGGTGTTATCAGTGCCAAGACTTAAATAATTGGATCATATATGTAATTCTACAACCTGTAATATTGTGTGTAATCTCATGTTGCTGAAGCTAAATCATACTTACCATCAACTGTAACACACTGCAGTAAAAAAAACACCATATCCATGCTGATAGCAAATGCATTTATAACACACAACCAACCAAACACACACACACACTAAACCAACCCCTCACTTACAGACTCAACAAAAAGGCTACATCTCTCGTTGAAGAAACCTAAACAGGACTGCAAATGAAAAGAATCAAATGACTCAATCCCCGTTCTCTGATCACATTCTTTTCTTATATGAATATATTGTTTCCCCTTTCATTCCTGAAATAAACACTGGGAGTGGCTCACTTTGAGAAAAAGAGGATTAGGTAAGTGAAAGCTGATATGATGCATGTGAGTGCATGGCTGGAAATGTGAGTGAAGGCCAGCAGGAGCAAAAACAGAGGGACAGGGAGAAGAAGTAAAAAAAAGAAAAGAAAAAAAGAATAGAGAGAAAGAAAAAAAAACTGAAAGACTGAAAATATGTGTGTGTAAACAGGTAACACATAATGTGCTGTTTTGGTTCAGGGAATGCAAGGTGGGATGTGAAATGTACCAGGATTTAGTCCAGATCAGCAACTGGAAGAGCGACACATAAAGTGGGATTATAAAAAAGTGCAAATGGGTAGACAGGAAGAGGCCAGGCGATAAACAAACAGAAAGAGAGGGACTGGCTAGAAGACAGACAGAATGAAAGAGACCGTATTTACCAGAACGGTAGGGGCCACTCAGCCAGTGGAAGTGGAGGAGAGATTGTGACTCTGAGCCCTGGGATTGGCTGCTTCTCTCTGGAAGTACTGCGAGGGTGCAGAGCCTAGCTTATGGGCCATCGCTTTTTAGGGTTAGGGGAAGAGGGGGGGAAGGTTGGGAATGTTGAGGTGTTATGGAGGAATTGGAGTAGGGCACACAAGGAAGGTAGAAAAGATTAAGGAAAAGATGAACATTGCGAAAGAAGAGAGAGCATGGGCACCAAGAAAGAGAAGGGGCAGTTTATCAAAACATGACAGAGAGGCAGCGGAAGCAGAAAGAAAAGAGACACACAAAGACTGAGGCTGGGGTAGACAGAGAAACACTGGTACATCAGGTACGCACAGGTAAAACAAAGGAAAAATTCCTCAGCTCAGGTGTACTACTTATTTTATCAGTTATCCGTGATGTGTGATCAACATCTAATTGTTGAATTTATATATAAATTCACGTTTACATTGCAATGGTTGCATCTAATTTTAAATCTTGTAACTTTAAGGAATGTTGATCATTGTTCGATGATCAAAGTCATAAGGATTTATTGTCTATGAATGATGAATGTGTGTGTAACATTTCATGGCTCTATCAAATGTTGAAATATTTCAGCCTTAGTAGCCCTTGCTACCTCATTAGCTTGGCAAAACAAAAAGCATCTCCTGTTCCACTTTCACAGAGCACAGCAGTAACTGATACAGACATATAACAATATTTGGGTTTTTAAAAAAATACCATCTTTAAAGCGTTCTGTTGGGCGTGTCGAGTTGGGAGTCTGTATGTAATGGAAGCACAAACTTGCCGATAGGGAAACTGTGTGTGACATGTATGATCACACAGTGACATGAGAACGACACAAAGCAAAGAGATAGACATAGAGAAAACGAGCGAGAAGAGGAAGAGGACAGGGAGCAAGACCTGTTCTCTATATTTCCACTGAGAATTCCTATTTGTTTCGATTTTTCCCCTCTATTTTTCTATCTTGGAGGACTTACTTGATTCTGGGTAGACTGAGGACCTCTTCCCTGGATCTTTCTGGAGCTGAATGCCTTTTACAGAGAAGATGGATGCAGCTGAAACAACAGAGGGTTGGTGAGACAGTGTTTGTTCACTACATCTGTATTTTCAACATGTCAGACTCTATGCACTCACTGTCTGCCAGTGTTTGAACCTGCTCCCCAAGGCTTCTGAAATACGATTGTCTGAGAGCATCCTCAGCTGATACCCGCTTCTTAGCCTCAAACTACAGACACATAGAGACAAAGAGGTGATATAAAGACAGCAGTGTTAATTCATTCATTTTATGCATGAGGTGTACACATATTGAAAGTATTCATCATTATAAACAATGCCTATTACCTGCAGAAGCATTGAGAGCAAGTCATGACCATCACTGTCTATCCTGTGTCACAGAAAGCAAGAGAGAAAGTGAGAGAGAGGAAAGGAAAGAGACAATTGATTCAGTGTGGTCAAATGCTTAGGTCAGCCATATGGAGCAGTGTAGTGTTCCTGCCATTTCAACAGAGGCGGAAATGCTTGACTACAGTTCCTACTAATAATCAATCCTGGTCGTGTTACATCTAACATATCGCAATCCCTTGTCAGGTGACCATATGAACACTGCAACAGGTTTTCCTTGCTGTAATCATTCCTCCTCTTCATACTTGCCATTAAGAGATCCATTCCCAAATCAATTTCAACGTAAGCGACGGGGGACAAAATCAAAGTGCATTAGGAAGGGATCTTTTTAACGGTCAGTATGAACAGGAATTATTACAGCAAGCAAAGCCTGTTTCAGTGTTCATATGGGAACCTCATTATTGTTCTGAGACAGATTTTAAAAGTTATTTCACTCCATACAGACACCTGCACCAACAGCCATAACTACACACCTGGGTGCATGGTTGACGAGAGGCTCCGCTTGGTATCGGGGGAAACTGTACGTCTTAAACTCTTCACTGGTGGTGATACCAGGCCAAGTCTCTTCTGTAGGGGTACCTGTGGAAGACAGAGATAAGACAAGTTAAAAAGGATCAGTCGAGTGTACACACATACAAAGCACACTACAAAAGCAAATGCTCATCCAAATTCCACTGGAATTTTGTCTTACCAAGGATGCGGAATATGAGGTGAAGCTCATCCTCCACAGTTGATCCAGGGAAGAGAGGTCTGCCAGTGATCATTTCATAAAAGATGCAGCCAACACCCCTGGAAAAAGTGTACACGATTAGTGCAAAGCACATGTAACACCTAAGTAGGTTGTGACTTTTTACACTAACACACGAATTCATAGAAATGACATGACCACTGTAGTTAAATGCAGGTTGAAGAAAATACTTGAATGAATATAAAGGGAATCTCTGCAGAAGTATACTCTTTAATAAGTTCTACATCATAAATTAGGTGCTCAAGTGCTGAACAACAATAGTGTAAAATGTTTCTCATTTAATGACACTAAAATATGCTAAACTATCTAAAACTTTTGGTTCTAAGTACATCAAAAATTATATGTGTTTTGGGACGCAATAGCATCCTCTAATTTCCTCCTAACTCACTGTTTGCTTAGGGAGTAGACAGAAGCACATAAGATAAAGACACAAATCATAGTCATAAAGACAGACAGACGGGTAGTTTTATGATTCTCACTGAAATTGTGTGTATTTGCTGTGGATGTGTGTTTACTCACCACATATCAATGGGTGTAGAGTACTCAGTAGAGCCTAGAAGCACATCTGGAGGTCGGTACCATAATGTCACTACTTCATTGGAGTAGGTCTTTGTAGGAACAGACTTGGCTCGTGCCAAACCTGAATTGAAAAACAAAAAGTGACATTCATTTATGTAAAAAATATTGCTTCATTTATTAATTTATTTTTTCTTGCAAGAGCCCAGGACTCATCATACACAATTAAACTTCAGAATTATTTATTTCCTACTTTATATATTATTAATCACAACAAACTGTACATTGTATCAAAATGTTTTATGTCAGAGGACTACATGATTCTTAATCCAAATTCCTGTTTTATCTGACAAACACGGAAGTAATTAGTAATTTACAAAAAGGAATTACACTAAGTATGTATCTACAACAGTATAGTTGGTTGGATTATTACCTAAGGAGGGCAGTGTTGGGTGGTTAGTCACTTAAAACTATGTTGTCCTGATCAGGCTAAGGAGCAGTATGAGCTTTAGGGGGTGCTAGTGGGGCTTTCAGAGATCAGAAATCTCTGTAAATTACCATCTAATTGTAATACAATTACATCTACAGAAAGAACATAATTTTATCATCTGTGCAATGATGGAGAATTTTTGTGCTATTTGCAATTAAAATTAGAGTTATTATTGCAGGAAATATAACAAGATGTAAAGCCAGAACACTTTCGCCAAAATTAGCATTTTTATATGTTGAGAATGAGAGTTGTATACCAAAGTCTGCCAGTTTGAGCTCTCCTTTTTCATTGATGAGCAGGTTCTGGGGTTTGAGGTCTCTGTGGAGAACCTTCCTTCTGTGGCAGTACGCCAGACCTCGTAACAGCTGGAATAGGAATATCTGGAGAGGAGAGGAGAGGAGAAGAGAGGAGAGAAGAGGAGAGGTAGTTAGTATGGTATATACTTATTATTACATAAACATTAAGCATAAAGTAAGCAAGTAATTTACTGCAAAATTTATGAAGTTTTATGGAAGCTGTAACCAGAATTCTCCTCAGTACTGAACAAATGTATTACCTTGACATTGTGAACACTCATGATGCTCCCACAGTCATCCATGTACTGCTTCAGATCTTTTTCCTGCAAACAAACAAACAAACAAAGTATAAGTAGTATAAAAATGCTCTCTAAAGACACACAATAAACGTACAAACTTGCAGAGTGCAGACACTCACCAGGTACTCAAACACGAGTGTCAGGCACTTGTCAGTGTGGATAATGTCATGGAGAGTGACAATATTGGCGTGCTTCAAGTCTTTTAGTAGAGACACTAGAAGAGGGAGACATGTCAGAGACCGTCAGTCAAACAAAGACAACCTGTGAGGAGAACTAACACAGCTCATAGTTCAGTAAGAGCTCAGGGAGGCACCAGGCAATACAGATTAACAACTACTGAAGGTCCCAGCACTGCCACTGTCCGTGTTGACCTGTGAGATGTTTACTTCCAAATAATATGATCATTTCATTACCTTCTCGAATAGCTGTGCAGGGTGCACCCTCCTCATGCTCCAGTCGGATCTCTTTCAGAGCTACTAAGTTGTCTGTTAACTTGCTTCGCCCCTTAAACACTGTAGCGTAAGTCCCCTGCAGAGATAGAAAGCATGTAATTGCATTGTGAAGTAAAGCAAACCGAATCATTTGAACATTTTTATGTGCTCAATGTCACATTCGCTGATGTTCTTAATTGATCTTACCTCCCCTAGTTTGTCCAGTTTGATGTAGGTCTCAAGCTTCCCAAAGCCGATTTCAGACTACAGAAAGAAGACAGTTGAGGAAGTTATTACTGCTATCAATGTGCATTATCACTAAGCCAGTTTGGATTTATTTTGGCTACAGCATGATTGCAGGCCAGGCTAGGTCACTCCACCATGTTGAAGCTATCTCTAGAATCAAACCCTCCAAGCCATGTCTGTTAGTTCAGATTTCAGTCCTATTGCTGTTGACATTTGGCCTACAACTGCAGGGGTCTGAGTCACTAGGCCTTGTCATTCTGTACGTGTGTGCCTGTGCTCAAACATTAGCATGGTTTTTGCAGCACTTACAGTATGTTGCATCTCTTTTGCCCTCAATGATGTTGTCAATGTCAACTATGATGACAGTTCAGCACCATGAAAACCAGACATAGTAAACAGTCATGTTAAATATCGTGTCATGACTGGATTGAATAAACCTTTCCTTAATGGCTTAAACATTTTCTAAGCAGATTCTACATCAATGCAGCTCAACACTTAGTAAATAAAAGACACTGAACAAAGGTTATGTCTGTCTTCAGTGTACTTGTTAACTTGTGACAAGAACACGCTGACATTTCAAGTTGTCTGTTGTCTGTCTCGTTCAACACCATATACACTGCATTACATGTACGTACACACACACACACACACACACACACACACACACACACACACACACACACACACACACACACACACACCACATGTCTCATCGTAGGAAATGAAAAGCTGTGTTTTCTTAAGAAAATGTAAAAAAAAATGCAATTTCTCCACAGTGCCTTCATCTATTTGTCGCTTTAATGCTAAAAAAAAGTGATGTCATCGTCAGCTGCACATATATTCTTTGGCCACAGGAAGTCAGTATAACAAAGAAAACTAAATATGGCATGCACTCCCACTTCCTCTCCAAATAATTTAATAGAGATTACATGTTCACTTTCTTCTACAATTTTTTTTATATATATCCAGCGGGCAATTTTTGTGCATTTTGAATTAATCTTGAATTCAGTCAATACACGTTTATCTGCATAATGTCTGTGGCCCCTCGGTTTCGAGGTCATGAATTATAGATGGATATAGCTGTGTCAAGCTGTGATATTCACCACAGGCCTGCCTTTCCCTGTCACTTTTCTGCACTTATTTGTCTATCTCTGTCAGGGTTGTTTCAGCCATGTCTTACTTGTGTTCATCTTTCTGAAACAACCCATCTCTCAGTCTTGTGCTGACCCGTCACATCATGATGCTGATATGAACGCCAGGCCAATGCTCGGCTATGAGCATTTATGTGTGCGTATGAGGGGGAGGGTCTCCAGTGACCAAGTTAGCTGATGAAGCATGTGATCTCTTTAAAGGCATGCCTAAAAGCCAACATCAAAACGAGCTCGGACATAAGATGACACACTTACACGCAGAAACAAGTGTGTGTGTGTGCGTGGGCATGGGTATTTACAAACTGCAATTTGCATAATTAATTAATAATCATATCTCTGTTTAAGAATCAACATCTAGTTTTGTATCTGGTCGTTTGCAATGCAAAAAACTGTGTGTGCTTGTAGGTAAGGTCATATTTGTGATGAGACATACAGCCTATGCTCAAATGTAAATACACTCACCCTCACAGACACACACACACACAGACACACACACACACACACACACACACACACACACACACACACGCACGAACTGCTCTCATCTCTGTGTTTCTGACAGGGGCTGTCAGAAGCTGTTGCTGAGCTGTGCTGCTCTTTTGGCAGGGGAGTCAGTCTCATGAGCAAAGCACGCCCACACAGTGACATACACAGACATTCAAAAAACATACAAACATGCATACATTATGGTAACCCCACACACACACTGACTGCACCCCAAATAATTCTGTGGATTCTTAAATTAAGGAAGGCCCAGCTCTGTGCTTACGGCATGCAACTGCACTCCATCTCCATGTGCGCCTGCGTATGCTTTCGATGGCAATGGGTTCATTTCATTCCCAACGCTCCAGTGAGCTTACTCAGCAGAACTAGGTCAGACCAAGTTTTAGTGACAAAATTAAAGCAACATAAAACCAAACAAAATGTGCGTGTATGTCCTGTCTGCGCCTGTACAGGAACTGAGGAGACACACAGACAGATGGACTGGCAGCAGAAGGAAGAAATGTGAGAAGAGTGATGTCTGCAGCCAGGTTCTAATGTGTATTGAGAGGAGAGTCTATTACCTCGACCACATTTCATTTTTAAATAGGGTTTCTCCTTGTGCAGCCTGTAAGAAGGCTTGATGGGGAGAGAGAGGGTGAATTGAGAGTATTGAGTGGGAGAGAGAAAATGACAGCCTTCTGCTAAGAAAAAAGGGAGCAAGCAAGGGGAGGCGGGAGGAAAGAGGAGTCCTTTCATTAACATGATGTACCCAGTCTTCAGGGCTTCAATCAATCAACCAATAAACATCTTGCACTGCGTCACCTTTTTCATGTAAACCTGCCGATAGCAGCAGACAAGGTCTGACCCAAAGAAGTAGATTGACACTTGAGGCTGGCTATTGTTTTTTTAGTTTTTTATCATTAAACAACAAAAGCATCATATATGACATGTTATAACAAGAGCATAATACAGGCACAAAGAGAAAGGCACATAAAATGGTGTCTTGCCTAATTGGACATTCAGATTTAGAGTTATAAAGTTTAATATTCACTTTATAGTCACTGCAGGGTTGAATGGGTTTGACAAAAGTGAGTGCAGTTTAATCTAAAATGACACTTCTTTCCTCAACACCCTGGGACACTGAATCTCATTGGACTGCTGTGAATAATTGATCATCAGTGGGCAACTGGCATGAGAGAAAACTGATACCAACCAACTTCACTTACATTACATTGGAAGCGATTCAAAGATCAAAATACACAGTTTCAAATGTGAGCATCTGTTACGGGACACCCGACACATGTTCTATGTTAAGGTAACAAATGATAAGAACACTGATAGATAACGCCATTTTATCAGTGTGCTTAGAAACATATTGTCAGCTTTAAGGGTACACTCATTTTGGTAAAGTGAAACTCAGGAAGTACACTTGTTCTTTTGTGACACAGCAATATATACATCCACATTTGGGGATACTGAGATACTTATTTGTCATGCCAATGTTTTGATCCATTGAACTTCTTGTCAGTTCCAGCAACAAGTGCTCAAACTTGAATTTGGTGGCAGAGTTAAAATCAATGTGGAATGCATGTAAGTAGCTACCGAATAAACTTCAAGTCTCCAGCTCAGAGCATGACACAAGTAAGTAAAACTTGCAAATAGTGTACCGCACAGTCAATAACATATTTCTGCAAGGGTGCACCAACGAAATAAAGAAAAGAATATGAGCTTCTCTAATAAAATCATCTCGCTGTAGCCTCATACATTTACTCTGCAGGTTCAGCAGATAAAATAAGACCTTTTCTTTCCTGCTAAACCTGAATTCAACAGCCATTTGTCTCTCCATTTGTTTCCTTTATTTCCTTAAAATTCATGTCATCCCTCTCTGCATCTTTCCCTTTCTTTTCCTTGCTCTCTGACTCACTTCAAGGTGTCCCAGTGTGTAATCCTCCTCAGGAGAGGAGCTGCAGTAGATGAGTCTGACACTGCTGCTGAATTATTGATTGATCTATTACATCAGATGCATTCAACAACCTCTAAAGATACACAGCCACACACAAGTGGACGGACATAAGCATGTCAGGAATTGTCTGTCACTCCTTTACATTGTACAGACAAAAACTAAGAAAAGTCTTCTCATCCGCCCTGACACCATAAACCTCCCTTCTTCCCTGCAAACCTCTCCTCAAAGATTCTTCCCTTTCATCTCTGTTAGACTCCTGCAGGAAAGCTGCGTCATTAAATTGCTTCAAGCAGAGAGCTGGAGGTAGGGCACCGGCCCTGTTCAATAATTACAGCAAAAATGGTTGATGGAGGGTGAATCCTTTATGCTTTCCCATAGTATATCAAGGCTTTTGGTAATCGTGTTAAAACTGTGTAAGATGCATCAGTAAAGCAGACTGAATTCAATTTAAAAGAGAGCAAGCATGTAAGACTGAGTGAAACAGAAAATAGCTTGCTCTTGCTTTATCCAGTCGTCTATGAAGGGAAACTTGAGACAAAAGAAAAACAAAAGAGTAATGTGGAATAAAGTGTGACCAAAATAAAAACCAAGTGAAAGAGCATGAGTGCTTCAGCAACAATACAAAAGGGCATAAAGGGACATGCTGCATATTCATGAATATCTGTCTATTTCTACCCATTATCCCCCTCTCTATCCACCCAATAGCAAACAACTCCTCTCTCCCACCCTCAGATTCATACCCATAATGCTCTTGGCCTGGATACATAATACATAATGAATTTATCATGCATCCCCCTACTGAGCTATTGTAAGCTCTATAGCATAACTCAGTGGGTCCAAAATGAGTCTATGTTGTGTGTGTGTGTGTGTGTGTGTGTGTGTCAGATGATGTAATGGCCTTAGTCAACCATTTTAGTTGTGCACAATGGCATTCAAAAGTTCATATTACCTTTGTTTCAGAACAAAGGGCATCAAAAGAGGAGCACACACCCAGCTACATTCACAAAAGTATGCTAGGTAGTGTCAGCAAAGCAGCTAACTAGAAACTAGTTTGAGCTGCCGTGCACTCATATATAGATCACGTAAATATACATACAGACACAACAATTACTTACCAATGAAGCACGCCGTAGCCTGCGGCTCATGGGCTTGTCAAAGGGTGGGCTGTTCATGGCAAACTTCTCCAAGTAGCCCTCGGGTAGCCTGATATCAGCTGGGAGAGACAGACGTTTGTTGATGTCCTGAAACACAGAAAGAGAAAGAGAGAAAGAAAGAAGGTGTTAAGAGGTTAAAAATATAGTTCACACTTAAATAAGATGTTAAAATGTGTCATTCATGATTTTATTTTATGCTTTTCATTTTTTTCTTGGATTAAAACCTGTAACTTTCAGTGATGGTATGTATGAGGGAGGGGTTTCCATACACAAAAATTACCAACAGTCCATTTGCGTTCATACATATTTAAGCATAGTAATGTATATTATGTTTATATCATGTTTATATGTTATTTGTTATTTTTTAAATGTTCTGTAATGTTGAAAATAAAATAACTGAATGAAGCATTGAATTAAGTAATTCAAACAGAGTAGAGTAAACATGACGAACCGTAACATTCTGGACTTTGTATTCCCCGTTGACCACCTCATACAGACTCAGAATTAACCAATGAATTAACGTATGAATCAACCATTATCAGACTGTGTTCTTGTGTCCATCACTTCTATTCACCTGACATTATGTGACATCACGTCTCTTGGCTGTTTGACAGAGCTTTGATCACTTTGCCTTAATTGATCACCAGGATCTGGTAAATTCATTCTTCAAGCCTGTGTTACATGGCCTTCTTTAGTGCCACTTAAAAATCTCTTTTCTCCATCTGTCACTCCTGGCAATGACTTAGTCAAGTGACTGTAGTTCAAAAACACACTTTTGGTTTACAGGTGCCATCTGCTGCTGTGAATGACTGATGAATGATGATGTGAATGAAATTTATGCCCAGTAAGGCTGAATGAAAGGCCAATCCAGGGCCACTATAAGATGGGAATAGTTCCAGGCAAGATCTTGGCAAATTTCAGGCTAATTTTCAGAATACATTGTTGGCAGAGTAAGAAGGTTGGCACTATTCACAAGATCACAAACTCATCTGGACCACATCTGGAACCAGTATTTTTATTAGTAGACATGCTAGACATTAGACATTTTCTCCTACTGTACTGTCTAGTGTAGTTGACTTCTCTTTGAGTGTGCATAATGTTTGGCTAAGATCATTTGAAGGATTATACTTAAGTCATTATGGTATTTTTTGTTTTGACAGATATCTTACCTTGTAACACAACAGAGTAAATAACTGGAATAACTTTCACTTCCTGGCCCTTGCTTGAATACAATTCATGTGATGCAAATTTTCCCACAATGCATTGCTCCTATATGCTAACCATATAGGACATGTTCTCTGGCAAGTTGCCAATCACATGTTGTTTCCATGGCAGCAGTGCGTGGCTGGCCCAGTCCCAACAGCCCCACGGTATGTGTCTTCCATGTAAGTGTGATGAATACTGTACGTGTGTTTACATGTGAGCGTTAGTGGGAGAGTAGAAAGTGTATGTGTGTCTGAAGATGAAAGGCAGAGGGATTTTACGCCTGTAATGGTTTTATCCGAGCTCATTGGCTAACATAACAACATGCGGTATTACATACAAGCTGTCACCCTAGGGACAACACGGTTTCAAAATACATCCGGAAAACATACACTCGAACACACACTGAAAACGTTAATTTTCTGCAGACTGTATGAGCCCATATTATGAAAAATAAACCACAAACATGCACACTAACATGACTTATAGACTTTGACCTGAGTAATTTACACATTTGTGCTGAAAGTCTGAATCATAGCTGACTAGATTACATGAAAAGCAAGCGCTGCAACACCTCCAAGACAAAATCACACACTAAGGTTCTTTCCAGGTTGCTACAAATTTTATTACAATTTTCTACTAACACACTTCATATTTCATACAATTCATAAATTCAGCTACCAAAGCAACAAATTTGAACTATCCATACTATTTTTCAAAAGGGCAACGATGGACAAAATGACACCAATGACCTCTTATTCTTATTCACTGGTATAGACTGAATACAGACCCACACACATAAACACACACACACAGAAACACGTGTCCCCATACTCACAATGCAGAACAGCTCTAGTAGCTCCCTCATTGTCCTCCTTAAATGTGTCTTTCTAAAACACTCACACACATGCGTTTTCCACGATGCATGTCTCTGACCTGCCACATGACTGCACACACATTGACAGAGAGGGAGAGAGAGAGAGAGAGAGAGAGAGAGAGAGAGAGAGAGAAAGAGAGAGAGAGAGAGAGAGAGAGAGAGGCTGGCACTGTGGTAGAGTGCCATCCACATGCTTAGGGGAGGAGGAAGAATAAAAAGGAAGAGGAAGAGGAGGAGGGGTAGGCAGGAGCAGAGGAGAGAGGAATGGACAGATTCCTGAGGGGAGAAAGGCAGATGGGGGGAAGGGGTGAACGGAGGGGGGTGGCTGAGATGAAACATTGTTTTTATGTTCTCTCCTATCGTCATTTTGCCCTCCATCTCTTCTTCTTCTTCTTCTTCTTCTTCTTCTTCTTCTTCTTCTTCTTCTTCTTCTTCTTCTTCTTCTTCTTCTTCTTCTTCTTATCATCTCTTCAGCCCTGTTCCTGTGGATCTCCTCTTTCTTTGCCATAACAGTAATTATGCCTACTTCCATAATTACTCTCTCACCCCAGCATTTTCCTCTCCTTCAATGCCCTCCTCTTCTCTTCCTCTCTCTCTGGTAAAAATGGTCTAAATTAGTCCCTTCCACTGTTCACAGCAGTCAGAGGCAGCAGCCTGTGTGCCCAGAGGCATTTCCCGTAATATTGCTGCACTCATCACTCTGCAACTCCTTCAAACAGATACACGCACACATGCGATGCACACACTCTGGCCGAGACATGAACACATACTCAGGGATGTGGGAAAACAACACCACAAATAGCAATTCTACCATAAATAGACAGGTGAGCTACTGTATGTTCAAACTGATGACAACAACAGGTCTGTAGCTAAAATCATTCACTATTCACTACAGTATTCCACCACAGTATGTGCCCTAATTATTTGACTCAAAAAATCCCACAGCAAAAAAAGTTAGAAAACTGATGATTGTAGAAGCTATGATCATTAGCTAACTACCATCATATATTGTGCAGACAGGGGGAAAAGTAAAAGTAGGCTACATTTAGTTGGCTGATCGATAAAACAAGGGATAAACTGAGTCGTGTCCCAATTAGTTCTTTTTACCATCTGATGTAATCCAACAGAAAATGGATTTTTGAGGCGATATTCATAACAATATTTGTGAGTTTAACTCATACCATAAACAGGATACAGATCCTCTAGATCTGTTTTTTATTGTGACCTAAATACATACCAAACAGGACACTTTACATTGTAAAAATCAACTTCAAAGTCAGTGCTCTGTGGTGGTCCAACTATGTAGTGACACTTCTAGCATTAGCATTTCTGTACCGCTATGACAGTACTGATATATCTGCAAAATGCTAATATCAGTTGATATATGGGCCTGGTCGATTTATCAGTCTAGCACTAACATCTAACACACCCTACAGTCTGCATAGAATCCCCTATGTAGTGTGTGGTGAATACCGAATAGTAAAGGAGTAAGTGTTTTCATACAGAGCCAAGGTGCAATCCATGAGATGTGTCTCTCCGGTTTCCCATACCTCATTAGAGATGCGCCGATGGTGGTTGTTCCTCATACGGACCCTGACTGGACTCTGGACTTCATCAGAAGATGTCCCAGATGCTTGGTCGCTCTCCCCATCTGAACCCATCTTCACATTCTCATGGACGATGCCTACAACACACAGAGACACAAACAGACTGCTACTGTCAGGAATTTAAATGTACTTTGATTCAGCTCAGGTCTTCTGGATTGCCTTTTTGTTTTGTTTTATGGCACTATGCCTCATTCACTCTCTTCTCCTCTATCACTTTCTCCCGTGCCCATGAGAGGGCACAACCTATTGTCTTAGATTTCATTCACCCCTCTGAAAAAGCCATGGTAGGGTCTCAATCCCCAGAAGATAGATTGTACCACCAGGCGTGCAGGAGTGTTTGCCGAGTGTGTATAAAATACCATTGGTAAGATGAGGAGGTCATTGATCGATATCACCCTTCATGCAATGGGAGCTTTCCCGTCTCTGCCTGCCACCCCCACACCTCGATTCCCCCCACAGTCCATCTGATTAATGAGTCACGGTGCAGCAGACAGGACTGCCTCCTTCAATCATATAGTGTGAGTAAATGTGGGGGAAGGGTCTCTCTTGGTGTGTGGTGCCTGATAGCTCTAAAGTCTGGGTCATTTACAGCACATACTGTATATGTATGCATCTGTGTGTGTGTGTGTGTGTGTGTGTGTGTGTGTGTGTGTGTGTGTGTGTGTGTGTGTGTGTGTGTGTGTGCATGTTTGTCCTGTGTTTGGTAGAAAAATCCGCTTCACCATCATCTACTGTTTACATTTTAAAACAGCCACCATAGGTACAGCCACCATAGTGACAAAGGGAAGATTATGGTATCAGGGGTAGGATGATTTTGGTAGAAGAAAAAGCGGAAAGAAAAATAAGTCCCTTGAGTGATTGTGGCACATGAACCATGAGATAGAACGATTGAGAGCTGGATAGGTAAAGCTATTTATTATAGTGCAGTATCTGTCAGCTGTGGAGTGGGGCAACACCACCTGAAGCTGATTCTAGGTCATTTTGTGTGTCTCTCCTTCATGTAGTCAAGGTTAGGATTTGTGAAAGGCAAGCTGTTTAATGGATTTTGTCTTAGGGCTAAAAAGGAAATTAATGAGCGGTGTACCAACAAAAAAAAAAAAGATAACTAGCTGTTCAAGTACAGTAAACCAGTCATGTACCATCATTTATAGAGCCCTAAAGTGTCAAAATTAATCAATAATAATTAGCAAATTAATAAACACAGCAATGCATGTTGAAAATATATAAATGAAATCCTAAAACTTAATTGTGATTAACTGATTTGATTTGACTGAGAAGCTAATCACATGCCAACTACCTATTAAGCTAGCAAGCTCAATAATCGCTAACAGATTCCCTCAGTCAATTCCTCAATCAACTATCTAGCTGCTATGGTTATAGACACAGTACAGACATATAAACTATGATCTCCTTCTATGTATTTAGCTTAACAAGCTGCCTACCTAGCGGGCTAACTAGTGAGCTGTACTTCATTTATTTCTCAGTATCAAAGTGATGGAATATTTTAGTAATCTCTTCATTTATTTCACAAATTGATTGTTTATTTATATATTTTACACAATTTATTGATATGTTAATTTATTTCTTAATGTATTTTTTATTACTTATTTAGTATTGAACACATGGCGTTAGGGTTAGGCCCTATTTGTCACAAATGTATAGTCTGTCACCCTCTTTCCCAAAAATGAAAAATCTATTGTCACTAAACTTAAACCTTCCAAAAATGTATGAAATCTATTTACAATTTAAATCTGATTTTTAATTAATTGCTTTCCGAAGCAAACATTACAGATGAATGGAGTCAGAGGTTTTCTTCCTTCTACACCTACCTGTGTAGATCCCAGCTGCTAATTTCTGCCTACGTATGTCCATTAGTCTAACTATCTGTTGACAAAAGCAGCATGTGCTCATTAACAAAACACAACCCAACCCATCTGTGTAAATGCTTAGTAAACCTGATGATGTACTGCCTTTGGCCTCAAAGCCAGGCCACAAGAATACAGGCAATGCATATAGAAACACTTGCTAAGAAAACTGAGCAGGGTAGTCATATCAGGAATCAACCCTCACATTCCAGATGGTGAAACATTAAACGCAAGGTAACTGACACCAGAGTGGGGGGAAATTGATCCAGGATATCTACATACTGCCAGACGCACACACATGACCACACGCTCCTGACGAGTGAGTATCCAGTGCTGCTGTTCTGTCACAGGTCTTTCTCACTTTCGAAGAGGTCCTGATCTTGTCTGTTTGTATAAACATTCAAGCAGATGCGGGCAGATCAGACAAGATGACCTGGGAGGAAAATTCCATCACCTGGGCCCAGCAACAATATGATACGACTGTGTACAGTACGTGCGATTGTCTCTTATACGCCAACTTCACCATCATACTTTCACTCCTCAAAATAAACACACACACGTACTTCTTAATCACTCAGAGCATTCTTTTCCAGTCTCCTGCTGGTTCTTTCTGCTCCATTTCCATAGCAGACAAAGAGCAGACAGTAAATGTCATGAGCTTCCACTGCCTCCCTGTGTGGAGCCAGGCTGGCCTAGTTAGGGTTGCTGACTCTCTGCTAGCATGTCTGTAAGAGTGAGTGGGCTGCTTTTAGGACTATCCTTACCTCACCCAGCCCTGCATGTACTCCACTTAGTTGAAAATCCATCATCAGTACATGTTGGCAGCACCTCGGAAAATTATTGAAACGCCAGTGGGAAGGATGTTAAAGTAAGGGTAAGATTCACTTCAAGAGGCCTTCAAAGAGTAATGGAAATCCTGGGATTTTTTTTGTCATACGCCCACACTTGGCAAGGCCAAACATCAAGTTTAGTGAGGCTGCTCAAGGGTACGCTCGCAGAATTAATAGTCACTCTCCACATCTAATGCATTACCCACTATTATTACTAGGCTTTGAACTAAATCGTTTTACTTCTTTTTGCTCTTAGATCAGGGGTTCTCGGAACTGTAATGGAGCAAAGACAGCATTGGAATCTGGCATGATCGGCAGGAATAGGGATGCTGCAGTCATTGTGCCGACATTAATAAAACATTGAAAAAGAAGAACTTGAAGATACCCACACACGTTGCCTTGAGCCAACCCACTGATCTCTAATCTTTAAACTTGCTGCATAAAGGAAATCATATTTTGAAGATGTGTTAATGCAACGGAAACTATTCTTGGTATTCATATTTCAGATGTAGGGTTACTTACAGTGTCATCTACTGAACACCATCGGCCTTTGAAAACCCCATCAAACATATATTGTTATAAAAACTGCTGTCGTCTCTCATAAGTATAGTCTTGGAACTCAAATTAGATCTGGTGAAGGGGAGGATTAGGATGTAGGTGAACTTGATGATGAAGATGACAGTGATGAGACTCACCAATACGGTTTCCTGGAGGACGGCATGAGTCCAACACTCGAAGCATACGGAAAGGTGACAGCCTCAGTGGGGTATCTCTCTCCCCCATTCTCATCCCCTCTCCCATTCTAGCCTCCCCCATTCTTGAGTCTCCCACACTGTTGGGAACACGAGCAGAGCACCCTTGGGGGTTGCCTGACATATCCATTTTTTCCAGAGGATTCAAAGCACTGCAGCTGAAAGTGCAAATTCAAAAATACATTTCACAAAGAGTAGAGAAGAGAGTTGAAACCACTTCAGTCCAGTCTTGGTGTCCAGTCAACAGGTCTGGGTGGGACCCAGGCTTCAAGAGTTGTAGCCGATTGAGGTTCAAAGCTTTTTGGGCAAAATCCAATCCTCAGACTGTCTCTGTATCTCCAGGAGAGTCCCACGCAGTACAGAATAAGTCTTACATTGGGAGGACAGTGCAGACTGCACAGGCACACTAATCACAATGCAACAACTCCCTTGGCTACTACTCCACTTTAACACACACCCTCTCTCTCTCTCTCTCTCTTCCTGTAGACACTCCCTCTCTCCACCTCTCCTTCTCCGTCGCTCTTTTTCTCTCTGCAGTCCCACTCTGCTTGCTGACTAAGGAAGGTCAAACGCCGTGCAGGTAGAGAAAATGCTGCAGAGATAGTCCAACACACACAAGCTGAAAACTGTTACACCCCATCATCTCAGAATAACAGGTGTTATGTCTCCATCCTGTATGATTTGCGCTGAAGCACACACACATGTGCAGAGACCCAAACTTACAGCTCCCCCTAAGGAGAAAAACACTTTCATCTGTCTGGTTTTCAACTATTTATCTCTTTGGCTTCCAGCTCTTTCCCTCTCTCCTGTTACTTTTCATTCACAGTCCAGTGTCTTCTTCATTTTCCTGGTGTTTTTCTCCTTCTCTCAGATCTCTTCCCTTTGTCCTCCCTGTTCTTCCACTGCTATCCAGGCTGTTGTTCTGCTCTCCTTCTTTCCACTCCCTCTCTCGATTGCTCCCTCCTTGCCTCTGGCGCCCCTATCAGTGCTTTCAGTGTTGTTAGTCCTCTTTCTCCCTCCCTTCACCTTGCTATTACTCTCCTCCCTCTCATGTGATACCAATCTCCCTCTCTCTCTCCCCCTCCTCCTGTCTCTATCTCTCCCTCCCTCGCTCTGCCCATCTCTGTCTGGGTCCAGAGATGGTGTTGAATACATCCCTTTCCATTTAGGAGCCAGTAACAACATTTTCTGCTCGATCAGCCTCTTTCTTGCACTTCGCCTCTGTCCCTCTATCTCCTTCATCTTCTCTCTCTTTCTTGCTCCTTGCATCCTCTCCACCCGCTGCCTCCTCATCCTTATCTCTCTCTAGTGCAGAAATTAAAACCCTGAGGCATTTGAGTGACGCCTTTGGCATCCTAGCTCCCATCTTCCCTATTTCATTTCATTCTCGCCAGTCTCCTCTTTCTCTTTCTCCCGCCGTCCTTCCCCATGGACCTGAAGCACAGGCCATTATTCATGTTCAACCCATGCACACATACACAAGCACTATCCCCTACACAGTACATGCCACTGCGCACCCACTTACTGTATACATTACAGTACACATACATGGCTCTTTGTGACATACCTGCAGAGCATACATTTTTAGCAAACACATTCCTCAAACAAGGATGTATACGTGTTAATCCTCAAGAAATATTTTGCTTTCATTCTTAATTAAAAACAATTGTGGTACCAACTGAGAGGGTGCGCACCACAAGCATCACAGGCTTGTTTTTCTACAGTAACCAGCATGCTTAAAAGTCCCATTAATTCTGTAATGTGATCTATTTCCTGTTGCAAAACAACACTTGGGGATCAATAGGCCTGTTCAAGATGAGCCGGGCCTGCGCAGAATCGATCACCGGTGATCGCTGCACATTTCATGCCGGTTAGATTTATGTCAATGTGTGGGCAACGATAATCTCATGAGACCGAGGTCGCCACAGATTTCAAAGCTAGGCGCCACAGCTGCTCTTCAAGACCCAGGGCATGCTGGGAAACACCTGGCTGTTGCCTGATCGAACAGCTGATTGTGTTGTTTTTGATCACAAACACCACACTTTGTAGAAAATGTTATTTTAATATTTAAGGTTAGATCATCGGCTATTAGCCTCATGTTGTGCAATGATGTTTTATCTGTTTATCTTGTGTGTTTACTAAAAATAATAAAGGTTCTTTATGTAGCATGTATCAAAATAAGCAATAAACAAAGAAATATTTCTATCAGTAAAGTTTATATACAGACATTTTGTTGCTAACATATGTGTACATTTACTTATTGTATTATTGTTAGCATTATATAGATTTTAAATGGAGAACTTTCCCTTCTAATGGAGTATGGTATTGCTACTTTTATTCAAGTCAATCTGCAACAGCTTTTCAGGACATTCAAGGACATATCCCACGGGACCTTTCATGTGGGTGTGCTTTATTCAGAAGATAATCTAATGCATTTTTGAGAAACTGTCTGTGCTTACAGAAGTGTTTTTAGACCATGAATGTTAAGATAACGTGTCAAATGCCATCTTTCCTCATAATATTCTCAAGGATTAACACTTAAAGTAGCTCTTCAAATGTGTTCGACAACTGGGAGCTAAAATCTCACCTCTCCCTTCATGTCAATAATCAGGCTGTCTCGTAGGCCATAACTAACTCGTGCGAAAAATCTCTCACACCCTACATGTCAATAATGGTCCACTTAATTATAAGACAATTTACACAAACACACAACCCTACTTTGCAACGCATGAAATGTAATGGTATAATTGGCTTAGTCAAATAAACGTGAGATCATCGGCATACTGTATACTTGACACATTTTCAGTTTAGCTAGGTGTGGAAGGTATTTTAAAATAAATATTTGAGAGAGAGAGAACTGTAAGTATGCAGCGTCTCTGTACTCATAACTGTTTTCTTTGGGCCCATTATTATATACTTCAAATTAGATTGAAAGAGTAATGACCATTTACACTGCACTGACAGACATATATTGATGTAGAGTGCTACATCCTTGAGCTTAAAAAGTCAAGAACAAAAGCTCACCACTCAGTCCTCCACCCATCACTGTCTACCTGTCTCATTATAGTCACATGTGCTACTGTATACATCAAAGATTTGTCTCTAGCTCTGCAGCCATCTGCACACAGCTTTGCAGTCCCTTCAAAGCCTCAATCACCATTACTTTTTTGTGCCACCTTGTTTTAGACATCTTTATCGCCACACCATTTGCTTGGCTACACTTAAGCTTCCAATTAAAATATATTATTTTCACCAATGTTTTTTTTAACCATAAATACCACAGTGTGCCTCCAGACTAGGGAGACAATTAAAATCAAAGTACATATTACATTCCTGTGGAACACACACACACACAGTGAAATGCACTCAAAGACTAGAGGGAGGAAGAATTTAGACTGCAGTAATTACCTCTAAACCTTTTATCTGCATCTAAGGAATCTTATTATTCAATTACTGGGACCGGAATGCCTACTGTCAGCTACCAGCTCCGTATGTGCTGGTCCCCAATGGCTCACCCACCCCCTTCCTTTCCTATATCGGCAGCATTCTTGAGCAACATTTTTGCCTCTAGCATAAGCTACAGTAACAGCAAGCGGCCCTGACACACACAAAAAGCTTACAAGACTAACTACGTAAAAGGAGTCCACTCCATTGTTCTTTTTAAATCCAATATGGGAGTGAGCGAAGAGGGTTAGTGTGAGCAAATGGATGGCCGAGAGTGTAGGGGAGTGAGAGAGAGAGAGGGCTACAGCGATTAATGCAGTGTTAATGCATTACATTAAATCCCTGGCACAGACAAGGTCTCTCATGGTGTGCAATACACTAGGAGAGATAAGGGTGGTCTGAAAAGCTTTCCATCTCTTATCTTCTGGTTTTATCCGGTGGTTAAATATAGTATTCTGATGTATGTAGACAGAAAGAGACAGAGGGGAGAAAAGAACGAGAGGAGACATCTGTGACAGTATCAGAAATAGCAGCCTGCGATGGGTTTTAGAAAAGGATAGGCAGCTTTCAGCAGAGTCCCGTTTCTCAGTAAAACAGACAGCAGTGCCGACTAATCCTCAACAGAGTAAATACAGATCTTCACAGACAGAAAAAGAGATGAGGTAGCCGGTGAAAAGCAAAAAAAATGCGAAGTGCTTTCCTCACTGTAAGTACAGTTTTGTGGGAGTGGGTGTCAGCCCAGTTACCAGCAGATGAATCACAAACCTGTAAAAGCTCTCTGGCTCTGGCTACGGTCCAAACATTTCTACCGTGCACATATACAGTGCACTTACACAGATGAAAAGTATATTTAACTGAATACTCCTACAGATGGATCGAGGCAAGAAAGGGAAAGACAGAGAAGGGGTTGGCCATCTCTTTAGTGCAGCAGGAAAGCGAGATTGCATCATCATGTTGCTCTATTAAAGGGTGCGACGTGCTCTGACTGCTGAGTGGCACACAGTGAGTCAGCGAGACTAACCAGTGAGAAACACACACACACACACACACACACACAGTGTACCTCTTAACATTTCAAACTGCATGTTATCATGATTTTAATAATAGAATAGCATCTATTCTGGGTTCTGAGTCAAGCTACGTCCTTTTTAGGGTTTTTCTGAGCTCAAAGACAGCTGTGGATTTCACAGAATGAAGTCACTCTGCCAGACCATCAGTCTTTGAGTTTAAGACGTGTAGGTTCAAATATTTCTCCATATTCCCTAGAATTTCATCACCTTGTAAACAGTATATTAGAAATATTTCCTACTATTAATCTCTGCCAGTGCATTCTAGGGATATTCATTTGATGATATTCATACATTCTTCTGTCATTGTTTGGATTCATTTATTCTTTTTCTTTAACCACTCATACACTATACCCGTAAATATGAATAGCCAGGATGTGGTTAGTATAGCTTAGCACAAAGAATGGAAGAAGGGGGGATATAGGGGACACTCCGCCTTAACTCCAAAGATTAGCATTTGTTGATCCTATAACTGCTGTACAGATACTAGAGCAGCAGTATCTTTCCTAAAAACCTTTTTAGGTACCAACTAAAATATTGCTTGCCGATTGGGCGAGATGCGGGGTACACCCTGGACAAGCCGCCAGCTCAACAGATCCTGATCCAGCCCTGTGTTTGGTTTGGGGTTCAAACCAAACACAGGCTGTGCCGCCCCACAAAATGTATCTGGTCTGGTTTGTAATCTAATGTAACATTTGAAAACGTTTGGCTTCTTTTGTGAAATGAAAAATAAAAGCTGTAGCCCTCTGGTGCTGTCCCTATTTCTTTACAGGTATCACGTAAGACTCATTCATCCATTTTTATTGTATTCCCAGCTTGCAAGATCACAATGAACTGTAAGCACCTGATACAAGACTAGTTCTCTTGTCAGCTAGAGTTCAATGGATGCAAGGAGTCTCGTCGTGGTCTATCTACAGTTCACTCAGCCGAGGACTCAAGGGAAACACAACACAAAGCTAATATGACTCCTGAAGGAGCCATTGTGGAACTAACACTCCCCTACCGCTCTGTCTGTTGCTCTCTCCTTTCATCTATACTTTTCATTTCTCCCTCTCTAAAGCTCAGTCCGCCGTAATCAATCTCTTGCCATTTTCTAAGCTCCATTTCATTCTAAAACCCGTCTCCAACATCCAAGTCTTCCGTTGACTTGACTTTCCGTTCTTCACTCCATCCCACTGCTCCTGCTATAAGCCGTTTGCCACAGTGGGAAATGAGATTACTGGGATCCATATAGCCACGGACCACACGTTCCATTACATAATGCAGACAGACAGAAGGAAAAAGTGATTGTGTGTGTGTGTGTGTGTGTGTGTGTGTGTGTGTGTGTGTGTGTGTGTGTGTGTTTGTGTTTGTATGTTTGTGTAGGCTGGATTAAGGTCATTAGAGTTTTAGCCTTCCAGATTCGTAGTAATTGTTAGGAGGATACGCAAGTTGCATCAGTAAATACTCACATACATGCATGCATGCATCAAAAACATACACACTCCCCTTTTTATAAGCAACATTGACATCTACATGACATCAGTGTGTGTGTGACTTTTACACCCATAGGTGGCAGTATTACTCAAGCTTGACGAACTACTTGAACTACTGACACACAAACGAAGTGAAAATATGCAGAAAATGTTGTTACAACAAAGAAAATGACAAAGGAAAAACTGGACTAGCAATGATATAGGAAGCAGTGTGGTGAGTTGTACTCAAGTATGTGTCTACGTTTGTTTATTTTCAGTGGTGGAAGAGTACTCAAACCTTTTACTCAAGTAAAAGAAGCAATACCTCAGATAAAAAGATTCCACTGCAACTAAAAGTTCTAAATTAAAAACTTCACTTAAGCAGAAGTATGGAAGTACTAGTAGCAAAACAGACCCAAAATATCAAAAACAACCAACAACATAATTCAATCTGTAACAATGCATAAGAGTTTATAAACTGACAATATTCAAATACAACAATAGTTGCATCTTAAATGTAGTGGAGTAGAAGTAAAAAGTAGCATAAAATCAAAACATTTAAGTTCTTAAGCACAGCTCTTGTAACCGTGTTTCATTGCATCATTTTTGCTTAATACCAGTTCCAAAACCAGTTTATTTAGCACATCCTACTATATGCTATTTGCTTACGGGTGCATGCATGCATCACTGCGTAAATGTGTGTGTGCGTGTGCGTGTGTACCCAGAGATCCAGTTCTGTGCAGGCTCAGGTAGGCTCTGTCTCTTTCCAGCCCCCCACCCGGCTCTCTGCGCAGGGCGGTGCGGCCCAGATGACCAGCATATTGACGCAGGAAGGAGGGAGCACTGTGTGAGGCAGGAGGGTGCACGGCACACACCACCATGGACTCTGAGACACACGATGCCAGACAGACAGCCAGGGAGAGGGAGAAAACGAGGGGAGGAAAGAAGAGAGTGCAAGAGAGGGTGAGAGATTGAGGGGAAAAGCTCAAAAGGACAGCAGGTTGACACAAATGAGAAAGAGCAGGGGGTCAAAGCCAGAAAAAGCAAGACAAATAAAGGGATAGTGGGAATAGAAGGAAGTATTGAAGAGATAGGAGAAGAGACGAAATAGATGCAGCAAAATAGAGACAGGTGAATGACAGAAATTGTAGGAAGGAACAGGAGAAAAAGAGAAAGGAGGAAAAAAAGATGATACAAGGTCACACAGAGACCACACAGAGAGGTAGCAGAACATGTAGGAACAGTACAATATGCAGTAGTGATAGATAAAAGGGTGGGAGTGCATACAGCTGCTGTACTCATGTTAGAAGAGGAAACAGTTGTCGAACACAGTAATAGAAACAGCCATCGAAAGAGTATGAAGCATGAGGCATGCATAGTGGAAAATATGTTGAGTCATAGACTGATAAAGATGAAGAGCCAAAGGAAAGACATGCACACAAAGCACTAGCAGCTGCACAGTTGGAAACGTGACTATGAATATTAGTGGAAAATCAAAGGTGTTGGTCATCTTATGGATAAGGAAGTACTCCTCCACTTTTTCAAAGCAATATACCTTAACCCAGGCACTCACAAATGTGTGTGACACCCTGTCACCTTGCATGTATCATCACATTTCTTTCACATTCATTAGTATTAATGAGTCCTTTTTGCGGGATGTGGGTGGAATGTCACATGGCATCTGTCCTGTCTTTCAATAATCCCCAATTTACTCCACATTCCACTGTATATTCCACTGCGACCCCCGAGCATTAGGGTTTAATATTCCTTTAAAATCCCTCACAGTCTCGTCTCCAAGAACACAGTGGAAGTGCAGATCTGAGGTCAGGACCAGATTCCACATTGCTTCTAATTAGCACTTTATAAAATGTGAGGAGTATTTTTTTACCGCCCGTTTGCGCAGTCTCACTAAGCTATATAGAGATGTGGGGGTCGATTGAGGGTTGATACAGCAAGGGAAAAGGGCAGCAAGAGATGGTAAGTACAAGAAGTAGAGCAGTGGTTAAAGTTTAATGTCCCTCTCCTGATCCTCTACATCACTTCCTCCCTCTAACTGGCTCTCTCTTCTTCGCTCCTTGTGCTCTCTGGAAATGAACTGACATAGGTTGAGCTATGAAAGACTAAAGAGAGGAATGTAAAAATAGGAGGACGAGGTGAGAGATGCCAAGGAATGAAATTAATCGGGTAGGAGCATGGATGTTGCAGTGAGGGCTGATAACAACACTGAGTAAGAATAAACTCCTCATCACTCCTTGTATCCAAAAAATCCAAAGCAGTCAACATGTCTAGCCTAAAACACAGCACAGCTATATTTGAACACGGACACTTTTTTTCTTGTTTTCTCACTTTCTGTCTGTCGTTTCTTTCTTTTCTTTTTCTCTGAAGCAAAAGCATCTGCTGAAACAAGAGGCAACCTCCCTCACTCTATGTTCTGACCTGATTTTCGTCTGGTGCCAAAATAAGATGCAAACACACACAAAGACCTTTCACACACACACACACACACACACACACACACAGTGTTTGTGTCAGGTGAGGTCTCTGATTTTGCCTGCAATCCTGGAACATGCCCAGCAGATGGCACCCAGAGCTTCTGAGAATGACATTGCTTTTTGCACTTTCATCTAGGAGATAATACTCTGTTTTGTTCATGAAAATACAAAAATTAATGTTTCTGAATTAACAACAAGCATTTGTGACTTCACATTCATTTCCTGTGTAGTACTCCTTTTTGGCTTGATGACTGACTAGTGAAGTAAAGTGAACATAGAAGGGATGATGGTGAAGCTGATGATGAGGTGAAGATGATGAAGGTTAAGATATATGTCTGTATGTATGCCGGTTTTGTGTTTGTTTCTGAGATACATGACAACAAATAGATGATTTCAGGGAGCAGTTCCATGTAAAAGGAAGACATACAAGAGTACAGAACAGTGCAACATCTGTCGACATAATTTTGCATAACCTTTCTGTATTTCCTGCAACAATCAGTTACGATCTCTATTTTGCCTCACTCCACCTACACTATCATTTGCAAACCACTACATCAGTCAATGCTTCTTTATGTACTTGAGGCCCTGAACTGTTGGAGCACATGAGAAACTGCTCTTTAATAACTTGCTCCTTGCTCCTGTGTGGTAAGACACACGTAGCAAATGTTGGAGTCAAACTAATCACTGTATGACTCCCAAGAGGGTTACGGAGGTGACACAATTACTTTTCATCATAATGACAACACATGCTGCTTTGCTACCTTTTTTAAGAGCTTTCTCTTCTGTTTTTTCTGTCATGATCTGAGATATTGTACTTATTTACATGCAGAACACAGATTAAATCCACATATTAATATATATTACACACATACAAGTTATTCACATTAAGTCTGCATGCAGGCTATAATACTTGAAATAGGTGCTGGTGTATACCTGTGTGTGACTGCACTTTTTCAGGTGTCTCACCATTGTCCCTGGCTGCGGATGGCTCGTCCAAGGCCATCTGTTCAGCCAGTTCGGACAGGGAGTCGTCGACGGGCCGAGCACTGCGTAGAGACATGGACAGCCTCCGCTTGATTATCTTCATCCTGTCCATCTTCTCAACAGCACCACCGGGGCCCACAGGCCTGAGGGAGGGGGACAACAAGCATCATTATCAACATCAGCACCACCTGCATCCCCATCATCATTATCATGGCCGTTGTTCTCATTTATAACCATCAACAGCTAGATCCACACTGCCACTTCATTGTACAGTGAAACTACTGCAGTGCAGCCTCGGCGCATTTTGCACAGTTCTTTGGGCTCTCGATGATTGTGTTTGCTCACGCAGCATGTGTTCTCATTGTTATGTATCCCAAGTGCAAACATTGCAGAATAAAAGACACAGAATGGGAGAACAGACCCAGAGAGAGAGAGAGAGAGAGAGAGAGAGAGAGAGAGAGAGAGAGAGAGAGAGAGAGAGAGAGAGAGAGAGCAACAAACAAAAAATTTACAAAAAAACATGTAAATGGCTGACGACGCAGCTCTCCAGAGGTTTCAGACAAGAGTAGCTCTCCCAGATGAGTTGACTGATGTACATTTTACCACCAACTCCATACTAAAGTCATGGTATCCAAACAGTAGAAACAGTTCTACAATAGCCCCACCTAAGCTAGTGTACTCTAGCTGGTTTTAAATACAGTATATACTGAATGTGGTTACAGGAGAGAGAAGCATTCCATCCTTAAAATAAATGGGAGGAAAAGCACATCTTGTTTTTCCAGCACAGTGCTCTTCATATTACCGTTGGCCTCCTATGTGTCTTGTGTATTTACATGTGTATACCTTTTAACGTCTTTGAGCTCTCAAGTTATATATTGTTTAGAGTGCCCCAGAGACATTCCGAATCTGGTTTCTGTGTGTACAGTATATGTTTTTCTTAACAGTATACATGTGTTGAAGACACTTTCTGTTGTGTTCCTCTCCGCTCTGCTTCACTGGCCTGAAGGTAGAGGCAGCTATGGTGGAGTATTTCTGTCCCGCTTCCACTTCCTGCAACTTCTATCTAACCCGTAAGGGCTTGAGAGCTGACATGCACACATACACACACACACACGGCACCCACTGCCATTCTCTTTGTGTCCAACCTTGGAGGCTTCAACAAAAGCCATTCATCCTTTCAGGCTCTCAGTCTTTCAGGCCTATTAGAGACAGCCAGTGCTCTGAGGGAATTCAAACCCAGCGATCCTCACTCAGGACGGCTGGCTTTTTTTCACTAGAAGATGCGCTTAGGCAAGTATCCATTGCTAACAACATTGCCTCTGCCAATTTACATGAGCCCAGTTGGATGCGGTTTGTACCTCAGCCGGAGGCGTTTCTCCATGACAAAAAAAAAAAAGTTTAAAAAGAGAACAAAAGAACGAAAGGAGAGCAACTCACATTCATTTCATAACATCCGTCACCCATGGATTATCAGTATGGAACGAATCTCCCTCCCCCCTCATTTGCATGTTTTCCCAGACTTCACTACAGAAGAAGCCTGCTCAGACAAGGAGACTAGGTTCTCCTCATACAACCTTGCAGCCGTCATCCACGAATTTTCAGGAATGAATGACTCACATCAGGAAGGATAGCTGATAATATAATGCAGCATTTATTACCCAGATAAATACACACCAGTGTTATCATTAACACACAGTTATGCTCGCACCCTTGCATGCCCGCACACACATACAGACGCACAATAATGACAAATTTCACAGACTTCATCTTATCTCTGTTGAATTAGCACAAACAGTAATGCAGTGGGAATCTCATTGCCCCGCTGCCACCAGAGGGAAACACACAAGGATACTAACTGTGTAAATACATAGTTGAGATTTCAAATTTTATTTATAATATGATGCATTAAGGTGTAGTCTGTCTTGTAAACAACTACACAAAATAAGCTAATAATGTTCACTTCATGTAACTAATAACTTACTTATTCCTACTGGGCTGCTGAAACTTTTACACTTAAAGCAACAATGTGTAAGACATAGCCAGAATTATAGTTTTGTTTTTATTTATGTTTAAACATTTAAAAATAAACTAACATTATCAATGTGAAGCTGTAATAACTATGACATTATGTCAGAGGCGTCTATCTATTGCTTTCCCAAAATATCTACTAAATTGAGTATACTAACCGACTATCTTTGGCCCACAGTTTCTTGTAAAACCATTCGTGCCTCGAGTGGCGATAGTGAGTCACTGTATTGACTGCCCTCAGTCCAACATGAAGACAAAGAAAGATAGAACCAGGTGAAGCAGAGGGGCAGAGCTGCTGCTAGCTACAGGGAGAGACTCTGTATTGACATTGCAGGTGACTGGTGGTTATTTTTTCCTGGCTCGTTTAAAACAAAGCTATTTGGTGAGAGGAAATACGCAGAGTCACAAATGATTCTGCTCTGATCCAGAGCCGTGTACCCATGGGAGGACCACTTCAAGTTTATTTTTTAAACTTTTGGGATTAAAAAGTGGATTCATCTTCTGAACCTGTCTGCAGCTGCGGTGATAATACTTTATATTTATCCAGAGACTGGACAAAAAAAGAGATTGCTTTAAGAAAAGCAAGTGAGGAAGTTGGACTACATGGTAAATGCTCAAAATATGTGTCTTGTTACCTGATTCCAGCTTTCCTTTACTACAAACGAAGTTAACAGAGCCAAAAAACAAGCTTTTCATATTAAGCTGGTTCATATCGCTGTACCGATAGTAAGAGGATTCAGTTCAGTTACGCATACGAACACAGCGATCCCACAGTCATATTGTAACCACTTGGCATTACTGTTGAGATGAGATGAGGCAAGTTGGAAGCTTGTAAAGTTCACTAGGACATGGCATAGGTTTATTACATGTGTCTAACCGTAAACAACCTTGAATAGTGTCATCACATCAAGGGTGGGAGGTGGTGAAATGGTGCCTCCTATTTATTTTGGGCATGTAATTCCTTTAATGTAAGACATGTGTAAGTGTGTTTGTGCTGATTAACTTGTACAAAAAAAAAAAAGGGAAAAAGTTTCAACACAAATAAAGTGTGCATGTATGAATGTGCATGGATGTTGAGTCTTGTCTGGTGCAGATGGACGTGGCAGTGTGAAGAGCTTGGCAGAGGCACAACAGTGAGTGGGACGAGACATGTGGCTCCAGGCTGCAGCATGTGCAGGCCAAACTCACAAGACACCCGGCAAACCACGAACATCTCTGATACACAACTCCCACTAAACGGAGGGACACACTCCTTCAAAGACACTATAAGCACTTCTGCTGTTTTAGTTGTGTTGCTGTTGGTGGTAAAGTCAATACAATGCACTGTTGATGAATTCAGTGTGACATGAGCTATGCGATAAAGCACCCAAAGAGCAATAGGTTAAGTGATGCAAAGGAGCAAATGATAAAACCTTCTCCAACTTTATATTAAGTTAAGTGCGTGTCTGTTAACAGCCTGTGAGCATATGCACATGTGTTTCCACATGCTTGTGTGGGTGGTTGCATGGATATGGTAGAATGAAGGTGAGGTGAAGTGACACACCCCTGAGGAGGACAGGAGGAGGAACACGGTCTGATTTATTCAAGACACACACCATTTGGGTTGCTAGGTTACAGGCCCAGGCTGGAACCGCAGTTTGTGTCTCTGAGGTAAAAAAAAAAAAAAAAAAAAGAAACAGAGAGAGGCAAAAAGCTGAGAATTCACATCTCTCTATCTCCTCTCTCTATATATACCACACACACACACACATGCTCATGTCAGCTATAAAAACTTCCAGCCCTCCAGTGCTTGGGATGCCACACAGTGCTGCAGCATGCGATCCTTGCCAGCCTTTCTCTGGGATTCCTCTGCCAATTATGCCTAGGCAAAAGAATGAATGGTCCTGAGGACCTGGGTCTGCAGTATAAACAAACACTAGCTAGCTGCAGGTTTGACACACAGAGACACTGAAATTATTTTTATCAGAATAGAAGGGAGGATTTCAACAACTTATGAGGCCAAGATCTGGTTTTGTTTTAGCCAGATACTGTCTTTCCTATCGCCATAAAACAAACAAGAATTCTTCTGCATTTCAGTGCCACATGAATCATACGCATGCATGCATTCACATACAATGTGGCAGAGTGGAATGGGCACTCAGTGGCACTCCAAACACCGCTTGGCGCAACGGCCTCAGGATGCATGAGTAATGCACAAATCTGCCCAACTACAGAATCCTACACACATCCACGCAAACACACAAATCAACAAACCCAAAAAGTAGTTCATTCTTCTCACAAGCCCAATGGCTCCTCCTCGGCAGCTCTTCCGCCACTTATGCTAAATCTCCAGAATTAGATGAGGAGAAGGAATTATGGAAAGAAGATGAATGAATAAGCAGAAGCACAAGACTGCAAAATAGACAAGGCAAAAGATCTTAAATGCCATTTTCCGCCACATGAAAAGAGTGCCTGTGTATGATTTTGGGGCAATCCGGCTCAAAGAGGTCATACAAAGGTTCCTATAACTTTACTTAGGGCTGATAATCACTGTCTGAATATTAAAAAGAATGTGCTTGTAATATATAAGATCATCATTTTTCTGTAATGATCTGTGTTCCACTGTTACTTCAGACTTGTATACATAGATGTACAAATAATCCATTTGGATGAATGAATTATGTGGAACGATTACACAGTATGATCATATAATCATGATATGATTCCACTGAAAGTTGATAGATGCTAACATACTGTATCTACATTGTATCTGTATCTGGACAGCCAAAACATTTCATCATTATACATTATATTTATTATTGCTTGCTATAAAAGAGCACTTTAATCTCAGTGAGGCCCTTTCCTGGTTAGAAGATTATTAGACCACAGAATAGTGTGCTGTGTTCAAATTCAAACAAACAGGAGCACTGTGTGCAACTGCACGGTAATTGGTTTCAGGCCATTGCACTGTACGAAAATAAGACCATAAATAGGTTACAAAGGTCATAAAATTCTGTATGGTGTCTGCTATCCAGCTGTCGTTATTGTAATAAGACAGGATTGGATATGCAATAATAACACAAGGTAATTATTTTACAATAGCAAAAGGACTGACGGATGCGCACAATCTCCAATCTGGACATCCCACAGTGAGATGGACATGAATAATTAAGCGCTAAATGATACTCCCAGCACGCTGCTAAGAAATGAAGTGTTCAAAGCTTTGGCTATAGGCAATTATTGTCCAACCTATCAGTATGTTAAGGGTTAGTATAGGCTACTACTTGCCACTGGCGAACATCCACGAGGTTATCGACAACCCTGCAGGACCGCAGGACTGGACTGTCACATTTGCGGACGAGCGAAGGTTCTGACTATGTCCCATTTAATAAGGCATGACTGCAAACAGCCGTAAGATAAATATCACGGGACTCTAAACTAAATATGAGGCTGTTCGTGTCGGGGCCTGGCTGCAAGAGATCCCACTACCTTAACGGGCCTTTTGCATTTTCGGTCAGTTCCTCTCTCCCCGTGTTTTCCTGGCGGAAGTATCCGGGAGGAGGAGAGTCAGGCAGGGCAAAGAAAAGTTACAGAGCCGCCCCGCCGGCTCGGAAACTCAATGGAAACAGTAGAGGGATCTTCTCTGACGGTATCCCGACGTTATGATTGTGGATTTACATGTTAGGACCCCCCGAAACCACTGCAATGAGTCAAATATATTGCGCGAGTACGAGCCCACATTAGTTCCACACAGACGCGCACTTGCGCAATTTAACCCCGGTCACAAAATCACCAAATAGCTTTGTTTTAAACGAGCCAGGAAAAAATAACCACCAGTCACCTGCAATGTCAGGTGATAGGACAACCTCGGCTATCGTTGCTTGTTGTCCCAACATTGTCATTACGGGATCAAAAACGTGGAGTGAGGAACATAAACAAACATTAAAATGCGCTGCCACTGACCTGCTAGTGTTCCTGCTGCAGGAGACTATTGTTCCACTTGTGTGTGGTAATCCAGGCAGCACGCTGGGATGAATCCACTGCGACAAGTTCCTCCAACTAGTTTGCTGTAAAACACACCAGATTGCCTGTTAGCCGTCGGGTAAGTCTTATCCCTGTGTCACACAATGTGCCACAGCGTCCCGTCGCCCGAGTAAACGCATTGTTGACCCGCTATAGCGCATTATTTGTCTTTACTTTCGCTCATAAACAGCACCGTCCCGTCCGGTGATGATCAGCCATATCGCTGCTGCTGTGTGGATCCCAAGTGGAAGCGGTGGCGTGATCCCGGAAAACACCGCAAGGGGTATGTATGTGTGTTTGAAAGAGAGAGAGACTGTGAATGTGTGTGTGTGTGTGTGTATCACACTCTCTAACCTCCACCCCCACCTCCAAATCTCTGTAAAAAAAAAAAAGGGGGGGGGGGTCAGACAGATTAATTTGGAGGGTAACGCCACCGGGGAAATTAGCCTTCATTAAAGCCACATTCCCATCTAAATATGCACCTCAGAGAAACTCCTTGTGAATAATACATGGACTGAAAATTATGGAGATCCAACACTATCACTACTGCTTAGTTGGTGGGTGAACATACAGTCTGAGGATATTTTGTTGGAATAAATTTTCCTGTGATCCCAAAGTTGTGAGGTTTAAATTCATACTAATACACAAATTACTTGTCAGAGTGTTAAATGACAGGATGAGTTGACTCAACTGGATTACATGTAATTACAGCCTTAAACAGCTCACGCACAAGTAGTAACAAGCTTCTCCTTTTGATATAAAATGGCCACTACCTGCATGACTAATGTGGAGGTCTGATTCAAAGATTTTAACCCAACGCCCTCTGATTGTTTTCTATAATAAAATAAAAGTTAATACAACTAAATGATAGCTGTTTTTTTTTTCCTGGGGATCACCTGGATCTCTAAGAATTACGTCAGAAATCACAGATGACACAGCAAACACGGTTGATGAGGAGAAGTCTGCCTGCTAGTCTTCATCGCCATCGTGTGGTTTGTCTAAACACCAGCAGCATGTTTTCATTCATGAGTCAAATTCATTCACTTGAGCAAACCCCATCAGGACAGTTTCAGCTAGTCCCTGCTGGATTTAGAGGGAGCTTTCCAGTGTCTGGAAAAATGTAGATATCATTAGAGTTATGTTTGGGCTCAAGGCTATTTTTTTTATTTTTTATTTTTTTAAAGGTTTGTTTTATATACCTCGGGTTGGAAAGAGATATCAAGTTGCATTGTGAACAATTTAGGCAATTTTATATAGACTAAAAATCAAGATATCTCTGTTTTTGCTGCTTCCATTTTGACCACTCTATTTATAATCCTTAAAGGTTTAGTCACATCTCCCAGTGAAGTTGCAGATTGCATCCAACTGAATACCACTCGCATCACCCTCCCCTTCTAAGCGTGGTGGCCAAACACGCGAAACCCCCCCCCCCCAACAAAAGTCCCTATGTAGAACCAGTATTTGTTTTGTCCCTCCTGCGATCCAGTCGAAATATGATACAACATGGCGGACTCCGTGAAGGCGGACCCGCTCCCTCTATAGATTATTACTTATTCTAAAGTAACAACAACAGGTGACATTTAAATTTTACATTTCTTCCAATACACTCACCAAAATCTTACACACTGGACCTTCAAATCTTTATAGAAATGCTACATTGCTGGAGTGCTCCTGAATTATGTCCTGGGAATGTGAAGCAACATAAAGAGTAATAGAAAAAAAGAGCAGCAACTGTAACTGAAAAATTAAATAAATAAAATAATGATGCATTCATTAAACAATAAATTAATCACATATTTTGGTGACTAGTCAGACATTTCTGGCACTTGTGGGGTTCAGATTTATGGCTAAAATACTGGCTACTGTCACCTCCTGTGCGGTGCAGTGGTGGAAAGTGTATTGAAATACTGCACTTCGGTACAATTCTGATCTACTTTACTTATGTATTTCCATTTTATACTAGTATATGTTGTGACAAATGTATCCATTTCCACCACAATGTATACTTTCAAGGCAAAGCACCTTCCAAAGCACGCAGCACTCTCACAGCTAGGCTAGGTTACAAGATAATACATTATTACAATACATTAATTTACAATGCTGTATTGGTACTTTTACCTCAGTAACTGATAGGAGTGCTTTTTTTAGTCCTCTTCTGTATGTTACAAAGTCATGATCAGTGGTCCAGACTATCGTTTTGTTCTGGCGTCCACCGTTAGAGGTCGCTAACGGTTTACCGTGAGACAGAAAGTGCGGCCGCTCTGCAGTCGTTAGTTTGTCCGTCTTGTTGTTATGCATGTTGTCAGGGGCAGCACACACCAGCCAGTCAGCTAACAGGGGATTAAGGGACTTGACTTAATGATGACACATTTATTTAGCAAAGTAAACGACTGTCGCCATACCTGCTTTTTGGCTTGCAGCTGCCCTGTGTCACTGAGTAAAAGCAGCAGACACGACAGGGTGGATTTTTCTGGAAACAGCCCGAGGTCCGCGGTGAGGGTTTGCCTCGTAGCTGTTAGCTAGGTCAAGCAGCTAGCCAACGTTATCAGGTAGATGTAAAGTGATATACAGTGGCAGTAACGTTACCCAGTAAATAGATATCTCGCTGTTTCCATTGTGATTCATTCGTTTGGTGCAAAAAATGGAAGACGCTCAGGAAAATTTCATGGAGCAGGAGGAGGAGTACGAAGACAACGACAAACCGTTAACATCGCCCTACAATCCCCCGTTCCGCCAGACTCGACTGCACGTCCAGAGAAGTAGTATCTGCTCCCGGGCTTATTTCGTCGTGGTTATGGTCTTCTTCCATGTTTATATCCTGAATGTTATCGGCTTGTTGCTCTACGTGCACTACAACAACGGCCCCGGGGATCTTGTCAATGGAGACGGGGCTACCTCGGCATCAGTCAGCGACAGTGAAGCCCCTTTGCCCCATCCTGCCCCAGCTTCAAGAGAGCTGCATGTGGAGGACTACAGTCAGAGTTTCAGCCTCCCTCGCATTGAGGGTATACGGGTAAAAAAAAGTGGCATATTTTCAGTACGCCATATGCCCTTTAACTCCCTGAAAAAACCCTACTGTGCAACATGCGTGAACAAAATAAAAGCAGGGCCACTGATGTTTTACATAAAAACTAACTTTAAGTACTCACAAAGTGTCAGTACATTAAAAAGTCACACTTTCAGGGGTTGTTGCCTACTGTAAAGCCAGTAATTCCCAGCCCTGTTAATCACACCTCAAATTTAAAATACTGAATCAGTGATTTTGCTCGCTAAAATTCATCAGATTTCAATGTGACTGTGACCTGCTCGAGCAGCGCCAGTGCATTCGAATGCTCATGTCGTGAGCGTGTTGATAATGTCTGTTGTTCTTCATCTGCAGGTGGGTCATGTTCAGCAGGTGTCCCTCGAGCCGGACAGAACACATGAGATGAAGACGATCAGCCTGAAACCTCTGCTATTCGGTAAGTGCACACTGGGTATGATTTGCTGTTCTTGAATAAATGGCATTTCATCAGGGTTTAGAACACATGTTTATTTTTTTTTCTCAAAGCCATACAAATATAGACCAGCGATATTTACTTAAAATTCACAGATATGTACATTTTCTATTAAACATCTTTTATTCCTTTGACCTCCACTGACTGAGAGACACAGTCCTGGTTCTTGATGAGCTCCTTTTTGATCAGCTGACTGCATTTTATCTCTAGACTAGACCAAACGTAATTTACAGTCGTAGGTATTTAGGCAAAATCTAAATTCTATGTCTATCCTTTCCCTATGCATAGCTGTATAAGTTCTTCATGAATTTTCTAACCTAGCACATAATCCTAGCTCCTGCATCTGTAATGTTTCCATTTGCGAGCAGCTGCCATCAGCTCCTTGTCTCGTCTTTGCCAGGCGTAGGCCTTATTGACCACCAGGCGCTCTCCCTGCACTGTGCCTGTCAGTAGAAAGGTCCCACCTCGCGGGTGTTGCCGTGTCATGTTCCTTACACAGGTGGCATCCCTCTCCAGCCACAGTTCGATGCGGGAGCGGATCTGCCCACCTAACAGGGGTCCATGCTTCAGGACATCCAGTTTGGCAGCCAGAGAGAACTGAGACAGGCTGACTGGACTGTACTTGAGCCGCGTTAGACGCAGTTTCACAACTGGGAAGAAAACAGATAGACACAAAACATGAAAATCTTATAAAACATATAATAAAGGATAGGTATGAACAGGAGAAAAGAGGTGGAAGACTATTAATACTTACCAAAATCACTCCTACAAAAGGTCTCCAATGTATCTTTCGAAGAGGACGCCTCCTCCAACTCACAATCTCGACAGCTTGCCTGAGGCACTGAAATAGTCAAACCACTAATTGAGTCATCTTTTTACTGAATCGAGTCATCTCAAGCATATGTGTGTATTTAGTCAGTTTCTTACCTCTACGCCCTCCTGTATGAACAGTGCTGTTTGTGATGGAGGAGATACACATGAGGTGGTCTGCAGGATACTGGTCACAGCGCAGAATTTCCGGCCAGGGGTAGCCATAACAACTCATGATTGGTGCACAGCTGTCCCGCACAGATTCGCACAAACTCCTGCACGGTGATATAAACCTGATAAAGAGGAGATGGAGAGGGAACGTGGTCAGCATTGAATAGATGAGAGGATTTGAATCAATAGCTTAATGGTGGGGAACAAACAAGACTGGATTAGATAACATTTGCTTGCTTGTTTCTCTGCTTCTAAACTGAGAGGTGCTAATGTGACAGAAAGAAGGACATTATATTGTTTGATGGCTTGGTTTCTGTGTGAAACCAGGGCCTTTCCTCAGAGACGAGCACCAATTTGCATAGCTTTCAAAAGGTGTTAACCCTTGGTGATCCTGCTGCTATTTAACTCTGGCATTAATCTTAACTCGATAAAGCTGGCTGTAAGGGTTATTTTATACTGGTGCCTTGGCTAAAGCTGTACTAATGGTGCAAACTGTGACCTTTTAAAATATTTACACATTATACACCTCATGGTGTCACAAAACTCTTTTGTGTAAACTTACCTTTCAAGGCAGATGGGTGCGAAGAGAGAGCAGAGGAAGATGCGGGCATCAGGGTGGCACTCTCTGGCAAGTAGTGGCAACCAGCTGGCACTCTGTTGTACAGCCTCAGCTGGAGACTCGTGGCCCAGCAGGTTGGGCATCCTCATTGCGTCGTAACCAATGTTTTGGCACAAAGCCATGCCTGACGGGATAGGAACACAGCGAGAGGAACTGCGGGGCTCCCACAGTCCACCTTCACGTGTAGAAAACATGGACCTGAAGCCAGTAGTAGTGTCAGGGTCACCCCACGCCTCATCATCCTCCCCTGCTGCAGCTCCTGGTCTAGAAACACGAGTATCTCCGAATCCAGTTTCAGTATTCTCCTCAATACTTGCCCTGTCCCCACCCTTGTCCTTAACTCCAGATCTGACCCTACCCTCAGACCTTGCTCGTCCCTCCAGCCCTGCCCTTAGCCTACCAGGACCAAGCACTATTGTGCTGCAGGGCCCAGCAAGCAGAAGGAGAAAAAGTAAGGAGGCTGAATGGGATGATTTTCTAGAGATATGATGAGGGCAGAGCACTGCAGTCATCCTGGAACAGAAGTTTGAATGAAGGCGTAATCCTGAAGTGTGTCTCTTGAGTGAATGAATACCCCTGTGTGACAGTGCAGGAGAGGATGGAAAAATAGGTGTATTTATAGTGGGCGGTGATTACATTTGCATAGGAAGGGGTAAGGGGAGGTGTAGGGAACAGTAGGGAGAAAGGTTGGGGCACACATTAAAGAGTGATTAGAGATGTGAATCCTCTTACATTTCTGAGCAGATTTAAGTGTGTTTGACAGAGCTCAAGATTAGTAAGGTCGATGATTTGGCATTTGGATACTTTTGGCTTTCTGCCATTTCCATCCCCACAGCTTGAATTGAGGAACAGACTGGCCCTCATGTAGCGAAACTCCTCCTCCCCTTCCATCATGCATTTTCTTTCAACCCACACTTAACTATCCTCTCCCGCCCTGACCTCTTTGCTTTTTGCACTTCTTTTAACCCCCCCCCCAATTTCTCTAACCGCTGCAAAGTGGGAAAGGTTAGACACTTTTATGAAAACGTGATATTTGTTATTCAGGAGAATAGTAAGGAAACAATTAAGTTGCCCACAGCATGAACTAATTTCAGAGCTATAACCCTTTAAGAGAAAATGATCAACACGCAACAGCAACTATTTGGATAATTGATACATCGGTTGAGGGTTTAAGGACCAACATTCACTGACTGTATCTCCTGTGAGAACCATTTTACTTGCATCATAATAAAATAAGAATTTTGAGCGTTCGGCATACAAAACAAGACATCTGAGCCCGCCATCAGGCCCTGGGACATTGTGATGGGAATTTATCCTATATTTTTTTATGTTTTATAGACCGGATGTTAAATCAATTAACTGAGAAAATAATCAGAATAATCAATACTGAAAATAATTGGTAGTTGAAGCTCTCGTGCACACTGCTGTGTGTGAAAGACAAACAAAATTGGTGTCGTCCTGCTGTGTAGCCATGGCCTGATTCCTGTTCAGACAAGCAGGTCACTTCCTTTCCGGGGGAGAAAGAGACAGCGTTGGGAGGGAGAAGAGGAAGGCTCAGTCCCCCCTCATTCATATCAGTTATCCAGATTAATGAGGCTTGACTGGACAATAGGAATTAACCAAGTGGGTACAGTGTCAAACACACGGGTGACAAACAAGGCCTCTACTGTACAGGCAGCCAACCTACCGGAAGGCTTTTATTAAGAGGGGAAATGACTGACAGACGTGAATGAATTGCTGGTGGGGAACAGGAGGGAGCAGTAATTTGTGCCTTCACACTTAGATCTAAATGAGTTCAATTATTCCAGTTTTAAATAAAATAAATATTTTATTTCTGCAATTTATTTTAGTTGGACTTTCTGCTTTTAGGACTTAGTAATTTTCTCATAAACCCAGGTGGACCAAACAAACGAAATATTTAGGGACAGACCAAACTGGAGGAAAGAGATTGACTCTTTTGATGTCGGGTGGCTTGGAACAACATTATTAATAAGTATAGTAAGTGTAAATGACGACGAGTATACCAAATCATATGTTTTTACTGATTTGTACTAATTAATATTAGCCATTATGTACTCCCAGAAGCCCATACTGTTTCCACCCTCCTCTGGGAGAAGTCCAGTGTTGTCACTCATTAAACTTGCCTGTGGGATAGGCTATACCACAAATGGCTCACTGGGGAGTGACAGAGGGGAATAGCTTGAACTCATTATGTACACAGTCTATGTATACTGTGACTAAAGAGTTCCTGTGCTTTAACACCTACTAAAACATGCAAGATAAAAAGATATAATTAATTAGCATTCTTTGTTCTAGGTTATCACAACATGTAAATGAATTTAGCATCTGCATGAATGATCTTTTCTGAACATAGGTAAAATGATTATTTTATTTATGAAGGCCTATGGCAGTGACGAAGTGTTTTATTAATGCACAGTGGTAAGAAGTTTATTAGATTTGTCTTGCTTTTTATGGCCCACACGTCCTAATCATACTAATTAGCATACACTGATCAAAGTATTTCAAAAATGCCCCTTCACACTGAAAGGTTTTGTTAGGCAATCTAAAGTAATCCATTTAGTCTGACAGATCAAGCAAACACTGTCAACAGAGATCTTCTAATCCACTTAAAAGTCAACCACTCACTCAACATCTCAGGTGTGCAATATATGTTCGTGTGTGTGTGTGTGTGTGTGTGTGTGTGTGTGTGTGTGCGCGCGCGCGTGTGCGTGTGCGGCAATTCAAACTATGTTACTGGATTAAACCTGCATCTGAAATGAAGAGGTTTCAGTTTGTTTTTGTTTTTTTTATCAATTAGTGGCTTCACTGCTACCTAATCATCCTGTTAATCTTCACATCTGAATGTGCGAATCATCATACACCACAGTTAATTTGTGAACAAACACACAATGTCAGCCATGCCTTTGATTAGCATTGCATGAGCTCCAAGCCCGTCTCTTTGATAGACTGTTTATCCTTGATCCTTGCTCTAATCTTGGGTAGACTGAGGGCCTGCTGCTATTATGATAATATGGACTTTCTTTATGTGCATTTGGTCACGTAGTGTGATAGTGGATTTGTTTCAGTCTCTCTCGGGGATAACATAAACTTCACAGGCTCCATATAATTTGTAAAAAACAATGTGAGTATGTTAAATGAATGTGTCCCCGTTTCAAACTGGGATCTTTGAAAATGTTGGCAGCAGCTAACCACACGTGTCCCAGGCTGCAACGTGTCCTGACATTCGCCACTGTTGTCTTTTTCCCTGTTCCTGTCAGAGATCCCTGGCTTCCTGTCTGAGGAAGAGTGCCGTGTGGTGGTGCAGCTGGCACAACTCAAGGGTCTGATGGAGAGCCAGACAACAGCACCCAGCCAGGAACAAGAGGAGTCAAACCAGCCACTACTTTCCCTCAGCACAGAGGAGGTCTTCAGTCTGTTGGACTTAAACCAGGATGGACTGCTTCAGAAGCAGGAGGTGACAAGAGAGAAATATCTTGTATCCATATGACTATAGAGGTGGAGGGGGAAAAAATGGATTTCTAGAAAAATCCATTCCAAGTAATGGAAAATTAGATAAACTATCAGAACATGTTATGCTTTGTGTTGAATTAAGATAAACATTCTGATCTCTCCTACAGATTGTGAGTCACTCACGCTCTCGAGATGGAACTTGGTTGAACCCAGACAATTTACGGCAGATACTCACTGGTCTGGAAGCGTGCCCAACAGGTTAGTGCCCCTGCGGTTTGTGTGTCTTGGCCAGGATGTGTGTCAGTACATTTGTGAGTGATTCCATACAGGACACAGCGTCATGTTTTTGGGCATATACAGAACAAGTTTGAATGACTTTGTGAGAGATTAGTTGAAACTGAGTGTGACATGAAATGGAATTCTGAATTAAGATTAAAACACATCTGAAACACAACAAAACTGAGAAAAATGAGAAAGGATTCAGTCCAAATACAGAGACTGGTGCGGCTATTTGCTGACTTAACAGCTAGTTCTAATAGCTCGTTGTTATTCAATTTCATTGTTCCTTAAATGTTTTTTTATGTCAGTGGTTCAAGATGAGCATGTCAAATTCAAATGTGTAACTGGACCTATCGCCACCTATTGCCACCTTTTGCGTGTGGGTGACTATTCCAGCAGTGGTTTTGCACTGATAACGGTAATTGGCTAACTGGTGGCTGTAATTGCGTGCAAGTTTTTGTGAGTGACAGGCCCGGAAGAGGAGTGACACCATTTTGAGCCGATGCCATTGTGCCAGGCGTTGTACACATCCCAGTCCGGATGTGCTTCATCCTATCTCATTAAAAACTGATTATTCTCCAAACCCCTTTTCTCAATTTTCCCCCGGATCCGCTGTACCCCCACCCGGTTCCCTCCTCCACACTCTTTCGTTAACCCCCCCCCCCCTTACCGGGCCACCTCTTCTCTGGCACCCCAGAGCTATTGTTGCGGCTGGGGCGCGGTCTCCCAGGGGAACTGATGGGGGCCAGACATTCATTCAGCTGAGAGTAACATCATACGGTTGGACAAAGAGGGAAGGAATGGAGGAAAAGAGCAAAGGGAGGCTGTTACAGCCTGCTGTTCTCTACATTGTCCAAGAATTCAAGATTAAATTAAACTGACCTGGTATCATGATGCGGAGTAACTAAAAGACTGGTTTAATGATTCACAGGGCTCCATTCATATCTATAGTTATGAGGTTGTATTTTGCTTGTTATATTTTGAAATGAATGAATGAAAATGAAAAATCTTTTTTAAATGTGCAGGCCTTAAACTGTATGAAGGAATGAATATAGTGTCCTCTGTGTGTGTGTTTGTGTTCCTGGCAGGGATGCTGACCCTGGAAGACTTTAGGCGTGTTTATGATGTGTCCCAGAACCCAGGACAGCAGCGAAGCTGGAAGCTCCAAAGTCAGTTCAAACAGAGAAGCAAACATACATGGCTTTACCAAGGACCAGGATCTCACCATGTCCTGCACACACTCAGGAACAGGTAACTCCACACTTTGTCGTGCTCTCACAGTAGTAGGCCGTGCACTCATGATATAAATTATACTTGTATTTTGTGCTCTTATGTTTTTTGCTCAGACTAACCAGCCTGACGCGTCTGCCCTCTGCATTGGTAGAGCTGAGTGAGCCGCTGCAGGTGATTCGCTATGAGCACGGAGACTTCAGTAATGCCCACCATGACAGCAGTGCTTCTCATTCAGAGACTATCTGTGCACACACACGCTTAGCAGGAAACACATCTGCTCTCACAGAGGTCTCCTGCAGGTACGTACGACTTCTGTTTAGTTTATGCTCAGTTACTTTGATAGTTTATTAGTTTTGTAATTTTACAGACAAGCTTAGTTATTTATTTAACTAGACTGATTACATTGATTAATACAGTTTTTCGACCTCTATTTATCACAATTTATTTATTTGTAAATAAATACACAAATTATAGGCAGTGTTAGGGATTACATTTCCCAAAATGATTACTTTCAAAATATTATTTTATTGCTAAACTCTTGCAATTGCTTTTAAACAGTTATTCAAAGTGCAAAATTACCAAATAACATGAGATATTTTTTTCACAATTTTTTGTCCCTTCCTTTCTTGTTTCATCCCAGATATCTTACCATGTTATTCTACCTCAGCTCTGTAGAGGAAGGTGGTGAGACCACCTTTCCTGTGGCAGACAACCGTACCTATGAAGAGCAGGTGAGTGTGCTTTCTCAACCCACATTCATAAACCAGCAAAGCCTCTTTTCCTTTTTGGCCACTGTGAAATGATGACAACTGTACAACAACTGAATGCTGCTGATAACATGCAGACGGTGCTGAACAATGACAAGGAATCTGACACCTAAGTGAACACAGTGTGCCAAAATAAATGATTAGACACAAGCTGTTTACAATTTTGTGTGTCCTAGGCACTGATCCAGGATGGAGTTGATTTGACAGACACCCAGGAGACATGTGCCAGAGGGAACCTGAGAATGAAACCTACTGCTGGGACAGCTCTCCTCTGGTACAACCATCTCTCTGATGGTAGAGGTGAGAACAGAAGGCTTTAGATATATATTTTGCGTACACATATGCAGTGAGCGCTCTAGTGTGTTGTTTTGATCTATGTTGATTTGGGTCCTTCTAATGTAAGAAGCAATCTACATAAAATGTACATAAAACCCCATATCACTAGACTTTAGGCCACAGTCCAGGGAGACAAGCATGCAGGTGTGTGGTTTCATTCCAACTTCTCTGTGGATTGTTACAATACAGAGGTGAAAAAGTGTCACATTGAAGTGTCCATTTTGATCCCAAAAAGTGGCCTCCTCACATATATTATGTAAATAATGATCTCTTTCAGAATTCATTAAAACAGTTTACCAGTATCAGCTGACTGAGAGCTTGTGAGGGAGCAAAATATTTGAATTGAAGTGTTTAGAATTTTTTTTTCTGCCTTAAACTTTTCCCCCACATCTTCTGTCTTAATTTTAATGTTTTTTTTAATGTAATTCATCTCATTCAATCTGACTATCATAACTTCTTGGACTGAAATCATTTTCTGATTGGATTCAGGGAGAGCAGGCCAGCTTTATATGAGACTCTGTGATTGAGTGACTCCTGCGAGCAGGTCTAACCTATTTCAACACTCAAGGTCTAGCTTATTGAAGTATTTAACAAAGCAACAACATATAACAGCTATGTCATGAGTCATCACAGCAGTGCTAATATCTCACTCGATAGCATAGTGATAACATTTGGGGGGAAAAAGACAGAAGCTTTTGGGTGTGCAAAGAAACATTAGTCATCTGGTGGGGAAAAAAACTTGAGTTAGCAGTTAGCTTGAGTTTGAAAATGTCCATTTTTGATCAATTAAATCACCCAGTGTTATCTCTAAAAGTTAATTAGGGCTTTTTGTTGACATTTGCCTGAATTTGTTCATCTTCTCCCCTACCTTTCCTAGGTTGGATGGGTGAGCTAGATGAGTATTCCCTGCATGGCGACTGTCCAGTCAGGCGTGGGGTAAAGTGGGTGGCCAACAGCTGGGTAAATGTGGACCCAGATCACCAGCAGCAGGCCCGCTACCAGAGACTAGTTGCTAAACGGTATCAAGCTAAGTCGGGCATGGAGGAGCATTACCAACCTCTCTCACACAGCGACCTCCACCAGGATTTATAGCCGGGTCTTTTTAACGACAGGACAAAGCAACAGTAAATGTAAAACTGAGTCAATCTTGCATCTATGAGGCCATTGAGGCCTGACAGACTTTTCCACAGTGGCGGATGCTGTAGTCGAAATGAAAATTGCACAGAAATCTTCCCAGATATCTTTCTCATTTCAGTAAATCTGTCTTGCATCATATTATGTCTCTCAAGCCACTGGACATACACTTAATACATAAGTTAATTTCATTAGGAAAGTTTGGTGAATTTTAATGTAGAATTGTGGTGGGCAGATGCATTGGTAATAACAAATACATATGAATTAAACAGAGTGAATGCCATTCTCTATTAAATTACGCCTTAAAGAAAATATCACTTATTGAGAATACCAGATATATACTATATGGAGACCGTGATGTAAGCTGGAAAAGATGCAGCCAGTCTGCTTCTCTGCCTTCCATTTGGGTTTACTATGCATCTGCCCTTCAGTGTTATTTATTGTAGAATTAAAAGCCTTTTGTTATAAGCCATATCACAATATTCATCTGTGAATGTGTTCATGAGGGACGTTTTTGTGAGATCATTTATATCTGTTCTTGTTCGTCTCTTAGAGTTTATCATGAAATGTTATTTAATAAGGAGTTTGCCACACCGACTGCAAACGCAGGGCCGTTCTTGCCTGGACAAAACGGTTGCTTGTCACACTGGCTGTGAGAGGCCAGCCCTTTCAGGTGTAATTCAAACTTAGGTCTTTGATATTCCAACTTTTGTTTGTATTTCTCATCCTCACAAATCAAAATATTTAATTGTCTGAGAGTATTTATTTGAGTGTTATTTATTACCAGTATGATTTAAGTTAAAGGAATGCATATTTATTACAGTTTGATGTTGCACTGAATCTGTATCTGTATTTTATTGTATTTGTTCTATGTTATGAACTATATAAAGCAATGTTTTGTTAGTGCCGTTCTGAGTGTGGTCATTCATGCAAACCTGTTGATATAGACAATGTCCACTAGATGTCGCCCAACGTTAAATACAACACTACAATATATGTGAGTTAAATAGGTACAGAAATGGATCTCAAATTCAGTATGGACACTGACTGCAGACAAAAATCACATTTGAAACCACAAACATACTTTTGTGAGCTTTAATCCCCCACAGGCACAGTGCTAGTGGGTTAAGGTTAGGCTTCCTTCAGTAGTAGGAAAGGTGGTGGTGAAGATTTATATGAAGATTTAAATAACACTCAAAACAGTTTAAGACAACTCTTTAGTTGAAAAAGTTACTATTTGTTTGGGGGACACTTGGACCCCTTGCACCCCATTTTGCAAGCCCTGCACTCCACCGTCTCGACATATGGAGCAACTAAGCAGAGCAAGACGCCACCCGACAGCTCTTTGGGGCATTTATATGCAGTCATTTGTGCGTGTTTTCAGGTCAAGGACAGAGGCAGTGCAATAAACCCATCCTTGTGACTCTTCTCACTTTGACTGAGTGCTGCTGCTGATGCTGTGCGCACCGCACTGTGCTGACTTCAACCAATCAAGAGAGCCGGCGGCGGGAGGAGGCGGGGGGAGCGTCCGTCACAGCTAACGGACCGTGCGGCAGGTCACATTCTTCGTTTCGCCCGTCGAGCCGAGACATCACGTATTTAGGTTCATGGACTTCTGACTGGACTGTTTATACAAGACATCTTCACCCAAAGGCGCAGTATAATTTTCATTTAACTGTTATCCATGAGATTCTTCAGGCTTACCTTCAAGTGCTTCGTCGACTGCTTTTGAATCTCCTTTGTCAACGGCTGAATTGACTGCGGCGCCTTGTGAAATTTTCCATCTCTTAGCTGAGCTGAAGGTTTCCAACGTGTGATAATTATAAAAAAAAAACTGCGATTTTTTTTTTTTTAAATTTCAAGAAGATAAGAAGGCGAAATAACAAACTCAGAGAAAAAAAAGAAAAAAAAAAAAAGGAAAAAGAAAATAAGAACTGGAGCACTGCTTACTGTGGCTGCATCTCTGCGTGTCTGCCTCTGTAAAGCCCGCCGGGTGCCTTGTTAGCTAGGCACATTTATAAAACTTAAGCAACGCCTGGCTAAAAACAACAGCCAGCTTGCTTTTTTTATAAGAAGAAACTTTATTTTTGTGCCGCTACCCAACAACATGTCACCTGAGTTGGAAGAAAACAGCCAAGGTGAGTATGATGAATGACCTCCATTGCTTTCATAATGCCACGTTATTAACCCTAGACATTCATAACCACATGCTGATGGATTAGAGCATCCCTGCCTCTTCTTTTGACAACCCCTACACCAGCTGCACTCATCCTACCTCAGTCTATATTTCTCATCACAATTTACATACACTTCTAAATATACACTTCACACCAGAGCTGACTCAAAAAGGTCATCCTGAAACTAAATATGGCGCTGGACAGGTGTCACTCCTGGTGAATACAGAAGATACTTATTCACCCAAACAAGTTTTAAATCAGTGTTATGAAACCATCATGATTTGGGCTTGTGAAATTAGGTGACTCGTGTCTGTTTCCAAAGGAGAGCTGAGTATTTATGATTACATTCTTGACATAGACCCTATTTATACCCGAGAACAATCGATTATTTTAACCTAACATGATCAGTTTGACTGACCTTAAGTCATCACATACTGTGCGTAGCTATTCCTCACACAAATGATCTCAAACCACAGGGATCCGCTTGTTAAGTTGCTCCACACAGATGCTGACATCCCTTACCTTCCCCACTCTTTCCCCCGCCTCTGTTCACACAACCCCTCAAACTGCTCTGATCTGGATTCAGCTGCCTTGCTTTGCATCCTGCACAGAGCGGCTGACTGATATCATGCAATGGCACTTGTGACGTGACACGTTGCTTTTATTTGTGCTTCAGTGTTCGTGCATGCGTTTCTTCAGCTGTGTGTATGTGGAATAGAGAAAATGAAAGCCATGCTTGAGATATGCCTTAATACCCGGCTCTGTGTTGTACCGCAGCACACTAATCACTCTGTCTGTGAGACAGGCAGAGAGAATGAACATCGGGGGAGGGCTTAGTGATGGCAATACATCTGCAGCACGATTTAAGACCAGATTTCAGACCTTACTAAAATACTAATAGGGCAGTTTACACGATAAAAATCTAGTAAATGAAGTACTTCAGCCCTGTTATGGCTCAGTGACGTTTGTGGAGTTGGCTATGGTTGTACTGACGCTGTATTACAATGAATGGAAACCACGCAAACTCCCTCTTCCATTCAGTCTAAGTCTGGCTCAAGAGACTGTTCATCCTTCTCCAATGCTGACGTGGACGGGTGATGTGAAGTTGTGAATGTGTATACTTTACAAATAAGATGTAAGTGGTGTTGAATAATTTTCTGTCATAAGAATGTTGATATTTTCAGATACTTAGTATTCAGATATTCTAATTCTTGCCATCTTATCTGTTTCAGTTTGTTCTCCTTGCCTCTTTCCTTCTTCTGTCTATTCTTCCTTCTCATCTGACCTTCGTACATCTTTTCCTGTCCAGGTGAAATCAGTCTCCCTCAGTTAGAGGCAGGGACCATGTCCGAGGAGGAGGGCGGGTCGGCTCGCCCCCTCGTGCCTGTGCCTGGAGCGGGCCCAGGGTGTGGCGAAGGCGGAGGGTCCGGTCCACCGCAGACCCAGGACAGGGCTGCAGCTGGGACTGGAAATGGGGCTGTAGCAGTACCCGTGGTGGAGAGAGAAACCTGGACCAGACAAATGGACTTCATCATGTCCTGCGTGGGTTTTGCCGTTGGCCTGGGCAACGTGTGGCGGTTCCCTTATCTCTGCTACAAGAATGGAGGAGGTGAGCTTCAGGAGCACTGTGTAGTTAATCTGGATCTCTATGTTATGAATGCACACAATACAAATGTTCAGTAAACATAGATATGACTTGTGATATGAATATCACTTTAAAATCTCTGACCATAAAATGTAAATGTACAAGCAAAGGTCATGGAGTACTTCATATTTAATAGTGAGTCTAGACATGAAGTCCTCATTTGAACCATTTTATACAAGGTTCATGACTTTTTCCAAATATGATCCAGCATCATTGCTTTCAATCTGGCCAATCAAGATGTTGTCATCTGCAACCTTAAGACAGTAATTCACTTTCCTACATGTCGGGAGATGCAGTCATGCAGGGTGAACAAAAGAGGGCTGAGCAACCAGCACTGAGAGTCACGTAGAGGAGGTGTGTCATCTGCCACAAATGTTGCATCAATAAACATTTTGGAAACTTGCAAATATAAGCATGCTGCGACTTCTCCTTTTTCCTGTGCCGTCTGCCACTCTCAACTGTTTGTGGTCTGTTAGTGAGGAAGTCCAGTATCCACTAAGAGAGGTTGGGACTCTGTGCTGTGTCGACTAGTTTCATTGTGTTGACTTCTGAACTGAATTCAACAAAAATCATTGACTTCTTCAGCACTGTAAAATCATTCACAGGTAGCATTAACAAAAATTTAGATCTGCTGTTATCTAGCTGTTGGAGTACAATACACAATACAAGATCTAGAAAATCTTCAGATGGAGGAGTTTCTCCAATTGAGGAATCATCTTGTTTTTTTCTTTACTTAAGTGACTTTGTAACAGCATCAGTAACTCAGATGCTGTGATAAGCACCAGGTTAGTAGGACAATTGTGATAAGCGCTAGGCGAGGTACGGTTCAGGGGTGAGGTCTTTCAGCAATACTTTAATAGACATACCTACTACAGTAATACCGTAAGAGACGTAGAGATGGGAATTGAGAATTGGCTCCAAACTGCGATCCGTCAAAATCATATGCCTTCAAGCTTATCAATTAATTTTTTCAATGACAGTATGTTTTTCTGACGGCTGTGCATGCACATAGCAAAACAGTGTCATGGCATTGCAGCCATTAGCTGTGGGGCTGTATGGCAGTGTTGGGGATCCTCAGGGTTTCTCTCTCCAACTTTTCATTTCTCTGACTCACTGGCTTTCTCTCTACTGGCGCTTCCCCACTCTTATTCACTGTCTATGTCGCTCAACCACAGCTACCACAGCTATCTCTCTCTCTCTGTCTCAAAACAAACATACACAAATAGGGGTGGGAATTGAAAAAGTTTTACCGATGCCAGTGCCATCACTGTGTTCAGACTCAGAGATGATAAAGCAGTTGTGGTGACACTGACAACCTGTGTAGGCTTACTTTTTTTTCCATACAGGAAAATGACCAGGAATCAATAAGAGAATCAATACACAATTGGCGTGATAAGCAGAACTAACGATGACATAAGTATCAATAAAATCTTATCAAATCCCATCCCAGAGAAAGCAGGGCCTGTGTGACTGTAAGCACGTAGCAAAAAAGCCGTGCCCACCCACGTGGTTTCACTTTATTATAGCTGCTGGTTGCTTAACAGACCGATTTAGTAGTTGCCCTACCCTGTTCTCGCTGCTCCCTCATTGGCATATGAGCTCATTTGTGTTGTTGTATAACTTCTCTTGTATCCTTTCTTTTTTCTTTTATGCCAACTTGTCCGATAATAACCTGCCCTGACTGGCTTCTGGCCTTGACTTCTTTTATCTCTGCCCTACCCACTTTTTCTATTTTTTTTATGAGGTGTTTTGTTGAAATGAAACTGAATGTGTGTGTGTGTGTGTGTCTTAGTCCAGCCCTCCCTTTCCCTCTTATGTGTGTGTGTGTGTGTGTGTCTTGTGACCCATGGCTCTGATACCCACCTTCTGGTATCGTATAACAATGGCCTGCTTCACACAGTCCACCCCCTGTGCTCCTGCCCAGTACTCATGTAGCATACAAAGGTGCTCTTTCCCACTCGCCTCCTGATAAGGAGGCATATGGATATGACACACAATAACTGTCCTGTGACTGTGCCCGTCCTTTCTTCCCCTGAACGTCAGCAGAACCACATCCGCCACAGTGCGTTTTTTTTATGCCTTTGACTGAGCTAAGGTACACCTTGTAACACAACAACGTTATCAGATAAAGGCTGAGGCTCTTGGTCAGAGCTGCTTGTTACTGAAACAAGGACACTCGTAATAGATGAATGTAATATAAATGTGTGGAATGAATGCTCTGTCAATCTCATTTATTTATTTATTTGTAATTCAGCTGCTAGGCCTGATGTGTCTGGTCTCGTTATGATTAGAGAGGATTTACTTAAGCCTATTAAATATGCAGTTCCTCAATGATTTGGCCAATATGTTGGGGTATGTAAGCACAAGCATTATTCCATTCATTCCATTCACGCCTCCTATTGCATCTCTCTCTCTCTCTTTCTCTCGGGTTCTCTCTGTGTGTCTCTTGCTCTCCCACCCCTTTTTGTCTTAGACTCACACTCATGAATGTTTCCTTATAAGGCTACAGCCCTCTTCTCTCAGAGAATGACATCAAGAATGATGGACTGAATGAGCCACAAATTGCCAATCAGTAGCACTGTTGCAGAGCCAACCAGGTCAATGCCTTGGTGTGTCATTTTTGTATTTGTTGAACCTTCCGTACCACAGCGTTGTCCCAGTTTCTTTTTTTTTTTTTCTGCCTCCCTCTCTTATGATGTATCCATCTTTCCCTCCTTTCTTCTTAGCCTCTCTGTGCTCTGCGTCACAGCTAGTCATGTGACTCCCTCCCATCTGCGCACTGTGGTGGCATCACCCAGTTATGTTGTTATTCAAACCAAATCATTGCAATTGGATTTCTTGGTCTTATGTCGCTTTTTTTTCTTTTCTTTTCTACTTTGTATTTCAGATCACAGCAGGTTTCTGCTACAGTATGAGAATCCAACAAGAGATTATTTATAGAAAACATTGAGCACAAACCAATTGCCTAAGGCCAAACCACTACTAATCCAAATCAAATAAGTCTGAGATGTCTCTAACAGCACTAATAACTCTTGCCGGGGTCTATTGTCTTTTTTCTGTCTCCATTTGATAGTCCTTCGTCTGCATCTGCTCCATGCAGCTTTCAAGTTCAAGGACAGTACTTAACAAAACCGTCCAAACACTTGTGGAATGGGAGACGTTGCGGTTATCTCCCACATAGAATTTGAATGCATCTCTTATCTGTGGCCTTGTATTTCCTCCTCCCTGGCTTTCACTCTTTTGCCCTTTATTGCTTCCTCCTCTTCTCAACTGTTTCTTGTTGTTTCGAGTGTTTGATTAGTAAAGGCCATGTCAGTGTTTGCGCAGCTTGTGTCCTTAAAAACGTCATCAACATGACTCTTAGCTCACATTTTCAAATATGAAAGTGTTTATCTCTCCCCATCTCTCTCTCTCTCTCTCTCTCTCTCTCTCTCTCTCTCTCCCCTCTCTCTCTCTCTCACTCCCCTGTTTCTTGCATTTTCCACTTTGAATATGCAAAAGGTCATCAACAACCAGTCCATTTACACCATGAAACTAAAATGACAACACAAAATGACATGTTATGATACATTTAGTCATATCATGTGTTATTGAAACACAATTTTGACTTTAAAACTTTACTATAACAGATAATTAATCTTAGCATTCCATTTCCTCCTGAAACTTCTGTCAGAAACATAAAGGATGCTAAATATGTCAACTGGGATAACAAGGAATTAGTTTATTGACGCTATTATATTCATTATTATGTGATAGGGCATTAAAGCAGTCAAATACTGTAGTGATGTTAGATATCCACAGAGCTTCAGTTGGAACAGTTGCACTGAATGTTGAAAGTATTTCCCAGTATGGAACAGTGTTTCTACCTGCCTGTTAATTCAGGTGTCATGTATTGAATGTGACCATGTGATGAATGTGCATTGCAGGGGTTTTCCTGATCCCCTACTTGCTGATTGTGTTCATCGGGGGAATCCCAGTCTTCTTCTTGGAGATTGCACTGGGACAGTTTATGAAGCAAGGAGGCGTCTCTGCCTGGAACATCGCACCTCTCTTCAAAGGTACTTCTCTCTGTGTATGTCAGTAAGACAGTCTGACACACTGTGGACACATTTATATTTCTCTGAAAAAGATGTTTTAATGCTGCTCATCACCTCTGGTTTCTGAATTACATCCCAACATATCTAATCTGGCTTCCTCTCTCTCAGGTCTGGGCTTGGCCTCAATGGTGATAGTGTTCTTCTGTAACACTTACTACATCATGATTCTCGTGTGGGGCCTCTACTTTCTCTTCCACTCCTTTACCAACCCGCTGCCCTGGGCCACCTGTGGACACCCCTGGAACACACTTAACTGCACACAAGACTTTCGCCGTGCCTGCCACAACCGCAGTGCTGCCCAGTCATCATCTGCTGCCCCCGCCTCTAACCTCCTCCCCTCCACATCTCCGTTGAACCTGTCTTCAGCGCAGCTCCTCCTCAGTGGCAACTGCACAGAGGCTGAGGGAATGCGCTCCCCAGTCATCGAGTTCTGGGAGTATGTCATACCTTGTCTGGGAATTGTCATGGAGGAGTTGAGCAGTGTGTTGGCAGTCTTAATTAAAAATACATTTTATTATCCAAACTCAAAGCCATACAGATTTTGACACACTGACAAACCTTCATTCTGATCATTCTGATATTGTCAGTTACAAAATATGATTTATATTTTTGGTATGTGGCATTTAAAGGGATGAGTTATACTGGAACAAGATATTTGAGCCACAATCTCATCAATAGGGAATAAAAAATGGGAGTGAGCCTGCTGGAGTTATTTCTTGTTTAATGGACACATTTTTGTCTTATTTCTTGTAGACGGAAAGTTCTGCGTCTGTCTGGTGGGCTGCACGAGCCTGGTGACATCAGCTATGAGATGGTGTTGTGTCTCATAGCCACCTGGATCATTGTTTACTTCTGCATGTGGAAAGGAGTTAAATCTACTGGCAAGGTAATGTGTTTTCTGGCTGTACAATACATGGTTCTTAATGTTACATGTCAACTGTTTGGGTTTATAGTGGAGAATAATATGTACGGGTTAATATGTCTACTGTGAAACGTTACTTGCCACTGTCGGGTTATGGAGTGCAGGCTAATATTTGCATGGCTTCATGCGAATGTTTAAATAAATGCAGCATTTTGCCCTTTGACCCCTAATCAGCTTTGGTATAGTGAGAGGATCAGCGTCTAGACTTGAAACACATATGAACACAAATATTAGCCCACGCGTTTATTCTTTGAATGTTTACTAATTTGTGTAGTTGCCTTTTTTCCGTGTTTTCTCAGGGGTATTTATGTATATGTTCAGCTTAATGTTTCAGTAAGGCTATAATCTCCCACTGATCCGTAGATCTGTAGATTATGTTATACTGGACGTGCATGCACATTGAATAGAATGACTTCCATTTGGTAGTTTAAAAAAAGATGCCCTCTCCTCATTCTTTTAAATGTGTGTGATCTCATGCATTAGCATAATGATTGCATCTTTATTTTGTAGCACACGGAGATGTCTTGTGTTTGCATACTTGTGTCTCCAGAGTAGCCAAAGCTCATAGTGCGAGGGGAAAAAAATAATGAAGGAGATTGCGCCAGTCAGCCAGCTGTAAGCCGATTAGTAACTTTCCACCATGTAGATGTTTGAGAGCTGGAAAGGGGCTTTTCTGCCCATGTTCGCCCTAGATCAAGGCAAATATGTGCTTGCTCACTACTTTGCTTTTATCATACTGATTTAGCGGGGGACTTGATGCTTCTACTAGGTAGCAGGGGGCGGCTTTCTTAGCATAACTTGACAAAGACTACCTTCTGAAAAGGTCTGCCAAAAACCCCTGCTATTGCAGGAGGTTTACAAATTGTCTGGCTTTCCATTTACAGGCTACCTTTTCTTCAAAGTAACATGACAGGGCCCATTACACATCTACTACAGGAAGGACCTAATGGGCTTCTACTTAAGACTTGAGTATTTTCAAAGCAGGTAATTGCTTAATCAAAGTGAACATATTTAGGTGCAGTTACGTTGAAACATTTGACCATAGCTGATGGACCATGTTGATAAACACTAAGCTAGCTTGTTAAATTCATCATATAACTACATTTTTATATGTACTTACTTCATGTAATGTGAGGAGTTAAAATGTTTTAAGGGTGTACTATGGAGTTTTCTACTTTCACTTAATGTTCTAATGCATAGCACTCAAACTTCACCTCCCCACCCCCAAATATAATTTACAAATTAGTTTTACAGTATGTAGAAGTGTACTTCACAGCTCTCTTTTTCCATTTTTCTGTAGGTTGTGTACTTCACAGCTCTGTTCCCCTACCTGGTTCTGGTTGTTCTTTTGGCCCATGGAGTCACTCTACCTGGAGCTTTAGATGGGATTGTTTACTACCTGAAACCAGACTGGTCCAAACTTGGAGAGGCACAGGTATAACGTTTGCATAAGATGCACATTTCTCTGTAGCAGGTCAGTGATAAGAGATGTGTACCTCAACATCTAAGAAACATAGGTCAACAGATTGGGAAACATTACTCAGACTATTTCATTTGTGATAGGTGTGGATTGATGCCGGCACTCAGATTTTCTTCTCCTATGCCATCGGACTGGGCGCCCTGACTGCTCTGGGCAGCTACAACCGCTTCCATAACAACTGTTACCAGTGAGTTTATACATATTTACTCCAAATAGGCTTTATTCCTAGTCTTTTTTTTTTCTTTTTTTTTGCTAAGAATGATAGGAAGTACCAAAAAATCAGTTCCTTTTTTCCTTGAAAACCCTCTTCACTGCATTGAATAAATGTCGTATTGAAAGGCCTGTGCTGTTCTCTGGCCGGAGCAACCATTAGGCTTTAATACACTGGATGAGTGTACCAGGAATAATGATCGAATGCCCAAAGACTTCTTAGCACTCACATTTCAGATGTAAAGTCATTTCCCTCCATGATCAAAATAGAAGCACATAGGTTGCCAGGAAGAATCGTAGCAGTGTTTCAAAGCCCTGAATATGCAGGCAAGCTCTATTTTATTTCTGGGCAGTCAATAGATTATGCTTTTTTAAAATGCTGTAAAAATGAACTGGAACAATAGCAGGCTAGTTAGGTCCTTAATGAAGATTGAAGAGCAAACCTTACTGCTTATTGCAACAGCTGGCCTCATCATTGCTGTTTTTGTAGGCTGGTTGATGAGCTTGCGTGTGTTTACTCTAAACAGACAGATATGTAAACATATTAAGACCTTTACAAGGTAATAGGGATTTTTTTTTTGTAAATATCAGCACTTGCTAAGCATATATGGAATGCCCATAATAGGATAAACATTGTGAATATGCTGCCATCTGACATTTTCTCTAGTCTTGACCTTAATTGGAAGTTGAAAGATGAGTTCAGATCCTGAGGTATGTCCGCTCAGCTCTGTTTCTCACACACACCAGGACAAACCCAGGAATAGCTGTGGAGATGTGTATATAAACTGCTTGTGAATGCCAATGTATATTACATCTAGAGCTTAGGGATCAATTTTTGGGTTGTTTACTTGCTTCCAAATCGCATAGCTTGACACGATCTGTCTTTTTTAGCCATGCTCGCAGTTTAGTTCACAGTGTCAGTCAGTCCATTTGTTGGTCCACAGTGGAATATCTTGAATGACTGGATAGATTGCCATCACTTTGGATACATTAGTGGTCTTCATATGGCTAATGCTAATGGAGAATGCTAATGCACTTAGAAACATTAAATGTGGTACAGTCCACTAGCTAGAAAGTGAAACATGTTTTGATTAGAGGGGGCAGAAAATATTGTAAATGTTACATGCTAAACGTTAGATTCATAACATCCAATAGTAGTTAACATGCAAATATTTACATAATAATGTGCTAATGTTAGTACTCAGCTCACAGCAGAAGTGAGCCAAAGTAACCTGAGGGTGGTTTCTGTAACTTTCCGATACCGTCGATCCCGCATTCTCTCCTTCTTCAGGCAGTGATTGGGCAGCTGTGCAGAGGTGGGAGAGATTGAACTTCTCTCGCTCTTTTCCTTCTTGGCACAATTTCTGCTTGACTATTTGATATTTGATATCGCACATCCCGCCTTTCTGTGACAAACTTTGGCTTTTCAGTCCCCCTAAGCACTTTTGAATTTTGACATGGTCAGACAACATGTCGTACAAACCCCTTCTTTTCTAGTACAACCCGGCCCTTTGACTAATGAAACTGAGCTTGGTATAGCAGTGTAGAGCTGAGCCTGACAAGCAGAGACTGAAATGTCCTAAAATCACCATTCTGCAGGAAATAAACACTTTTGATTTATGTAGCATCTCCACTACCCTAAAGCAAAGCTTGAACATTTTTGCACAACTATTGGTAAGATTCCACAGTGAGTGTAAAGGCTGCTATGGCAGCTGTAGACTTTTAGTTTAATAATCGTGGTCTTGATATGGACTGCTTTCTTAACCCAAACACTTACTTTGACTTGTTTTGATTATACATATCCACAAGTATTCCTCTAAACACTGTTTTAGATTGATAGAGCCTATTGATGGTCGACTGAGTGGAGGTTGTTTCTGAACACAGCTGCAATAATAATCATCATGGTGCAACTGTTGTTTATACATACTTCATATCAGGAAGGATTCTTGGCCCAGTGTTGCCAGTTACACTTGACTTGTCAGGACAAATAGAAGGTCAGTCTTCACTATGTACACCAGATAATGGAGATGTTGTTGACTTCATACTTAAATGGGAATTAGATCCCCAACAGATTTATATGCAGTGAGTAGTCAATAGGGGTTTTCCCCTCTCAGATGTTGAGACAGACTTCCCATTGGCCTATTTGCTCTCTGCTCTACCTGCCAACTACAAAGACAACAGCAGCTTTCAGAGAAATTGCTATTGATCCCCCCTCCATTCACCATCACAGTCCGTCTCTTCTGTTGCCAGTGTTTGTCTTGAGTGTCTTATGGGAGCCTCATGTTACAGCATATTATGGTGCATCTTTTTCTCACAGTGTCATTCTCTCTGTTCTCTCTATTCCTCTTTCTTTCTCTCTGTATTTCTCTGTAGGGATGCGTTCTTGCTGGCTATCATTAATAGTGGGACCAGTTTCTTTGCAGGCTTTGTGGTGTTCTCTGTGCTGGGCTTTATGGCTGCAGAACAAGGCGTGGACATCAGTAAGGTAGCTGAGAGCGGTAAGAACAAAGCTTCCCCATGAATTGGCTGCCCGAAACACAGTGCAATAATACTGACTGTTAGAGCTACTGTATATTCGCTTGATGCTCTGCCTCTGACTCTGTTTCTTAATGTGCAGGTCCAGGCCTGGCCTTTATAGCCTACCCCAAGGCTGTGACTCTTATGCCTCTGGCGCCACTCTGGGCTGCACTATTCTTCTTTATGTTGCTCATACTGGGCCTGGACAGCCAGGTAATACCAATTCCAGACACATTTGAGTTTTGTTAGTTTCCATACACTGTTAATCACATTTGAGAAAGCATTTAGCTAAAAGGAACTCTATGTGAACATAAGGTATTATGTGCTTCTATATTTTGGTATTGATTCTATAGGACTTTAAGCTTTACTCTTTCTCTCTCACTTCCTCTCAACCAAGTGCGACGCAAACAGTCAAGAGACATGACTTCCATCTTTAGCAATGCATTTCTTAGCTGCCTGTTTGCTGTGTGTCTGTTTGAGCCAGTGCCTACATCCATTGTTTTACAGCCCAGGGATTTGTCAATGAGCTTCTGTCTGATTCACACAGAGAGCGTCTGTCTATCCTTGAGTCCATTCATTTACTCTTACTTTCCGTTCTCTCCCTCATTTCTTCTCCATCCGTCTCCCTCACTTTCTTGCCATAGCCATATTGGGCAAGCATATGCTGCCATTTCTGGTGAATGATGTAAAAATAGCTGCACAGCTGTTATTCTCTCAACTCATTCTGGAGATTAAACTATGTCTCTGCAAAGATACACGTAAACATTCTTTAGGGAGGGAGACTGGGACTGAGCCGACTTGCTCACTTGCAAATTCTCAATTATGTCAGTACAGTGTGCAATGTATGTGATGTACACTGATTGGTTGAAATGTAAGGTTATCAAATAGTGGGGTCAGGCCAGCACCCAACCCTGAATCAAACAAAGACGAGGACATGTTACAGTTGCATGCACATATTATATTATATTATTAGATGCAAATATCTGTGCAGAACACCTGCTCATGTTGACAGAGTCAGAAGCATGTTTCACATTCCCCTCACCTTTGCGCCTCGCTCACTTTCTCCCCCCCCCCCTCTCTCTGCTATCTGTTCACTCTCTTTTTCAGTTTGTTGGGGTAGAGGGTTTGATAACGGGAATCATGGACATGCTACCCCCTAAATCCACCCTGGGATCCCTGCGGCGAGAGGTGGTAGCAGCCATCTGCTGCTTCATCTGCTTCCTCATTGACATGTCCATGGTCACTGAGGTACGTTGAAGTTTCGTATTCTTAAGAATTAGATGGGATACACAGTCATACAGTGGCTGGTAGGCTCCTACCTGAGCTTGAGATTGTTTTGCTAACAGACGGTTTTAATGTTTGTGTGTAATGTAACGTGTGCTTAACTGGGCACAGGAAAACACTTCCAGGAATGAACTGGGATTAAAAGCCTAAACTGTTGAGACGAGGCTGGAAATAGGTCACACATGAAGTGTTAACACGGTGGTCTTGATGCTGACTGCTCTCTCTGTTTCTGTCAGGGAGGGATGTATGTCTTCCAGCTGTTTGACTACTACTCTGCCAGTGGCATCACTCTGCTGTGGCAGGCCTTCTGGGAGTGTGTGGTGATTGCATGGGTCTATGGTGAGGCCATACCGCACAATTACAATACGCGCAACACAAACGGCACAATTCAGTGCGTTAACACAACATGCTTCTGTCATTTCTTTCAGGCGCAGACCGTTTTATGGACGACGTGGCTCGTATGATTGGCTATCAGCCCCTACCCTACATGAAGTGGTGCTGGTCCTACGTCACACCTTTTGTCTGTGTGGTAAGTTCTCCTCTGTGAGTTGTTTTATAAATTTTACCTGCCAGTTGCAAACAGCTGAGATTTTTTTGTCCATGTAGGCAGTGTTCCTCTTCCATGTGGTGAACTACAAGCCCCTGACCTACAACACAGTGTACACTTATCCTTTGTGGGGTGAAGTGCTTGGCTGGGCATTGGCCCTGTCCTCCATGCTCTGTATCCCTCTCACCGTTCTCTACAAACTGCTGCGCTGCAAAGGATCTTTGCGGGAGGTCAGTATGCCACATTCTCGAGTGTGTGTTTCTGTTTATAATCAGTAGAAATGAATCTCCTTGGATACCGCCCTCCCTCTCCTGTCCGTTATTTGGTTAGCTGATTTCTTCATTACTCATTAGAGAAGGCTGAAGCATCTGACTAATAAACAGCTCATCATCTCTGTGCGCCCTTGTCTTTCTCCGTGTAGCGGTGGCAACACTTAACCACCCCAGTTTGGGGCCGACATCACCTGGAGTACCTGGCCCCAGAGAGCGAAGCTAAACTGCTCCCCCCTGCAGGAACCAAGAGTACGCTGCTATTTGAAAGTGTCATCTGATGAGCTGAGCGCCCCACAGAACACAGAGGTCGCCCTTGACATCAGCACACGCATACACTAACTACACTAAGTACATGCACACCACACAGGCCTGGTGAGAGCAAAGCGCAGATTGGTTTAGTTAACACACTCCACAGTTTTAAAGCTATGGAAAAGCCCTGGACAAATGGACCAAAGAATAGATGGGGGAAACAACTGAAAAACACCATACAGTCATCACACGCTGATACACCCTCTGCTCTGCTTTCTGACTCTACCTCGCTGTCTCTCCCCTTTCTCTCTCCTCCCTGCCCTTGTGCTGTCCTGTCCCGTCTCGTTCTGTGGGTGTGATGTGTCCGGTATTGTGATATCTTCCCTTTTCTGTGCCTCTCTGGTTTTAACAGCTTCATCCGTCCCAACATGTCATGCCATTTTGTGGCTAAATGAGCAGAAACATAAAAGATCCTAATGAAACTATCTAAATGAAAGAAACCTCATGTCTGCTGCTGATATGCCATGGTCTGAATGTGTGTGTTTGTGTGTGTGTATAGATGCACCTGTGCATTTAAACATGTCTGAGTGAGGGCGTGCGCATGTGTCTGTAAGAAGTAGTGTGTGTTGGACCGTGGCAGTGGTGTCCTCATTTACATGTGACATTGCATTTGGCCATTGTTTTCTGTATTCTCTTAATTAACTGTACAAAAATAACTTCCATTTGTAAAAAAAAAAAATAATAATAAATAATAATAATCATAAAGAGACAATGCATTACCACTTCCAGCTGTGTGTTATAAACTAACTTTAGTATCCAGTGTATTGTAGGGTCTGTGAATCAGTGTTAACAATATTTGGAGGGGATAATGATCAGTATTTCCACCTTGAGAGAAGAGAAAGAGAGAAACTTTAGACTGAATTGTGCGAAGAGCAGGAGGCTGGGTCATGGGGAGGGGAAAGAGACTTAGTGCTATGTCTGGAAAGAAGCAATAAATGATCAGATAACGATGGAAGCAATGTGTTTTTATGACTCTTTATTTACATGGTTTCATTTATATTCATAAAATATGTGATAGATAATTCCAAAAGTAGTGTGCTTCAATCACATTAAAATATGTTACACATCTGTATAAAAAAAATAAACTCATTAGATAGTCAAACATTTCACAGACAAACTGGAGTCAGGTAGAACAACAGTGAGCAATAAGCCCTCCCAAGGAAATGTGTGTGTTCTGTAATTTGCAGCTCTTGACATTGTTTACATTGGAGCGTTTAATCCCAGGAACCAATAATTTCAGGATCCCTGACACACACACATCTGTGTTTTCTGCATAAATATGATTAGGAAAGTTATTTTTCTAGTTTATATACCTTTGAGACATTTTGTACTTTCAACTTACATTTTCAAAAGTAAAAACGATAAACAACATTTTTATGGCTGGGAGCCAATCCCTTTGGGTTGACTATTCAAATCAATTCAATACGAGGCAAACATAAGTATATCATACGTTACATTTCCTCCCGACGGTTATGATAGCAGACATGACACTGGATACCAAGAATAGAAGGGAGCTCAGGATGTCAGGAATCAGATGCGTGAATACTGACTGAATACTGTCATACTGAACACACCCATGTTGTGTTTAAAAGCTTCTGCTTCCTTTTAAACATAATACCTATTACACAATTTCAGCTCATTCTTGCAGGCTTTTGGCACATATTAGAGGCAATATTAGGATTAAGAGCCCCTCCCAGAGGGAATGGCCCGGCCAACTCACTGGCAAATATTTATTTTTATTAATGATTTGTCGTGGAAGACGTGGGTTTCCTATTATTATATAAGAATAACTGCATTGGTTGAAGAATGCAGACTGACAGACAAACATATGCATGCACATCACGGCCCGCCTGTTCATAGCAACACCTCTCACGTATGAGTTTCCCCTTACAGTCAACCTTTCACTCACTCTCCACTCTCTCACACATGCTATAAATACAGACTCCTATTAGTCCAGTGTTACATTCTCCCACTCAACCCCCGCCCCTTCTCTGTCTCACACACACCACAGAGGGAGAGAGCTGCAGTGACGTATTGCTGGCTATCTCATTAGACGATATCATAAAAAGCCTGTTACCCCAGCAACCGCTCCCTGTATTTCCATGGCAACCGGCCGCCATGTTAAGGTGGTGCATTCTCCCCTACTGAAGAGGGAGGAGACAATGACGACCAATTGTGAGCAAAGGAGCAGCCTAAGAGGAGGAGGAACAGTCTGACCCCTGCTGGACACATCTGAGTGATACAGGACACGTCCTGAAAAAATGAGGACAATTTAGGGCCAAGGGTAGGAACATTTCCGAATAAATCACAGCAATGTCAAAAGATATGTGAAGCTGAAGCACAAAATCCATCTGCTCCAGTTTGTGGAGAATATGAAGCATCATGCGCTGTGACAAAGAGCCTGCTCTTTGGGATGGACTCTGAGAAGAAACCTGAAGTTTCCAGCTGCTCCACGACACATGCTAATATTTGACCACACATACACACAGAGAAACATGCATGAAAATGAGTGACCTTATGAATGCATGAGACGAAGCATTTTGTGATTATAGGAATAAATATTTATGTTTGACTGATGTGTCAGACGGGGAACAAAGTGGCGCCACTCTGGCTGAGACCTTGATGCATTCATTATCTGAAGCTTCAGTTCCTTGAGTCCGCATTAAGGACATTAACTTTGTCTCTGTTTTATCTGGTGTGGCCCTCACCTTGGCAGCCTGCTAGATAGATGTCCAAATCAATCTCTCCAAAGTCCCTGAATATCTTGAAGGGAAAAACACAGGTTTGTTTTGTCTTCTTTCTTTTAAAGATATAGATAGCCATGCATGCCCTCTCTCATCCCATTCACTTATTAAACAATGGTGATTAATTCAATGAGGTCAATACACACAAAACACAGCACACACACATTTTTCAAGGTCTTCACAGTGGCTGTGTCCACATAGCTGGTAGCCTGATCCGCAGGCCTGTCTTTTCCTCATCACTGTGATGCAATACCTGAGTGATGCTGTCATCACCGTGGCAACCCCTGTCTGAATCTGAGTCTGACATGGTTGTGTCATGTTGGTAAACCCAGTTTACTTGTCCTTTATTAAGGTCATTTGAAGAGGTTTCTGTCAGGCTTAAGGGGCTGACTGCTTTTTTCTGCCAAAAGGTTGAAAAGGTGCATTATTAGTGGGCTATTAGTGACTTATCAGTTCAAATCCATAACTTGTAACTTGAGGTATCTCTAAATGTATCTTTTAGGATATCATACTTGTTTCTTTGCCTCCTTTTGAGCTTTCTTTTTCTCTTTATCTTGTTCACGCTTCAGCTTTGCATCTTGTTTCTTCTTCGCTGTCAGCAGCTTCCCTATTTCAATTCCACTCTGCACAAAAAGACCAGTAAGAGAAAGTGAGACCAGAGAGAGAGATAATGAAAGCAATTACGGATGCTGTAGACAGTGGACAGGGATTACATCTTGTAATCAAACACACTTCCACATTCACAGACACACACACATACTTTCTCTTGCTGGGCTTCCAAGTACAGTATATCTCAGCATTTGTGTAGTAGATAGTTGTAGATGAACAGAAGATTTTAATTCCTGGAATTTCTTTAGCCTGCAGGGACATATCATGAAGCAAGTGAGTTCAAACACTCAAAACCTGTTCTGCCCTCATTTGCGCTTTCTGTCTCCAGGTATTGTTTGACTAAATGGAGTTCGTCTACCACTTAGACTAATGACTTAAAGTTGAACTAACTCTGTTTTCCTGGGGCCAGTTCACACAAATTCCAGGGGAAAAAAATGAATATTTTCTAATTTAGCTTTGGTTGCATTTAAACAAGATTAAGTGTCTACAGCCATGCTAGCAGCTCTGTGAGGTTGTACTTAGGTACAGTGGTGCTTTGAGCCAAATAATGAGTGTGTCATTAGTTTTGGAGGTATTTGCAAAACCAAATTATCACCAAAGTCATTGGGTTTATCCTTTGGGAACAGTGAATATCTGCACCAATTTTCATGCCAATCCATCCAGTAGTTGTTGAGATTTTTTAGTCCTGACCAAAGACTAAAAACGTCTGCTTAAAGAATTGTCAGATGAAAACTATTAAATAACTATATAACTATTCAATTCTATCTACATGGCTAAGTATCGCAAGTGAGAAAATGTGTTTTTTAACATATAATTTGGGTGAAACAACCCTTTAACTTTCTGTGGAAGACTCTGGTACTGACCAAATGTCACTCTTACGTCCTACCTCGTCCTACCTTAGTTTTCTGTGTCCAGATACAGGTCAGTGCCTGACACATGGCCCAAGATAGAGTAGCGCGGTCTGAAAGGTATTAAAATGTCATTATTATAGAAAGAATTGCCTCGCGGCTCTGTGAAAATCTCATCAAAATCTGTGTTTACATTAATGAGTAGTGTGTAGTTACAGTTGTGTTCTGAAGACGACAATGAACATGAAAAAGCCAATGGAGACAGCCAGACCCAGGTCCAGGTTAAAAATAATGGTGGTTATGAATGTTGCCAGCCACACCAGCTAGACAGCAAATGAACACTGACAGTCAGCGTTGTCAACGTGTTACAAGGTTTGCACAGAGTTTAACTGAGCAGAATGACTAATAACGAAGATTAACTCAGCTTTGTTGGTCCACCAACACCATAGACACATTCATGAACTGCTTGAACATCCCTTTCAAATTCACAAATACTATTGTATAAGACGGCCTGAGGCACGGCCTTACTGTGGGTATATGTGTATGCCTTACTGATGATTAGAAACAAATGGTACTGGAGGGAGAGTGTTACCTTGGGAAGATCTTCAAAGAAAGAACTTATTGTCAAAATTGTGATCAGCACGATGATGAAGGAAATTACTCCTGCAACCTGACAAAAAACACACATACACACACACTTATTGTACAATAAATGGTCTCAAGGTGGACGTAATTAGGTGTAAGCTCAGGTATTTGTGCTGTTTGTGCACATATGTCTATATGTGTGTGTTTACTTGTGTCTTGACCCCAGTGCTCTCCTGGATGAGGCTGTGAAACAAGGAGGAAGTCACAGAGCAGCACAGAAAAAAGCTGCCAACAGTGTTACTAAGCTCCTGGAAAAAGAGAAGCAGCAAGACAGACACAACATTTCAAATTAAAGACAAATATGCACATTTAGACTGAAAAACACACCTTTGATACTGATATTGGTATATTATTATTATTATTATTATTAAATATATTAATAATAATATGACCTTTAGTCCACATATGTGTTTAACCTTTGGGTCAATAACAATAATGTACTTTTCATTAACTTTATGACCATGTCAACACATCATTGTCACACCAAGAGAAGTGCCAAGCATATTTAAGATACACTTGATAGCATAAAGCTAGTTCGGCATTAATGATTTAGCAGGTCAGCTCTTAGAGGCTGAGAGCGCTTTCTCTCCAGAGCAGAATGATCCAAGTCACATGCCTCTTACGTGTGAGCCTGCACATGAATCTGAAAAACAGAACTGTGGATAGAAGCAAAGGTTGTTAGAGGTTCACTCTTTGTGTGTATCTATTACGGCAAACAGAAGTTCAATCTCAGGCTGTGGTTTGGCATAAAGAATAAATAATCAGAAGATGATAAGAGAATATCTGTCTGACAGGAGGTGATATATACTTTTCTGTAGTATCTGTGATCCCATTCATATATGCTTCATGCAACATATATCTGCACATTATTCAAACAACCACATTAACTGCATCCTGCAGCTGCATAACAAGTAATCAAAATCAAAACTTTATTGCTATCTTACGCAGATAAACTGCAAAATGCATTTACTAGAACTGAAAAGTGTTCCAGCAGCATGTATGGAGTGAATCCTAGATGGCTTTCTAACATGACGTTATGCACTGGAAGAAGTCTGAGGCATTCTAACCTTTGTAAATGGACTTGTATAATTACTGGCTTAAATGCATCTTTGGCCAACTCCTTAAGAGGTTTTGGCGATCCAATTTCAGTCATTACTGTTAGAATATAATGCAGCGTAAAATGACAGATGGGGCACAACGATAAAACAAGAAACCTCAAATGGAAAATAAACATAATAATAATAATAAATCTGTTCATGTTCTGTTCTTAATATATTTAGTAGCAAGGCACAAATTACGATTGAAAAACCTATTGAGGGATCAGTATGACAAAATCATTTTTGTTGTTGCTTCTGTCACACTGTCACGGCTGCAATGAATCTGAAATAAGTTATTGTTTTTGTAATTAATGCCAACAAAATTTATTTGAAATTAAACAAACATATACAGAAAAAAAGGTCTGTGGAGTTATTCATGGCTGTGCTGTCGAGGATCCAGGACAACCTGAATATTTATTTTCCACTGATGTGACAGTCGTGACCAACTGTGAGCAAGCAGACTAAAATCTAATATTAGGCCAAGTTTGACTCTAAGTACGAAAACGGGGACTCCAAGTATAACACTCACAGTTGTTTGTGAGTACCACAGTGTTTTTGTGTGTCACTTTGTATATTGAAAGGTTTATGTGTGTGTATTCCTCACCTGGTTGCTATCCACCTTGAAGCCATGTTTCAGGGCAAATGTTTTGCCCAAGGAAATGCTGATGCAAAACCGTCACCTATCACCTTTGAGAACAATGTGGCATCTGGAGCACGAGGGACATTGAGCCTGATGCAGAGGAAAAGATAAATGTTTCAGGTTTTTGTCACTGTTGTACAGTACACAGAGTCCTGACATCTCTGTTTAATCTCTTCAGGGAATTAGAGCAGCTCACACTTCCCCAGAGGTTGTTCTTGACTTTAAAAAAACAACAACTAACTAATCAGCTTCTTTCCTTTTGCTGACTTCCAGTCTTGTCCTTAATAATTCTGTTATTTGCACACACAATTACATTCCCTATAATTCATAACATACCCAACCTTCAAGCCTTCATATCAGAATATCAGCAGCTGTTGGTTAGCTAAAATTATGGGTATACACAAGAAAAGCTCAGAGTATAGTTTGTGTTTATTACAATAATCTGTTATTATATCCTTCAGGATGTTTACACATCCCAGTTTTGTACCTTTGTGGAGAAATTCTGTTCACTTGTTGACATCGCATGAGCTTTTCCAGGAAGAGGTTTTTTAGAAACTGACTCACACAAACACACACTGTGACTGTTTCTCAGTAGACTGTGTTACTTTGTGTTATCATACTGACAACTGGAAAATGTGACACTTTTGTGCCTGTATTTGGCTGTCCTGAATCTCACCTCCCTCCCTCTCTGTCTCTTTCTGGTCCACACACACACACACACACACACACACACACACACACACACACACACACACACTTACCCACTGGGAATCTCACCAACCACATCAATGCTGTATTTACTTGTAAGTCCGCAGAAGTGGGTGATGATTGTTGCTCCTATGACCTGTTGAAAAAAGAGCACAGACAATGTTTGTTTCAGCACACACAACCTGTCTTTGTAAAGTCATCAGTCCCTCACTGCAGTATGATCACTGTGATCAAGATGCCCCCTGCTGGACAAATCAACAAACTCTCCTCCTGTATAAGTGAAAAGGAGGTTTTACCACTATGAGTTCTAACAGGATGGGCAGAGGCAGCTTCTGTCTATAGCAATCATTGACTTCTTTGACCACAATGAGAACAGACAGTGCCACCAGGCTGACCACCAGCTCTGGCACTTTAGTTTCAGGCAGCAGCCAAAAAATATCCACCAGAGACAAACAGAGGGAAATCAGGTTAATCCTCATAGAGAAAGCAATATTTGTTTAATGACTGCTTACTGACTTTGCCTTTCTGCCTCTAAATAGTTTTTTACTCACTGATATTCATATTTTTTAAGGCATGTTATGATTGTACCCACTAGAAGGATAACCCAATTACACCTCAAGCAGGGGACAAAAAAAAAAAGTAAATGTCCTACTTAGGTTCAATAACTTCTGACCTTAGCAAGAGACATAGGTTATCTCTCTCCTTTTGTTATTTCTTTGACGCCCAGCTGTGTAAATATCTGTAAACCATAATTAAGCTGTAAATGTATGGCTAGTTATAGCTTCATATTGAATGAACTTTTGTTTGTGAAGTGTGAACCAGAATTAGTTTCCCGTTTCCTGACTCTGGACAGGTATAAGTCATGGATGGAGGGCAGGCTGACACGATGATCTTCTCTGCAGTCCTGACTGACTGTTGGAGTCTGTACCTGTCCTGTTTGGTGGCCGATCCAAACCAGACAGTGATCGATGAGCAGAGAACAGACTGATCAATTGTGGCATGAAACTAGATCAGCAGCTCCTTAGGCAGGTTGAGCTTTCTGAGCTTGTGCAGCAAGTACAACTTCTGCTGGGCCTTTTTGATGATAGTGTCTGTGTTGGTCTCCCATTTCAGGTCCCAGGAGATTAGTGTGATGTGGATTAAGTCCCTCCAATGTACATATTCATACATACAAACCCTGTGACAGATACATGATGCCCACACTGTAGCCAGAGATCAGGTCCCCAGTGGCATTTTCTCTGAAGAGTAGTGGGGCAGCCAGCCAAGAATGGGTACCGAACTGCACAGTGTGCTTAAGCCTGGGCACTGAACACCTGTACAGAGAAATACATATGACTACTTTTATTGAGCACACAATTTCACTGTCTAATTTTTCACTCAATGTCTCTGGGGGAGGGTGTGTAGAATTGTTTGTTTGAGTAATTGTTAGTTCATTAAAAAAAAAAAGAATGGTTGATGTAAAAACAAATGAAAATAACCTCAAAAGACACTTTTGAGTCACACCTGCCATCAGCTGGCTTTATAAAACAGTAACACCACCACGTCAGTGTGCTACTGTCCACTTCTTATGACAGATACAGTGCAGTAGCTATATGCTAAAATGTGAGAATGTCTGCAGTAACAAATTCTAGATATTTTTATTCAATAAATATTAGGTTTAGCAATTTATTACAATGAGAGTCTTGTGTCTACTACTCTAAATTACATTCTATCACTACTTTCTCACACACATCTCTCACAAATTCATCAATCCCACTCGAGAGGCCTCCTTTGAATCATCTATCTGATGTTTATGTTGAGCTGGTTAATGTTTAACAGGGTCTTTGTCAAAATGACTTTCATTATTGATCGAGGTTTATCTTGTCATTCAGTCTGTGTGAAAAGCAGCAGAATACGCTCAAATGTGGACAGAGAGGTGATGAAGGTTTGAGACAAGCAGGTTTGATCAGGATTAACTAATGCAGAAAAAGTCAAAGTATGATGAGAGTCAGGATCCATTTAAAAATCAAATTACTTCTAGATAGACCACCATAACATAGCCACTAAACTAAATGGAAGACAGATGTTTTGTCAAAAAACAGGACTCACACACTAAGCCTGTTTGCTGTACTTAAACCAGGTAACTTAATTTGGTAAATGTTCTCATGACATGTTTATTTATTATAATTTATGTGTAAAGTCAATGTAGTGGATGATATCATTGTAATACAGTTTGTTGCAGTTTAGGTCGGCTTTGGTCAGTGCGCATGGGCGTAGGAAAGATGTGTAGGTAAGCAAAGTAATACAATCTGCTTAGAGGTCATCTGAGTCTGACTAGACACAAGTTTTTGACCGTGTGATTGTGTAAACCTTTTGAAGGACACTTTGAAGTTGTGGTAAAATGGCCACTATAATAAGTCAAAAACTTCTATAAGGACACATTTGAAGAGATAATTAAAGGTTAAATAGGTCTAATTACTGTAGTCATCGGACAGCACACACACCTGCACAGGAGAACAGTCAGAGAATGTGGATTAACGAGCGCCACACGTACACTGGCTGCAAGTTTATATTTCGTGGTTGGTCATGGGAATAAAGTCACTTGTCACAACTGTGAACGAAGTAAGTGGTTGGGTTCATTAGAGCTGGCTACATTACGAGGGGGGCAAAATGCCGACGGTGGCCCACTTGCGGATGACGACCAGAAGAGGGCAGTAAAGTACACAGAAAGGTTGAGGAGTTCCAAAGATGCAACAGCTTTGTTTCGCTGTATCTCAATGGAGATGAAAAACGAGAAGACGAAAAAAAGGTTGGTTTAAAGAGATAATATGTAAGGTATTTACTGTATAAATCATAAAATGAAATGCTCTGTCGTCAGAGATTAAGGAAACATGCTACACAGAAATACTAGCTTCTTGACAGCAATACTACAGCCAGTATGTTTCTTTTCTTTCTTTTTTTTTAATTTGCCTTCCGGACCCGAAGGTCTGTTTGTGTTTTGTCGTGTGACGCTCAGGGTTGCCAGATATGAAATGTGCCACAGCCATGGAAGCAATAAACAAAGTGGATCAACAGACTTAATGTTGCTCGACCTAAAAAGAAACCTAGAAAAACCAGAAACGTGGTGAAACACGGGCAAACACTGCAGATGTACTTAAAGGATAAAGACAGCTTAGAGCCCAGAACCCAGAGTGCCTGTTCTATATATGACTTTATTTCATTTTCAATATGGAAAACTCATTAACTTTTACTCATAAATAATTAGAAATATACATTGCAACATTAACATCTTTGTTTTCCAAAAAATATCTCCACCATAATCATCTCTGTCTTTTAAATCGTATGGATGCTGTAAGGTTTTGTTGTGAGAGAGATTGTGACCCACGGTGAAAGTTACCGACCTTACATGGCTGGAAACTGCAGGTAGTCGGACACAGTCGGTTTTCCCGGAGGAAGTGCACTGTAGTGTCAGTAGGGGGTACTGAGCAGGTTATGATGACTTTTTCATGTATAAATTCGTCAATTATTTGCCTTACAAAGTTCACAAAGACACTCATTACAACACAACTGGGGGAAGCTGGCTGAGGGAAACATTAAGTTCAAGTATCGAAATCACGTCACGTAACTCACACCTAAAGACTATCCAGTATTTTGTATTTTTAATGCAGTACCTATTTTAACCACTAGATGTGGTTACACATAAAGTTACACATTGTTCCTTTGACCTTTTATTGGTTTCATTATTGATTGCGGTTTATCTTGTCGTTTAGTCTGTTTGAAAAGGAGCAGAATACACAGATAGAAAGGGGATTAACAGGTTTGATCGGGATAAACTAATCCAAAAAAAGTTTAATATTAATTAATATATTAATATATTAATTAATTAATATATTAAACTTTTATTTATTTATACATTTATTACAATTATAGATAGATCAACATGGTCAACATAGTTGCTAAACTGAATAGAAAACACATTTAGTCAAAAAACAAGACACACATTCTGCAAGTTTTTCTTTCATTTTCTGGATATTAACTATTATTTTTCTAGACTGCATCCTGCACTTATCATATCAATGATATGTATTTGACAGGAAATCTTTGTGGTATCATTAATCATTAATATTTTACATTTAACATGTTGTCTTTTAGTGTTTTACTTGTGTGTCCGTACAGACAAGGAGTGGTTAAAGCCAAAGACAAAAGCCTGCACGGTTCATAGCAACACCTACGAGTTTACAGTCAACCTTTCACTCGCTCTCCACTCTCTCATACATGCTACGAATACAGACTCCTATTAGTCCAGTGTTACATTCTCCCCTTCTCTGTCTCACGCACACCACAGAGGGAGAGAGCTGCAATGACGTATTGCTGCTGATCTCATTAAACATTTTCATAAAAAGACTGTTGCCACAGCAACGGTTGCCGTATGCTCCATGGCAACCAGCCGCCATGTCAAGGTGGTGCATTTTTCTCCACTGAAGGGGGAGGAGACAATGATGACCAATGGTGAGCAAATGAACAGCCAGCAGCCTACGAGGAGGAGGAGGATGAGGAGGAGGAGGAAGAGGAGGAGGAGGAACAGTCTGACCCCTGTTGGTCACATCTGAGTGGACACATCCTGAAAAAATGAGGACGATTTAAGGTCAAAGGTAGGAACATTTCTGAATACATTACGGCAATGTCAAGTGATATGTGAAGCTGTGAGAGAGTCGAGAAGTGTAATTAATATTCATAGTAATGAACTCACAAGCACAAAGTTTGTCTGCTCCAGTTTGTGGAGAATATGAAGCACTGCATCATGCACTGTAACAAAGAGCCTGCTCTTTGGGATGGACTCTGAGAAGAAACCTGAAGTTTCCAGCTGCTCCACGACACATGCTAATATTTGACCATACAGAGAAACATGCATGGATATGAGTGACCTTATGTAATGAAAGCATTTTGTGAGTATAGGAATAAAGCTTCAGTTCCTTGAGTCTGCATTAAGGACATTAACTTTGTCTCTGTTTTGTCTGGTGTGCCCCTCACCTTGGCAGCCTGCTAGATAGATGTCCAAATCAATCTCTCCAAAGTCCCTGAATATCTTGAAGGAAAAACACAGGTTTGTTTTGTCTTCTTTCTTTTAAAGATATAGATAAATATGCATGCCCTCTTTCATCCCTTAACACTGGTGATTACATTAATGATGTCAATACACACAAAACCTGCCACACACACATACATTTTTCAAGGTCTTCACAGTGGCTGTGTCCACAAAGCTCGTTGTTGAAATGTCCAAGATGATGCTGTGTGTGTCTGATCCGCAGGCCTGTCTCTTTCCCTCATCACTGTGGTGCGACACCTGAGTGATGCTGTCGTCACCGTGGCAACCTGTGTCTGAATCTGAGTCTGACATGGTTGTGTCATGTTGGTAAGCCCAGTTCACTTGTCCTTTATTATGGTCATTTGAAGAGGTTTCTGTCAGGCTTAAGGAGCTCTGTCCCTTCAGTCCTGCAGAGACTTTCTCCCCGTTCATCCGTGACTCCTTCATCGAGAAAGTGCTATTGGACAGGTGGCTGACTGCTTTTTTCTGCCAAAAGGTTGAAAAGGTGGATTATTAGTGGGCTATTAGTGACTAATCCATAACTTGTAACTTGGGGTATCTCTCAATGTGTCTTTTAGGATATCATACTTGTTTCTTTGCCTCCTTTTTAGCTTTCTTTTTCTCTTTATCTTGTTCACGCTTCAGCTTTGCATCTTGTTTCTTCTTCGCTGTCAGCAGCTTCCCTATTTCAATTCCACTCTGCACAAAAAGACCAGTAAGAGAAAGTGAGACCAGAGAGAGAGATAATGAAAGCAATTACGGATGCTGTAGACAGTGGACAGGGATTATATCTTGAAATCAACCAAACTTCTACATTTACAGACACATACACACACCTTCTCTTGCAGGGCCTCCAAGTACATCTCAGCATTTGTGTAGCAGATAGTTGTAGATGAACGGAAGATTTTAATTCCTGGAATCTCTTTAGCCTGCAGGGACACATCATGAAGCAAGTGAGTTCAAACACTCACAACCTGTTTGAACCTGTGTTTGACAAAATGGAGTTCAAGGTGCACAAGAACTTACTCATAAATAAGAAATATAGAGAGAAAAGTCATGCTGGTGTTAAAGAGTCTGACAGCTGTTGGAATGAAGGACTTAGCCCCAGCAGACGACTGTATAGAATATAACAGAAGTCACCACAGTGTCATAGAAAGTTTCCTGCCAACCCCAAAGGTCTCCTCAGCCAGTGAAGATGACTTTGGCTCCTTTTGTACAGGACGTCTGTGTTGTCTGACCAGTCCAGTTTTTTGTCAAGGTGAACACCCAGGTGTTTGTATGTTCCCACCATCTTGATATCCAATCCCTGTTTACCGGTGTGGTCTGAGCTGTCTCCCTCCAGAAGTCAGTCACCATCTCCTTCATCTTGCTGGCGTTGATGTGAAGGTGGTTGAGATTGCACCAGTCAACAAAGTCTGTGTTGACCCCCGTGTACTCCTGTTCATTTCCTTCTGGAGACAGGTCTGAAATGTTTGGGCTCCCTTAAGTGTGCAGTTTTTGGTATTGGGGTCAGTTCTTTCCAGACTTCTCTTTTGTTCTTAAGTTAAAGGCGCTCCTCCAATTTTTTCCTGTAGGTGAAGTTGCCCTTCCTTATCTCATGAGTACTTTCTGTACCCTTTTCAGCTCTTCTTTGAGAAATCCCTCTTGTTTTCATTCAGCAGGACCTTTAGCTCAGGGGTCACTCAGGGTTGGTTGTTGAAGAAACACCGTACCTTCTTGGTAGGCACAGTGTTCTCAGTACAGAAGTTAATGTAATCTGTGATACAACTGGTCAAACTGTCAAGGCCCCGTGTGGTCTTTAAAAAAGTGCCTCACTGGCCTCCTCAAGTGCATACCTTTTGGTTGGGGGTGGTTTATTCACCATAGGTATGTAAACCGGAAGCAGAATGAAGAGGTTGTGATCTGAGCGTCCAAGCAGGAGGAGGGGTGAAGAACTGTATGCATCCTTTGCATTTGCATACAGTAGATCCAATGTTTTGGCATTTACAATATTTGGTGAAGTTGGGAGAAGTGGAGGACAGGGAAGCATAGTTAAACTCTCCGGAAATAAGGAGGAGGGACTGTGGGTGCGACGTCTGCAGCTGTGAGACTACAGAAAAACTGCAGATATCTTAACTTTCTGTGGATGAACCTGGTAATGACAAAATGTCATTCTTACCTGCTTGTATTTTTCTGTGTCCAGATACAGGTCAATGCCTGACACATGGCCCAAAATAGAGTAGCGGGGTCTGAAAAATATTAAAATGTCATTATTACAGAAAAAAATCTGTTTACATGAATAAATAATGATGAGTGGTGTGTAGTTACAGTTGTGTTCTGAAGATGATAGTGAGCATGGAAAAGCCAATGGAGACAGCCAGACCCAGGTCCAGGTTGAGTAGGATGGTGCTTATGAATGTTACCAGCCACACCAGCTAGAGGGCAACATAAACACTGACAGTCAGCAGGGTCAACGTGCTACAAAGTTCGCACAGAGTTTACAGTAACTGAGCACAATGACTAATAACGAAGATTTAGTCATACCAAATCAACTTTGTTGGTCTTCCAAAGCATCGGCACATCCATGAACTGCTTGAACATCCCTTTCAAATTCACAAATACTATTGTAGATAAGACAGCCTGAGGAACACACACACACACATACATATTCACATATAAAATCACTCAGGAGAGATAATCACTAATATCATTAAAATGGTACAAATGGTTCTGGAGGGAAAGTGTTACCTTGGGAAGATCTTCAAAGAGAGAACCTATTTTCAAAATTGTGATCAGCACGATGATGGAGGAAATAACTCCTGCAACCTGACAAAAAACACACACACACATTTATTGCACAATAAATGGTCTCAAGTTGAACATAATAATTAGGTTTAAGCTCAGGTATTTGTGCTGTTTGTGCACATTTGTTTATGTGTGTGTGTTTACTTGTGTCTTGCCCCCAGTGCTCTCCTGGACGAGGCTGCGAGACAAGGAGGAAGTCACAGAGTAGCACTGAAAAAAGCCACCAACTGTGTTGCTAAGACCCAAAGCAACCAGCTCCTGGAAAAAGAGAAGCAGCAGGACAGTCACAACATTTCAAATTACAGTAAAAACGTGCACATGCACAGACGCAGCATCTCTGGAGTTAACCCTAGATGGCTTCCTAACATGACGATGTGCAGTGGGAGAAGTCTGAAGCATTATAACATTTGTAAATGCCAGAAATTATACAATGACTTGTATAATTACTGGCTTAAATGCATCTTTCTGTCATTACTGTCAGGATATAATGCAGCAGAAAATAACAAATAAACCAAGAAATTGAATTAATTTGAAATGAAACAAATATACAGAAAAAAAGGTCTGTTGAGTTATTCGTGGCTGTGCTGTCGAGGATCCAGGACAACCTGAATATTTATTTTCCACTGATGTGACAGTCGTGACCAACTATGAGCAAGCAGACTAAAATCTAATATTAGACCAAGTTTGACTCCAAGTTCAACAACAAGGTTTGTATGTGTGTGTATTCCTCACCTGGTTGCTATCCACCTTGTAGCCATGTTTCAGGGCAAATGTTTTGCCCAAGGAAATGTTGATGGCATAGCCCACAATGGCTATTGCAAAAGCGTCACCTATCACCTTTGAGAACAATGTGGCATCTGGAGCACGAGGGGCATTGAGCCTGGTGCAGAGGAAAAGATAAATGTTTCAGGTTTTTGTCATTGTCACTTTGTACAGTTCAGAGTCCTGACATCTCTGTTCAATCTCTTCAGGGAATTAGAGTAGGTTAGTTTTTTCCCAGAGGTTGAAACTCTCGACTTTAAAAGAAAACGAATCAGCTTCTTTCCTTTTTCTGACTTCCAGTCTCGTAGGCTACAACCCAACCTTCAAGCCTTTATATCAGAATATCAGCAGCTGTTGGTTAGCTAAAATTATGGGTATACACAAGAAAAGCTCAGAGTATAGTTTGTTGACATCGCATGAGCTTTTCCAGGAAGAGGTTTTTTAGAAACTGACTCACACAAACACACACTGTGACTGTTTCTCAGTAGACTGTGTTACTTTGTGTTATCATACTGACAACTGGAAAATATGACACTTTTGTGCCTGTATTTGGCTGTCCTGAATCTGACCTCCCTCCCTCTCTGTCTCTTTCTGGTCCACACACACACACACACACACACACACACACACACACACACACACACACACACACACACACACACACACACACACACACACACACACACACACTTACCCACTGGGAATCTCACCAACCACATCAATGCTGTATTTACTTGTAAGTCCGCAGAAGTGGGTGATGATTGTTGCTCCTATGACCTGTTAAAAAAAGAGCACAGACAATGTTTGTTTCAGCACACACAACCTGTCTTTGTAAAGTCACCAGTCCCTCACTCCAGTATGATCACTGTGATCAAGATGCCCCCTGCTGGACTAATAATGAACTCTCCTCCTGTGTAAGTGACAAAGTAAAGGACATTTACCACTATGAGTTCTATCGGGATGGGCAGAGGCAGCTTCTGTCTGTAGCAATCATTGACTTCTTTGACCACAATGAGAACAGATAGTGCCACCAGGCTGACCACCAGCTCTGGCACTTTAGTTTCAGGCAGCAGCCGGCAAATATCCACCAGAGTCTGTGAGGAAAAGAGTGGAGGAGAGAAGGACAAACAGAGGGAAATCAGGTCAATCCACATATAGAACGAAACAAAGTGTGCACAATGACTGCTTACTGAGTTTGCCTTTCTGCCTCTAAATAGTTTTTTACTCACTGATATACATATTTTTCAAGGTTCTGTTACGATTGTACCCACTAGAAGGATAACCCAATTACACCTCAAGCAGGCAACAACAGTTATACACATCCCACAAGGGCTGTTTACAGAGCCTGGGTAGCTCAGATGGGAGAGCATCAGACTTTTAATCTGAGGGTCCAGGGTTCAAGTCCCTGTTCAGGCGCCATGAGTACTCTTTGGTTGTTCCTGAGGCTACTGCTTAGAAAACTTGAATTTCAATAATCAATCAATAAAGTATCTATCTCAAAGTCTGCAATCAATCTGTCAGTATCTATATGTGATTATTGTAATGCATGACGACATACTTACATAAATAAGAGAGAGAGGTCCAGTGAAGCGTTTTGGCTTGACCCCAAAAAGATACTTAAGCTGGGAGACGCACACATGACATGCAGATCCTGTAGTGTAACCACGAACCAGTGGTTCAGACAGGTAAGTGACCACAAAACCAAACCTTACCACACCCAATAGTATCTTTTAATGGAAAAAAGAGAGAATATTAGTCAAAAGTTGTGTAGTACAGTCACTAAACATTTTCAATTTGTGCAAAATGGACACACAAACACACCTGAAAGATTCCTGCCAGTACTGTGAGAGAACATGCTATCTGTACTCTGAATGCGTCTCGAGCATCAATGGCATCAGTTCCATTAGTGCCATTCACAATAAGGTTATCTGGTGCGATCCTCTCCGTCACACTACCAATCATAATGCTGACCACAGCAAATGTACCTGAATATTCAAAAAAATACACAGTTAAGCTTATTTTGAGTTTCTTCACATTCTTTAAGTTTTTTTTTTAACGTTTTAATCACTGCCACCTTCACACAAACACACACACACACACACACACACACTCACCTATGGAGATGTGTCTGGAAGTACCAAAGATGAAGTAGACCAGCACCGGGTAGAGGGAGGTGTAAAGGCCGAACACTGGGCGTAAGGAAGCCAGAAGAGCATATGCCATGCCTTGTAAAAAAAAAAAAAAAACAAACAAACAAACTAAGAACTAAGAACTAAGACACAGAGTCTACATCTTATGTAAAACAATTAAATGATAGTTAAGGTGGACACATTTTAGTTGTTACATTACGTCTTTTTGGTAGATATAAAGCTTTGGTTAGGAGGTGATTAGCCTAGCTTAGCATATAGACTGTGAGCAGGTGGAAACAACTAGCCTGGCTCTGTCAAAAGGTAACAAAATGAGCCTACTGGAAACTGTAAAGCTCACTAATTAACACATTATATCCTGTTTACTGAGGTTGCCAGGAAACTAACAGACCCCCCTGTACTCTAAACTAAACCCACAATTTGTAGTTTTTATACTACAACGGCATATAACTTATTTGGACAGAGCCAGGCTAGCTGTTTCCCCCATTTACAGTCTTTATACCAAGTTAAGGTAACCCTCTCCTGGACTGAGCTTCATTTTAAATGATTTTTTTTTTTGTCTAAGTTTGATGTGTATTAAGTCCCTCCACTGTACACATTCATACATACAAACCCTGTGGCAGATGCATGATGCCCACACTGCAGCCAGAGATCAGGTCGCCAATGGCATTTTCTCTGAAGGAGTAGTGAGGCAGCCAGCCGAGAACAGGTACCCATCTCAGTATAGTGTCCTTAAGCCTGGGCACCGAACACCTACACCCAGAAATGCATATAATTACTAATACTGAGCACACAATTTCATGTCTCTGACACGTCAGCTATAGTTTTTTTGGTTTAGGGTTTGTAAAAAAAAAAAAAAAAAAAAAAAGGTTCATGTAAAAAACAAATGAAGTTAACCTCAAGTGACACTTGTGAATTGTTACACCTGCTACAGTTTTTATCAGCTGGCCTTGTAAAACAGTGACACTGGATAACACCAGAATGTTAGTGTGCTACTGTTCACTTCTTATGATAGATACAGTACTGTAACTGTATGCCTAAATATGAGAAGTAACGAATACTTAATGACAAAGACATTTTATTAGATACATATTAGGTTTAGAAACTTGTTACACCGAGAGCAAAAAAGTCTTTGTCAAAGGTTATTATGCAAGCTTCCAACTTAATGAAACTGTGAACTTTGCTCATTCATTCTTATTAAACAACCCTCATTAAACTATTACTCATCCTTTATTAATCATCACCAACCAGTCTGCGTTGAGATAGCAAAAGAGTTAACCTGCGAAACATCCACACATTAAGTTGAACACACACACATTCATGACTTATTCATGTTCACATATGAACATATCATCTTTGTCAGTTAGTATCATTGTTTGTCTCATTGTTTTCCAGTTGCCTTTCACACCTCCCTCTTCTGTCTCTTCTGCTGAATTTTTACCTCAGAGACTCTTTCACTCGTTCACCGACGGTTGGTTTTGCCGACCACGTCCCCTTTTGTGCCGCTTCATCCAGATGTAACTCATCCAGAACCTTCCTCTGCACAAAATACTGCCCAGATGAACAGTCCATCTTCTCCAGGTCCACGTCTGTTAGACCAAATTCAGCAGACCACCGTAAAGGCAGGCAGCATCTATTCGAGCTCCACTTTTTCTGCCTGAGGGTCTTCTTGACCAGAAACGATAGTAACAGTTGGACAACAAAAGCCAAACCCTATGTGGTGAAAGTGAAGCCTCCTCACTGTTCAATAATGATTGGCAGTGCTTGTTTCTGAACTGTGGGAGTGACTGCTCCTTTCCTGTCCTTATAAGCAAACAACCACCACCTCACATGTTCCCGTTCTGCATTTCCACACACCTGAGGTAATGAGTGTGTGTTTCTGAATGGCACCCTGTAGTGATTAACTTATAACTACAGCTGAAATTGCCGGGCTTTGGCAAACACTGTAACTCTTACAAACTGTCAACACTGGTAAAACTTGACACTGAGGCACACTGAAGCAAACATTGTTTAATGCATATGAAAAAGGAACACACACTTTTTTACACACACAACACGTATTTCTGTTTTTTCCTACACCTCATACACCACACTTGATTGTGGCACCGACAGTATGCTAGTTAGGTTTGTGTTTGTGCGACAGAATGACCAAAACACCTTATCTTTATAGTCGAGATAAAGCGGACTTGACACAGTGTGCTATTGGCATTGCCCAATAAATGTGTAATTTGAAAGTCCAAAAGAAATCCTCCTTCCAAAGATTACTCCTAAAACCCCAAAAGTCATTCCTGCCCACTGCCATAACTCTTTATATATAATAACAGTTCACAGCATTCACTGTCACTGCTTTCTCTCATACATACCATGTTAAGTGTCAGTACTTAACATACACTGAAAATCTGAAACAGAACAAGAGGTGAAATAAGTGATTGACATGTTCACATTTGAAGAACAAACTCTCACCTTACAGATTTACAATTACAATAGCTATATTGTATGTTTAAAAGGGCATGATATTTCATTTTAGCTTCAAGACTTAAAACTAAAATTACATTTACCTTTGGACCAAGAAACCTTACAACACAAATTCATCAATCACACTTAAGAGGCCTCCTTTGAATCATCTATTTAATGTGTATGTTGAGCTGGTTAATGTTTAACAGGGTCTTTGTCAAAATGACGTTTATTATTGATCGAGGTTTATCTTGTCATTCAGTCTGTGTGAAAAGCAGCAGAATACGCTCAAATGGGGACAGAGAGGTGATGAAGGTTTGAGACAAGCAGGTTTGATCAGGATTAACTAATGCAGAAAAAATCAAAGTAAAGTAAAACTGAAAGTAAACAGGGCACACCCTCGACATGTTTGTTGCCCTGTGGTAGCAAAACATGAATATTTATATATTATAAATGTTTCCACTCTAATTTCAAACTTATACCTGAAATTGTAGCTTTTCTTAACTATTATTTAACTAATATTTTTCTAGATTGCACCCTGCACTCAGCATATCAGCGATATGTACTTGGCAGGACATCTTTATGATATCATTAATGTTTTATATTTAATATGATGTCTTCAGTGTTTTATATTTTAATTATGTCCTCACTGCCAAGGAGTGGTTAAAGCCAGAGACAATGTGTCCATGTGAGAGGACGATAAAGCTGTTAAGTTGTATTCTATTTAATTTTTAGCCTCGGATGAAGTTGAGCAGCTACTGGTATTACTACAAAAGCCAAAAACAGAAACTGATGTCACATACAGCACCATTGTTCATAATGTTTTTGTTTTTTTTGTACTTTATGTCATTTCTGAATCCTTTCATGGTAATTACCACTGGAAAAACAAACACTTCAAAAGAACAGCTAGCACAAGAGAAGAGTTCACTTTTGTGACTGCAATGACTAACAGCAATGGATGAGTGTTAGAAATGACAGGAAACATTCTTGCACATATTAACCACCGGTCCTTGTCACACGCACATGTAAATGTGTGCTGTTAAAACTTGGGAATATTTTGATGACCAAGCACAGTTAACCTGAAGTAAACATAGAACACTCTTCAATCTCATTCACAGATTATATAAAATAAAATCATATGTTTCATTTTTAATTAAAGACAGATCTCAAGTCACATCATTGAATCTATAAGGCAGGTGTTTAATGTATCACATGCTAAACATCTTTGTTTAGTATTTTACTATGCCTGCAGCTCATGCCTAGCTGCCAGCAGTTCCTCATAGGATGCTGACTGGTCCGTTCCATGGCGGTTTGGGCACTAGATGGATGTTCACATTGGATGTTCGCAAGATCACAAAATCATGTCTTGATATTTTTTTCATTCTGTCATGGTTCAATTTTGTGCAGCTTGATTTTCTTTCATGCATTTTCTGTCTTTGACTGTCTATAACCCCACACAGACCTGTGTTCTATATACACTCACCGGCCACTTTATTAGGTACACCTTGCTAGTACCGGGTTGGACCCCCTTTTGCCTTCAGAACTGCCTTAATCCTTCGTGGCATAGGTTCAACAGGGTACTGGAAACATTCCTCAGAGAGTTTGGTCCATATTGACATGATAGCATCACGCAGTTGCTGCAGATTTGTCGGCTGCACATCCATGATGCGAATCTCCCGTTCCACCACATCCCAAAGGTGCTCTATTGGATTGAGATCTGGTGACTGTGGAGGCCATTTGAGTACAGTGAACTCATTGTCATGTTCAAGAAACCAGTCTGAGATGATTCGCGCTTTATGACATGGCGCGTTATCCTGCCGGAAGTAGCCATCAGAAGATGGGTACACTGTGGTCATATGGACATGGTCAGCAACAATACTCAGGTAGGCTGTGGCATTGACACGATGCTCAATTGGTACTAATGGGCCCAAAGTGTGCCAGGAAAATATCCCCCACACCAGTACACCACCACCACCAGCCTGAACCGTTGATACAAGGCAGGATGGATCCATGCTTTCATGTTGTTGACGCCAAATTCTGACCCTACCATCCGAATGTCGCAGCAGAAATCGAGACTCATCAGACCAGGCAACGCTTTTCCAATCTTCTATTGTCCAATTTTGGTGAGCCTGTGCGAATTGTAGCCTCAGTTTCCTGTTCTTAGCTGACAGGAGTGGCACCCGGTGTGGTCTTCTGCTGCTGTAGCCCATCCGCCTCAAGGTTCGACGTGTTGTGCGTTCAGAGATGCTCTTCTGCATACCTCGGTTGTAACAAGTGGTTATTTGAGTTACAGTTGCCTTTCTATCAGCTCGAACCAGTCTGGCCATTCTCCTCTGACCTCTAGCATCAACAAGGCATTTGCGCCCACAGAACTGCCGCTCACTGGATATTTTCTCTTTTTCGGACCATTCTCTGTAAACCCTAGAGATGGTTGTGCGTGAAAATCCCAGTAGATCAGCAGTTTCTGAAATACTCAGACCAGCCCGTCTGGCACCAACAACCATGCCACGTTCAAAGTCACTTAAATCACCTTTCTTCCCCATTCTGATGCTCGGTTTGAACTGCAGCAGATCGTCCTGACCATGTCTACATGCCTAAATGCATTGAGTTCCTGCCACGTGATTGGCTGATTAGAAATTTGCGTTAACAAGCAGTTGGACAGGAAGCAGCAAGTGGCCGGTGAGTGTATATATATATATATATATATATAGGAAACTATATATATATATATATATATATATATATATATAAACCTGCTGAAGCTGACCGGCATAAAAGCATTAAAAGAACCCTATGTCTTTGCTGCACAGGATAAGAAAGAGGATAAGTAAGCTTAGCAAATATGCAGAAAAATAAACTCAGTTATCTTCGGATTGATGTGTCATTAACTCTATGTGAGACTTCCAAATATAGGGATTTGTTGCCCTCTATGTGGCATCTTGGGTAAATAGTGAGATAAATCATTTAACTGCTGGGATGGTGAGGAGGGGAGGAGGTTCGTAACCTTTTAAGGGTTGTAGATTTCCTAATGGCCAGAAAGGCAACGTGATGTTTTTTTCCAGACGTTGTTTTTGAAAGTGGTTTAATAATGCCAGAACAGTGTTATATCAGGATCAACAGAGAAAGCAAGCAACCGAACCGTATTTATATTTCAAAAGAAGAGATTTTATAGCTACACTTTGGCTTGAACTAAATGCTAACATCGCATGCTAACATTTCTCATAATCACATTGCTAACATGCTGATGCTTAGCACTCGCAGTATAATGTTTATCACTATCGTATTTGGTCATAAATCCTTTGGTTTATTGGATAATGTAAAATTAAACTAAAACTACTGGTGGTGGTGGTGGTGGTGGTAGCGACCAACGAACCAACACTGGCAGAATAAGAACTACCCTGAGAATTAATTAACTCAAAATAAAAGTTGTAAAAATGTTTACTTTTCCTGCTTGAACCTACCAAATCCCTAGATATGCAGATGCATGCTTTTACAAAGTGCTATAAAATGTCTTACTTTATATGGTTATATTGACACAAAAGTATCTGTACGAAATCAACCAAGTTTTTTTAGCCACTTCACTTCATCAGTATATGCAGATTTCTGCTCTGCACACTCAGGCCTTCCTGAGGTGCACAACTGATCAAAGGTCCTGATGAAGACCTGGTATCAGAGCTGGCAGCATGAACATGTAAGCAAGCACGTTTCAGATGACATGTTCACACATCCTGACCTGGTGTCACTGATTAATCTGCATGGCTCATAAACTGGAAAGACCACATTGTTTTGCTTGTGTTGTTGTGTAATACAGTATGCTCAACTGTGCATGGAGATATGGTTAGAAAGCAATTAGCCTGTCACAATTGGACCTGAGACTGAGTCTACAAAACAACAATCATGCTTTCTGTCTATGCATTTGGGTGAATGTTTAACTGTGTGTGTTGTAGTCTTTATCACTTGCCCAGAGATGCCCAGACAATTAAGGCACTAAAGATTTGTTTGCAGCAGCTATTACTTATTTACTTTAACCAACATGTTCTGGGATCAGAGCTTGCAACTGCCCTGTCACTGGCAAATGTAAGCATAGAGAAGTTTGCATATACACATGCTCCAGGAACTACACTGTGTCTGGACCCTTTGGCCTGTTGTTCGCCACATGTACAGTCAGTCTCAGTTCCCTTAACTGTAAAATCTGTTTTCAAGCATACTGTAATACTGTGTTTTAAAATTGAATAATTACCAGATGAATTAGAATTGAATTGAATCCAAGAAGCATCTTAATAAAAAGTGGTATTAGGTGGGAGGCGACTTGTCCAGGGTGTACACCGCCTCTCGCCAAAAGTCAGCTGGGATAGGCTCCAGATAGGTGGTAATGGATGGACATATACAGATATGTATTTACATATGTGGATGCATAGATTCAGATCATGCTTAAGAAGTACAACAATGTAAAAATAACTCCATTAGTGAAAGTAAACAAAAGTATAAAAATTCCACATAAAAATTATCAGCAAATTTAAGCAGACTAACTCAAAAAGTATCAAAATAAAAGTGCTTGTCCTGCAGATGGCCTCTGTGACTGATCTCTGATCTTTGACACTGTTAGTGGTAGTGAGATGATTGAAGAGTTGGAAATTAGTGATTAGTTTTAACCTTCTCAGTTTTTTTTGTTTTTTAGTTCTGTTTTGTAAAATTTTGTGTGATTGGGAATTAGGGAAATTATCCTTCAGTGAACAGCTAACAACTCACACATCTGAAATGTGACAAGGGGTGTTTTCTGTTAAATAAGTGTAAACAGTACAATATTTCTGTCTGAAATGTAGGAAAGTAGAGAGCAAAAATGGAAACACTCAATAACAGTATTTGAGGAAATGAAATGTACTTTCCACCACTGGTTTAAATATTCATGCAGAGGGCTTTTCACCACACCCAACTGGCTGATGAATTCATAGAAAACAACTCGTGCCTCTTGTTGTTTTCTCCTGATTGTCCATAACTGCACGTCCTCGTTAAGTTTAGACTTACAGTCACAATCTGTAAGTTAAATTAACAGCAGACAGTGAAATTTATTTGACTGTATTTATACATTACTAAAACACAAGCTAAATCAAGTTACAGAAGACTTGTAGACTGTTTGCCCAGCCACCTCTGGAAACCTGAACAGGCCAACAGCACCACTAATACTTGCTGGTCTATTTTAAACCTTACCCCCCCACTCGCAGGCAGCAAATAGCCCAGAACACAAGAGAGATCTGCCAGCAAACAAAAACACAACAACCTGTGAAGAGTAGTTTAAGCTATCAAAGTTGGCTTCATCTCAGTTGAGAAACTTCTGAATCCTGGTCCTGGATAGCTTCAGGACTCCACTGGTATGATCATTTTTCTGCATGTGCTTAGCTAAAGTCATGCTAACGTGCTACTGCTCGTACTCTGAAGTGCCTGTGCATGTCTGCCTGGAGTGAGGTTACGTATGTATGTTTAGCACACACACACTGACAGTGTCATTATGGTCTACATGATTGTGTGAGTTGGTGGGTCAGCTGCTTAGCAGTGGAAGCAGTTCAAGACACTGGACAACAAGAGAGATCCCAAGAGAGACACCAAAGCTATTCAGTACCTCTCCTAACTAACCAAACACCATATGAGAGACACCCTTCTGCTGTTTGTCAGTTAGTTCATTAACACAAATTATTATATTATCTCCTGATGCTGCCACCTTTGTGTAATGCAGCAGTTTCTTTTCCGATTTTGTATTAATTATGAGTGAAATTGATTTAAGAGGTATGGACCCAGGGGATTTTACCTGCATTCTCTAGCAATAAACTTGCTCAAACATAGTACATTCAGCTTTCAATCTTCACTTTGGCAAACTTTTTTTTGTTTTGTTTGAATGCAGCATTTCAGTCATTTCAGTTCAGGCCAGTCGAGTCACAGTTTGATTCACAGTACAGCTGTGGTTTGAGATCAAATTACAAATCACACGAATGTTACAAAGCAAATCTCAAAGGGAAACCTGGTGATTAGCTGTCAGCTTATGTGAGTTTATTTTATTTTGATATGATCAGATGATAAACCTTCGAATAATTAATTTCAAAATAAAAATACAACACATTGTGAAGGATTAAACTAGTGGTTCCCAACCTTTTTGGCTTGTGACTCCTGCTTGTGACTCCTTACAACAAAACGGTGTCTATTTGAGGCCCTGTATTATTCTTGTTGTTAATAGTTCCACCAAAGAGACTTTTTCTTCTTTCCTGCTCCATTATCCATCTCACAAGCCCCCGGTGTTATTTTTTGACCAGCTGGAAGGAGTCCAAACCCCAAAGTACAATTTGCTGCTCATACTTCTGTACTTCCTCCCCCTCCCTCATGTTTTCTCCTATTGTATGTGCTTGACTCTGCCACAAGGTCTTTCTCTATATGCTGACTTAAGTGGTACAGACATCCAGTGCGGCTGTCCATGGATGCACAGGTGCTGGACTCTGCTCTGGCAGAGCATGGCTCACTTCTACTTAGGCAGCTAGAAAAGATGAGAGCATCTCAGGACCTCACTGATGTGGTGCTCCTGGCAGAGGGGATTCCCTTTCCTTGCCACAAGGTGGTGCTCTCCGCATTCAGCCCTTACTTCCAGGTAGAGTTACTTCAAGTTACTGTGCTGACAGAGAAAAATGCAAGACAATGCAACCTGTTAATGATGCTATGAGACTCTAATTGTATCATTATCACCATTAATGAATCCCATTTGTTGCAGGCCATGTTTACATGTGGTCTGAAGGAGACCCGGGGAGGAGAGGTGCCTCTCAGAGACACTCCTGCTCAGAGTCTGGAGCTACTACTGGACTACATGTACCGAGCTCAACTTCCACTTTCCAATGACAACATCCAGGGAGTGGCTGCTGCTGCCTTCCTGCTCCACATAGATGGAGCCTTCAGGTGGGGAAAGAGTTTGGGAATTGATCTTTGTTCCGATAAATTAACATCAACAGGACTTGTAAAAGCATCCTCTGTATTAAAGGGGCATCAAGGTATTCTACCTGTAATATCATCTGTAGCGTAGAGTAGTAGTAAAATGTGTAGGTAGTATAGAGGGCAGTTAACTTATAATATGTTGCTCCCATCACCGCCTTGTTGTTGCTGATTCAGGTTGTGTCAGAGCCACATGGAGGCCCGTATGGACCCTTCCAACTGTGTCGGTCTGTACCACTGGGCAAGAGACCTGGGGGCCACTGGTCTGGCTGACTGTGCCTTGAGATACCTCTACCAACACTTTGCAGAGGTGGGGCATTCAGTATTAAAAGTGTCAAATATTCTTTCAGTCCTGGCTACAAGATAAAATGTGTTATAAGGCCTGATTATTATTTATAGAAATATCTGCCTTCTAATAAGTCTTTATAACCTCCTCCTTTATGGTGCTCTTTGTCACAATTAAGCTGCATGAAATATTTATTTTGCACTACAGACATGTACAACAGATTTGATCAGCCTTTGCCATTCTTTGTCCAGCTACTTGAAGCTGCCACTAGAGTTCAGAAGTCACTTTTTGAAAGGCCCCCCGTCTTTATCTTGCTGTCTTGAGGTTTGTGAGGAAGAAGAAGTGCTGGAGCTGGATGCCCAAAGTCTTGGAGATCTGCTGGGTTCAGATGACCTCAACATATCGCAGGAGCAGGTTGTGCTGGAGTTGGTGCTGCGGTGGGTGCAGAGGCGAAGGGGGGACTCACACAGTGAAGCCCAGGCTGTGGAGTTACTCAGACGTGTCCGGCTGGAGCTTGTGGACCCTGGATTCCTCCGTAAAGCCAGGAGGAGAAACCCGGTGAGAGAGAAAAGGGCTAGAAGGGAATGTAATAAAAGTTAGACTCTTTTTCCACTTTTATCAAGAGGTTAGCAGACCACACTTATAAATTAATCTTCCAGGTACTGCTGCGGGATGCTGAGTGTTTTGGGATGATTGATACTGCTCTCCAGACCTCAGGGCTCTGCGAGACATCAGCTCTACCTCGGCCGACCCTTCGTTACGGCATGGAGAGCACTGACCTACTGCTTTGTTTGGGTGGGGTGAATACAGAGGACGTGCCTGCCCGCCGTGGAGGACTTGGTGACCTCAGTTTTTGCTTTGCACCCCATGGTAGAAGGACTTACCACATCCCCTCTCCACTGAGGGGCCGTGGAGGCATGGGACAGATCACAACGGGGGCAGTGACACGAGATAACAACATCTTGGTGGCTATAGAGGCAGAAGATCAACACAGGATGAAGAGGGTGGACATCTACAGGTGTTTATGTTTCCTCATATATAAGAAATCCAGATTTTTGAATGGCCCTGCACTCAACTCCAGGTCTGAAATGCCTGTTTATGTTTCAGGTACGATAATTCGGAGGAGAACAGCTGGGTGGAGCTGTGCTCAGCACCATACAGGGACATGTATGCTTTAGGGCTGCTAGGCGATGCCCTGTTTATGATAGGTGGGCAAATGAAAGTACGTAATCACTACATCATCACAGACAGTGTGGAGAGATGGTCACTGAAGAGAGGAGGCAGCTGGCTCAGCTTCTCCCCACTGCCTCTCCCCTTAGCCTGCCACTGTGCAGTCAGCCTAAAGGAGCATCTCTATGTGCTGGGAGGCTGGACACCACAGGTACACAGACCTGTCAAAAACACATGTCAATATTAACTGTGCAGTAGTTGGGTGTACTTAAGTGTTCTTGAGCAAGAGAACACTGGTTCAGGTTAGCCCGTTGACAAGTGACAACTTTCCCCACAGGTATCATTACAGCCTCAGCCATTTAAAGGCCCTGACCTATTTTCAACAGCGTCTATCATGAACACACTTTTCTGACAAGTCGAATCAGGATTTGGCGCTATTTGAATCAAAATGTGATAACAGTTATGGGGTTCTTTGCTCATGTTGTCAATCAAATTTGATCAATCCACACTCACACAGTCCTGACGAAGCAGATTAGCTGAGTTTTAAGTGTTAAATTCAATATATAAAAGTTTGTTTTGACTGAAACTTGACAAATATTATGGAGAAATACTTCAGGAGTTGTAAATCCACCAAGATCTAAAGAAAATTCCAGACTTTGGAGTAGTAATTCAGGCCAGGGATCTAATATCAGCCAAGGCCACACATTACATAGAGACTGCATGTGCTGCACCCATTTAGTGGAAGTGTTGTCTGTTTACTGTTTATGCCAGTGACTATCTTTTAGCTTTATTGCTACACATTAAAAAACTGAGTTTGATTTGCATCTTGCACTTCTTAAGTGACTGTACATGCCTGTTTACCCATTTTATTAAGCGTTTCAACACTGACTTGACACTCTGGGCCAATCAGCTGGAGCACTTCTCCTAGTCCAGGCCTGCCCTATAGTGGTAGCCTTCAAAAGGTTTTAAGGAACACAGTTGTCGAGATCAAACATTAAAATGCACTAGCTGAAAGACTGCAACATCTCAGTTAACTACAACAAAACATTATGCCAGAATAATTACAAATCTGTTGTAATCACAGTAAAATCCTACATATGGTGGCTTTAAAGCAACTCAATAATAAAGATTCGGTGTAATGTTTACCTACTGAGTCCTACACTCTTTTCCCTCTGCTGCTTCTCATTTCTCACCTCAAGTTCTTGTCTTTTATTTCCACCATCTGTCCAATTCCCCCCCTCGTCCCTCAGCATCAGCCAGATGATGAGCCTGACAAGCTGAGTAACCGTGTGTTTCAGTTTGACCCCGGCATGGACAGGTGGACAGAGCGTGCCAGGATGAAGTACTCCAGATACCGCTGCGGCACGGCTGTCCTCAATGGAGAAATCTACATACTTGGTCAGACTACAAGACAGTGCAACTGTATTCCTGAGTATTTGTTCTGTATGACAACGAATGGAGGCAGATGATGTGTGTGTGTTTTCTTCAGGTGGTATTGGATGTGATGGAGAGGACCGTGGACAATCACGTCGCTGTCTGAGCTCTGTAGAGATCTATAACCCAGATACAGACACCTGGAGGCCAGGGCCGACCCTACCTACATCATTACTCTCCCTCCGAACCAATGCCACAAATATAGGAGTAGTGGAGGGCAAGCTCTACCTCTGTGGATACTACAAGGGGGCCGGTCAGTCGCTGAATACCTGTCAGAGATTTCTTTTTACAGCTTGTGTTGTGTGGTCTTTCAGAAAATGTCTCTCTAATAATTTTAACATCTGGCTGAAATGCCTCCTGTTACACAATTTGGGCCTGTATCACAGTGAGGGAATGCTAGTTAACTGGTGCGGCAGTATCTCTGGAAATTAGATTTTGGTCAGCCATAACTTACATACTTTCTCTCTTGACTGCAGGCCGTCATGAGATCATCACCAAGGAGATTTTGGAATTGGACCCTGCAGACAATGTGTGGACAGTGGTGGAAAGACGAGCAGCCATGCATGATAGCTATGACGTCTGTCTAGTGGCTAACCTCAATCCTCGAGGCCTCTTCACACCCTAATTCATCTCCTCCTGACTATGAGCAACAATGCAAGGAGCTAGTTTGGGAAACAAGCCTTTGTCGTTGAAGAACTCTACAGCTTTATTGAAAATGTAGAATGTGAAATGTAACCATTGACAAATCCTAATACCAAAAAAACAAATGGTCAGTTTTTTGGAAAATTACCCATATGACCTTTTTTCTCATCTTCCACAGTGATGATTAAAATTTGGTTTAGCTTAGGAAATTTAAACCTCTTGAATAAGAGTAGGAAGAGATTGTGGTCAAAGTTGAAAGAAACCAGTGTTGCTTGTTGGTAGGAAACAGGATGCAAACTGCAGTCTGTGGTGTCATTCCTCCGCCTTTGCCTCTGACAGTCACACAAGAGGCTGATTGTTACAAAAAAATATTTGGCATTTTAAAGGGAATAGTTCACCATTTAGAAATGTGCTGATTTGTTTTCTTGCTAGTTAGACGATAAGAATGATACCACTCTCATGTCTGTCTATTAAATATGAAGCTATGGCCAGGAGTTTGTTAGCTTAGCATACAGACCGGAAACAGAAGCAAACTGTTAGCCTGGCTCCGTCCATTCAAAGCTCACTAATTAAGATGCTACATCTCGTTTGTTTAATGGAGTCTTGTCATCAGCACAAGTTCAATCTTGGAACAGAGATTGATCTCACCTTTTTTGGATAATTTCTAAAAACATTAATCTGCATTAATATGCAAATAAATGTTTGATAAAAGATTTTAAAAGTTAATAAAAAGTTTTTGCTCTTTCATTTTTGTACAGATGACAAACAACCTGTTAATCAGTGAGCATCAGAGGTGCTCAGAGGCAACACTAATTTTTATTTAATTAAATTTTATTTCCAGTCTTTGTGCTGTGCTAAGCTAAACATTTCCTGACTCCAGCTTCATACTGAAGTGACAAATGTGAGAGGTATTGAACTGCTCAGCTAACTTTTAACAAGAAAGTGAATACATAATATTTCCAAATCATTCGAAGCATTTATTGAAACTTTTGAACAAATGACAGATGCTGACATCTTTATGGTGAGCATAGTCTTGTATAGCAGCATTTGACAAGACAGAAAAGATAATTAATTAAGTTAATGCTGTACAGATCTTTACTAACTTGTTATACAGTATTAAATACAGACTAGGACTTGGTTGGTTATGATAAATAAATTAAATTGGATAGTTTTGATTCTTGTTATAGACTTTTTGATTGTCAAAAAGTCACTGAATTGTACAGTACAGTTGTTCACTTGTTGTTCTTACATATTGGTAAAACAAATGATTCAAAACTTACATTTTAGCCATAAAACTGTAAACAAACTGTAAGTCTTATTGATATTGTGCTCCTTTAATCCCATTTATTTTATTTTATTTTCATTTTCTTTACAAGGTGACTTGTGAAGTAATAAACTGATACTTTTCACAGATCGACAACCTTTTATCTTTCTTTATTATTTATTTGTGGATTTGAAATAAAAACAAATAGATTGAATCCTGCAGGAACTATCATTACTCCCTCCTTCCTTCCTCCAGTTCCTCCCAGTTTCTTCAAAGTCTTTGGGATTTAGTTTTTCTGAGCTCACCGCATGGCAAAGCATCAATAAACATGCCTGACTGAAGTGGTGGATTTAGGATGAGTGTCTGACCCGCATGACATTCCGTACATACCTTCTTCCCCTCTCTCCTGCTGCTGAGCCGGTCAAATATGAGCCCTCGGAAAACCCAAAATGATCGCAAACAAGTGTGACGCGTCGGGATGTTGCTATGAGAGCTGGCAGCGGAATGAGGAGGCTCCACCCATCGCTCCAGACCATGTGGTTCCCATCGCTCCTGTTGCTGTGTGTCTGAGGAGAGGGTAAGAGGGGAGGAGAGCTCACATGGATCGGATGGGTCGTCTGAATGTGCTCATTTTAAAGCCATTAGTCTAGTTTGTGGTACTGATAACGCTCTATATGGGCGACTTCTTCAGTTTTAGCAGCTTTTGCTCAGAGCTCAAAGTAATTTTGGGGTCCAGTCCCTGTGAAGACTGCTCCTGACAGGTGCGCAAAGTGCGCAGAGAGAATGGGCAGACGGGAGGGAGACAGCAGAGGCGCAATGAACACCAGGCATCACTCCGAGCTCGGTTGTCTGCAGGACGCGGCATCCAGCGGTCACCATGCCGGTGAGGAGTCCCCGAGGCTGGCCAGTCGTCGTCTCTACAACCCAGAGAGAAACCCAGACGTGGAGCCGGTGGGCCGGGCACAGGACGCCACAGCGCCGATGGAAGTGAAAAAGCACCAGCACAAACACAACTTGAAACACCGCTATGAGGTGATGGAGACCCTGGGGAAAGGCACCTATGGCAAAGTGAAGAAGGCGGTAGAGAGAGCAAGCCGGAGGACGGTGAGTGATGCAAAATATGAGTTTAAGCCCTCTACAGCGGTGTGCCTGATGGATGCATTTCTTTTATAATCTTAAATATTTAACATGCAGAATGAAATAGTTACTTGGGATGTGTAAATGTAGATTATGATGAACCTGTTTCTGAACATGTTTGACCTCTTAACCTCCTCTGACCCATACAAAAGCTTTATAATATGACTTGATATGCTGCTCATGCTTCTGTCTTCCTGGGAGGTATTCAGCAGTCTCCCTAGGAATGTGTGTGCATGTGTTCACCAGTATGTGTGTGTGTGTGTGTGCTGCTGTTCCAAAAATGTTGTCCATTGGTTTTTAAATATTAATTTGGAGGTGGAGTTAAGCTGCTAGAGGGCATGTATGTGTGTATTTGTGGGTGAGCTCATGGGCCGATGCAGAACACAATTCTTGCTTCCTATGCTGCCAGGCTGAGATGCCTTTGGTCTGACTCACTCAGCACTTGAACAAGGGGATAAAACTACTACAATAGGTCTCCCCTTTACCAGCGCACAGTCACACATACACACAAGCATACTCAGACAGACATATGAATAACATATGTTTTTGTTTACCTCTACATTCTCAATATCCAGGTTAAAGAGCCAAATCACTTTGCATGACTGTGTGTTTAAGTCTACTGTCAGGCTTTAATCCCTCACTCTGCTGTGATCTGAGCTCAAAGAGATACAGATAACCCATCTGCCCCGAATTCCCCTTCTGTTTTTTTTGGTAAACAAACACACTGTAATAGGGATAATCTATTTTTGCAATCAGATTGTGGAAGTGAGACTGGCATAATTACTCTGGCTGCTTTCACTGTAACTCTCAGACATCTGCAAGAGAGAAAGGGCAGAGAGAGGGAGTGAAAGACAGACAGAGGAAAAGGTAGAAGAATATGCAGAGAGAAGGGAGAAGAGAGAAAAAGCTATGCAGTCTGTGTGTGTGTCTGTGTGAGTGTGTGTTTGGTAGGACAAGGGGAAAATGCTGAATTCTTTGAGCTAGCAGCCAGCACATACCAAGGATTCTTTGAAACAAAACGGACATTATTTTTGGAAACAAGACCAGGGGGCTGTTGTGTGAGTGCGGGAAGGAGGCAGAGGAAGGAGGAGATCGTTTTAGAGCAAGAAGGAGGAAGAGGACCAGGAAGAGGAGGCAGTAACAATGGTGTGAGATTACAGTAAAGAGTTGACTTGAGATTGCCCCTGTTAAATGTCTGAGGGCTGCAGGAGGTGACTAATGTACAGGATGAAATGGGAGGAAAGGATGATGAATACCAGGTCTTGGCCAGTAATCTGTGCTGTAGGTCATTTAAATTGGTGGGAAGCCAGACTTGTCTTTAAATGTCAGCCATGCTTGAAAAAATAAGATGTTATTATTCTGTGCAGTGTACATTCTGTTGTTTACAAAAAGTTACATAACTTCACCATATACAGTACGTGCAGATTTTAGCTTGTGTACCATCATTTGAAGAAAAGCATGCCCGTTTTGCTTCTAGCAAAAACCCACTCACAGATGTGTTTTTGTTGTTGTATGCTAAATTAATTTAGCTTGCTTTAGGAAAGATGAGAGATGAGATGTGATTTGCTGCGCAGGCAGATGGTGAACATGACACCGGTAACCAAAATAGAATTGATTATATTATTTGCAAGATTGGAAGAATAGTTTGACATTTTGTGAAACACACTTAGTTTAATTTCTTCGCTGAGTTATATGAGAAGATTGCTACCACTCTCATCTGTCCACTATGGAGCAGCTGGTTAGCCTAGCTTAGCATTAAGACTGGAAACAGGAGGAAACTGATAGCCTGGGTCTGTATGAAGGTAACAGAATGTGACGACCATCAACTCTAAAACTTTCTAATTAGAGGTCCAGTGTGTAGGATTTGGTGACACCTAGCAGTGAAGTTGCAGATTGTAGCCAAATGAATACTCTCCCATGCCTCACCCTCTCCTTCAAAGCATGTAGGAAAAACTCTGGCTGTGAAATTCACATAAAAAGCAAAAGATCATATCTAGATCAGTGTTTAGTTTGTCTGTTCTGGACTTCTGTACAAAAATGGCGGTTCAAAATGGTAGACTCCATGGAAGAGGACCCGCTCTCACTGTAGATATAAAGGCCTTATTTACGGGCAATGAAAACACAACAAGTCTTATATTCAGGCAATTATACACTAATGGATATTATATTCTATTCCTGCAAAGAAATACTCCTAAATCTTACACACTGGACCTTTTACAGATGATAGCTTGCTTGTTCAATCAAAGTGTTAAAACAACAACATTTTGATTTTACAGGGACAGGCTAGCTTTTTCAGCCCATCCCACTTTTAAGCAAAGCTAATAATGAACAGACAATCATCTCATCTAACTCTTAGCAAGAAACCAAACAAGTATATCCCAAAATGTGAAACTCAAGTCAAACCCTTTGTATATTGTTTAACCCTATTTCTCTTTTTGCATCTGAGTTTTTGCATGTCCATTTCCTATTTCCCATCATCAGTATACGGCATAGCATTCTAGTAGTACTAGTTCCTGGTTAGGTCAAGGGACAGTGTGTGCGTATCTGGATGATGGGTTCAACTGTCTATTTGGCAAGGAGCCTGTTTAATCCCGCTGTTAAATCTTTCACAGATGCAGCAGAGGTATTTAGTGATGCTCTGGCTCTTGGGATATGCCCCGTGCAGTGTGGTGTGCAAAGTGGCCACCTGGAACCCTCGTTACAACTTCACAACACACATTACACAAAACACCTGCAATAAGCCAGCAGTCGAATGATTAGTGCAATGGAGGAACATTGTTGGCAAGACACAAGTAGTGCACTGGAGCCACAGCAATAAATATGAAGGAAAGGACTAAATGTTCCGCTTTGTCTGGTTTAAATCAACTCTTATTATGAAATATTTGTGCAGAATATCATTAATTTCTGTATGCATATTGTACATCTGTATTGGCTGTACCATAACATGTACGGTGTGTTCCTCTACCCTAATTCTCCAATGATGCAAAGAATATTGGATATCATCTTCATGATTCACACACATAGCTACTTATGTTTTCTACATGCATCCTGTTACAGTTTGGCACTTTTGGTCGATATCTCACACGTAGCACATTATTTGGTTGAACAATGAGACATTGTCAGTGAGAAAGATACTTGAGAGGTCATACTTAGACATGACGCACACACAGCACATTTGCATGCACAAGGGTGAGATCATATACACACATACACACACTTCCTCCACACATGTACCCTTTTAAAAATGCTCTTAGTGCCCTGAAGGCTGAACAATGCCCAGAGTGTGTCTCTCTTCTCTGTGCTCTGCTGATCAGGCCTTAATGCAACATCCAGGGGGCAAGTCAGAGCTTTGATAGTAGAATACAAGCCTTCTTGCCTTGAGTCCACATACTTTGACATACTTTATCCATTCCCTTCACCTGATAGCTGGCGCCTACGTCCTCCGTCCTCATCCCTGCAGCTTATTTCATATTCTCGTCTTTCCTTCCTCATATTGCTTTCCCAGCCAGCAGGTATTTGGGTCAGAAAACATTCTCGAGCATTCAAGCATACACGTTAATAGCAACCCCCCCCCCCCAAGCTTGGACATTGGCCATTCAGCTGACAGCCACTGAATATGTGTGGCCTAATCACTGACCCAGCACCCAGTACCTCTGGATGGACAGAGATGCCATATCAGAATAGAGAATCTGATGATGTGACCAATATCTCAGCAATGTTTAAAGAAAATATACAAATCTAAAAACACGAGTATTCTCCATCACTAGGCAGTGTCACATCAGTTATAGAAAGTCAGGTCAGTCCTGGGAGTTCCCTGGGGTGTGTTTGTGTTGCGTTGCATAACTACGGCGGTTGATGGAGCGTGTGAATTTTGTCTTCCAGTGTCTCGTAGACGTTTTTTCCAGCAGCTGAGAATGCTGGAGTTGTGACCCAGAGGAGAGGCCTGCTCCTCCATAGGGACATTGTAGGGGTTGACAGATTTATACAGGGGTATGAACAGAGCTATGTTAGGATGTCAACCTTACAAAGTAGCACTGTAGTCTCATCTGCACATGAAACCACGTCTCCCACTCTTTTGTTGTCCTGTATTTAGTTCACAGTATTTCTAAATAGGCCACCCTGATGTCTGTTTCTGTCTTGTCCTTGTATGGTGCCATTTTGGTGACAGTTACTCTATCCAAAGAGGTTTAGGGGCTCATATTGGGGTGTATGTTTTGGTATGTATGTGTGTGTGTGTGTGTGTTCGAGGTTGGGGGTTACATTGGGGTACAGTGAGTGCCTGGGATTAATGAAGTAGAGTGTGAACAGTGCAGCTGTCAACCTTCTGCCTCTGAGCATGCTCAGATCACGGGAGACCTGCTCTCACGATCCAACCCACATAATCACCTCTAATACCCAGAGATTTGATTTGTGTGTGTGAGAGAGAGAGAGTGTGTTTTATTTGTATCAACAGTTTGTATGTCTTTGTTTTCATGCACATTTATGCAAAAAATCATGAATTGTGCATTTTAATGTTCATCACTCGAGGGAGATGAAGGAGAAATTAGTTGACTGGTGGGTTTGCAGAGGGATTAATTAAAGAGGAATCTGTGTGTACTGGCACCAGATCTTCTATGAAAATGACAACAACAAGTGTCGTACAAAGTATACACCAGAGTAACAACTATCCGCTAGCTAACACTATTTTCCTGCTGTGGAAGATGAGCTATAGAGCTCTGTTTATTATCCTTTTTTGAAGTTGTTAACCGTCCACACTAAATCACCAGAGAGTGCTCAAATATGTGTGACTTACATAGTTCATATAATGTGCACAGACTTAATAGTGTGTCTTCTCTCTCAGGTGGCGATCAAGTCGATCCGCAAGGAGCGCATCACTGACGACCTGGACAGAATTCACATCCAGAGAGAGATCGAGATCACCGCCTCGCTCAGGCACCCAAACATCATTCGCTTCCACGAGGGTAAGTCTGCAAACACAACATACACACATTACACAAGTCTCGAATATCATTATGAGTTATTGCTTTTTACTCAATTACCAGACATGTTTCATTTGATTTCAGATTCATATTCGGTGACTTACAGTGCATATTAGTGGTGCTGTGAAATCAAAGTGGTGTCATTCTCCTTTATCTAAATTGTCTAAATTGTTGTGCAAAAATGCCCATAAAAGATAACATACTAATATTCCATGGCTGTCTTATTATCAAAAAATCCCCAAAATCGACATTGAACTGATCCAAATAACAAGTGTCCCCTATCTGTCCAAAGTCTAATATAGCTTCTTCCTCTGTGCCAGACCTCCATTGATCTGCAGAAACTATTAAAACACATTAATGAGACAATTAATTGCACCATGCGACATATTTCTTCATTTCCACTCTACATAAATTGTCCTTCAGCTGAAAATATTCCCTAACAGGTGCACCACCTCCCTCCTGTTTGAGTAAGGTTTGCTTAAAGCTACTGTGCTCATCTATTTTAAGGCATCAATTGCAATGAATCTGTACATTTGCGAACCATTAAACATTTTTGTCTTTAAAAACAGTATTGAGGGGTGTCGTTTAGCTCAGTCGGTAGAGCATCAGCCCCACGTACAAAGGCTTGGTCCTTGCCGCAACGGTCCAGGGTTCGAATCCGACCTGTGGCTCTTTCCATTCCATTTTTTTTAAATTCCATTTTTAAAAAAATGAATATTCGGAATATTGAATATCAACAGCCTCATCATTTAGAAGTCTAATATTTTTGGGTTATATCTTGTCGACACTTTTTGTCATGTGAATGAGACGCTGAATGTGATACATATGAGCAAATTTCAAATTCAGCATGTGGTAAAACTATCAACAGGGAACCAGCAGTTCAGATGAATTTCTTCCCAGAAGTATGCAGATATGTACGGTCTTCATTTCTCTGCATTAAGAATAGCATCTGTCATTGCTGTTTAGTGAAACAGGCATGCACTAACACTCATGAAAACACATGTGTTAACGCTGCACTGTAAATGTGTCCTATGTCCTGTGCAGTGTTCGAGAGCCGGGATAAGATTGTGATAGTGATGGAGTACGCCAGCAGAGGAGAGCTGTACGATTACATCCAGGAGAGGAGAAGACTGCCAGAAACAGAAGCCAGAGGCATCTTCAGACAAATCACATCTGCTGTCCACTACTGCCACAAGGTTTACATACACACATACACACACATACACGCACACACACACACACACAGACACACACACACACACACATTTAGGCACGTGCTTGCTTAAATGCATGTGGTGGTATTCAACAGTGCACAAGCAAATACAGTACAACTAAGTCCACTAAATCCTAATCCCAATACTGCAGGAAAACTTGACTTGAGTTTTCAGATCTCTCTGGGTTAAGAGCGCATTATCCCTTGATTGTTTTTCACAGTCACACACTGACACATTTAACAAACACGTTGTTGCTGCCTAGATGAGTTTGCTTCATCCCTCCACATTACTGTAATCCCTGGTAAAGGAATACATTCTTCATTGTTTCCTTGTTTTTATTGTTGTGTACATAAAATCAACAGCAGTGCCAGAAAACAGGAATTATCGAGGAAATACATAAATCCTATTAATACAGAGATGCAGTACAGCAGAAGTACTGCACCTCTGCCAGAGGAGGATCTGTGCCATACAGTCAGCTGAGTTGGATAGGACAGAAATGTTTTTGTTTTCATATTAGTCTTATTTTTGGCAGTTTGGCTTCTTCATGAATCCCCTCACATTAAACTCAGTGATCATTCAGCTCCTGTAGCTTTTGTAGTAGGCCAGGAGGTGGATTTTGTGCTCCTCATGCCCTCATACATTCTCCCAAAATAGACATGAATGTTCCGGCATGAATGAATTATTGAATGTGCTTCTGAGGTATGCAGGCCAAATGGAAGGATTACTGAGGCTTCAAGAGAAGAAATAATTTCAGGTCATATGCTGCTTTTCTTTTCTTTTTTTCGCGATTATCCAAATCTATTCATAGTCCTTTAAAAATATCATGAATAATAGTCTGGTTAGCCATGTTTCTTCTGCTTCTGCTCTCTTCTTTTTTCTGGCCTCCTCTGGCCTACATATGCACATGCACACACAGGATTACATGTGCACAAAACATTGTCTGAGGTCATGGGTCCTTTCCTCCATTTAAGTGCTCTGGAGAGGATGTAATTAATGAAAGAAAAGAGGGGCTATTATGGCTTACTAGCCAGTGGCTTTAAGAGAAACTGACAGCAAAGTTTAAAGTTTCCTTGCGTCACATGGCTTCCTCTATCGAAGCATTGTCTCTTCTTATGATTTGCTACCTATTCAATGACACAAGCAAACATGCAACAGACTCTTTTTCCCATCAAACCTCCAGTGTACTCCAGCCCTTCCTCACCAGGCTCCACAGCTGTCTACACTCTCGTTGGCTTCCAGGTGCTTAATGCCATCAGGGGATCAAATCGCATCTCATCAGATGAATTAACCCAAACAAAGCACTTCCTCATGCCTGTTAATGATTAAACCGTCTAAGAGCATTTCTCGAGGCTCTCCGATTAGACACAAGGCCCTGCAACACGAGGCCCATGTGGAATGTTAATGGTTATAAAATTATAAATGAAAGACAAATGCCCTTTCCGTCACAGGCTGGGTTTATATTGTAAACTTCACACCCTTCAGTCTTTACATTTGCATGCAGAGAGAGGACATCTGATTGTAAACTAGGAGTGTGATGCAGCACAGGACCTCATGTTTCTCTGCTCTCTTACAGAATGGTGTTGTGCATCGAGACCTCAAGCTGGAGAACATCCTATTAGATCAAGATTTGAACGTCAAGGTAAGATCAATAAAACATAAAAGTGTGATCATGCATGTTTAGGAAAATAAATGAGAGAGTTTTACAGAATTTACAGAATCCCAACATAAAAGAATAGATGTTGTCTGAGAAAAGACTCATTGCCCTCAGTGTTATGGCTCATCCAAAGACCCTGATTGCACTTTTGTTATGGAACATAAAGGCATACATCTTTATGACACGTGGGCTGATACATTTGAGGAAGCAATCTTTTTCCACTGCTGCTAGAATGAAGCTTCACATAGTGCAGCTGGTAATGGATTATCTTGCCAACTCCAAAATAAAATGCAAAGTGCACATTCAGAACATACATTGGATCACTTTCTGCCCACAGTAATTTTAATGTGTTGTTAAGCCATGCACGCTGAACCAGCACAAACATACTGCCAGGACTTAACCCAGGGGTCATTTTTTGCCTTATTTGGGTATTCCTCTCCTTATATGGGAGCTGTGCATGGCCAAAGGGGAATGCAGGGAATCCAGTGGTGATCGTGCCAATCGGAGGGTTTTAATATAAGTACGCTCCGCCTGTCCATCAAAAGAAAACACTGCATGTAGACCACTCCGCAGCTCTTCATTCATTCATTAGAAACCTCAGGTTTACCACATCGGCCTCTCACAGCATCCGTTGCAGGAAATGACCAAGCCTCTGTGCAATGCGTGTGCGTGTTATGTCAGCACAATAGCTGCTTAACAGCAAGTGTAGGTAAAATGGTGGATCTTGGTGAAGTTTGAAGATTATAATTGAACAATATACTTTTTCCTCAAATGGTTGGGTTTGACTGCTTTAATCTCAGATGTTTTTCTGTTTTCTGAACTGAGTGGTTTGAAAGAACATCTTAAAGGACTACAATGACACACTACAAACTGTTTAAGTACAACAAAAGATACACTTTACAGTCCGTGTGATTAGAAAAGTTATACCATACTGGGCAGCTAGAAGTAAGTAAGCACTCTATGAAGCACAAAATACCATGAAATCTGTGTCTGTTAGTAGAGAGAGACAGAAGAGAGTAGAGAGAGACAAAAAACAAGGGAGAAAGATATGCAACAAGGGTTCCTAGCCAGACTTGAAATTATAGATTTGTCTAGGTTGGAACAGCTGATTTATTCAGTGGACAAAAGGGAAATTGATACTCTTATGAAGCCAAACTTCACTTTCCTCTTACATGATATTATCACAAGGCAGCTCAGAAATTTGCACCAACAGGCCACGAGCCACTGTAGAACATTTACCAACGATCTGTTTCAGTCCAGCATGTGTATGAGAGACGATGGCTCCTCAAAACAGGCCATGTAATTCCCAGGCACGTGTACAGGAGCCATTTGTATGTTTAGAAGAAAGAGTGTGTCTTATACAAGCATTGAACGCTGAGGGATATTTCTTCAGGAGCCTCACACAGATGTATCTCTGGTGTCATTTACATTGCAGGACACACACACACACATACACTGCACAACTCACATGCTCAGTCTACACATCATTATTACCACTGTATGTATAATATCAGCTCTTGTATGTCATCTTCCGTCTGTGAGGTCTCTGTTCCCCCTGAACCTCTGTTCCATGGAAATAAAGCTGTCACATTGAGTATTTTTAACACCAGAGGGGCTGATAGTGGACTGGTGCTCATGTTAATAATCTCTTCAGATAGAGAGGAGCCTCGGTATGTCTGCGTATGGCTCGCGCCGCTTCGAGTGAGTGATTGTTCCGTTACGTGAGTGTAAGCAGCCTGATGTTTTTGGCCCGCTTCTCTTTCCTCACTCACACTTACATTGGCAAAAGCTCAACATACCTATTTTTAGCTCATTTAAAAGTATTTGCTTTGAGTTATTGTGTTTTCGCCACATGGGTAAGAGTTTGCGGTACATACTCACTGAAAAGGAATCTGGATTGCGTGAGGATGAGTGTGAGCATTGAAGTGAATGAGTGAGTGAAATTCTTAAAGGGTCCAGAGTTAACTGATTAGTCCGTTGTGTCATAAAGTTGAAGCGTTCTGTGTATGACACAAGCAGACAGCAGTCTGGTCTGAGATCTGTGTTGTCCGGTGTGGCAGCTGTTAAGCAGTTATGTCATTTATGACTGAGACTCACCGTCACGTAAACCCTCTTGTTTACACAAACGTGTGAACGTACAGATACACACACATGCTGGACTGGGCTTTTGTATCCACAGCTGTAAAACCTTTGAATATGATTTTTGTTTTGTAGGTTTTGATTCTATTTTTGACATCAAGATCTTGATTAACATGTATTTCCAGCTTTATTAGTTTAATTTTTAGCCTCATTTGTCACTGGCCTTTGATTTATTATTAGTAACTAATAATTTAGTAATTGTATTAAATACCTTAGTGACTTGGCAGACTCCTAAGTTACACAATGTCCTCTTGGAAAATGTGTTACTACTGTTGTTGCGGTATGCAGCTGCAGCTGTGTGATTTGTTTTCTCCGTTATTTTTCTAGTTTCCATTCTGGGGATTGATAAAGTTATCTAATCTTATACTTGCTCAGAAGGCACAAAAGTGATTCTAATCAAAATGTATAATTTTACGTTTTCTCTCTGTCTGACTCTGCAGCTGGCTGACTTCGGCCTTTCCAATCATTTCCACAAGGGCACTCTGCTGCAGACCTACTGTGGAAGTCCGCTGTATGCTGCCCCAGAGATAGTGAAAGGACTGCCCTACCAGGGGCCGGAGGTGGGTCAACACATGCCATTCCTAGTTTCCTAATAAATAAATAAATAAATAAAACAGTTTGCAAGAGTTATGGGTGTCCCATTCAGTTGCATCATAGTGTGTCACTCATAGTGAATCACTCTTCATTCAATACATCATTACATATAGTGCACTGAGCGATGCACCAAAACCAACCAAAAGGGCGATAAAAAACAGTTTATTAGAACAACCTTAAAGCACTGGTTGAGTTGTGCATATGCTGCAGAAGAGTCACAGTAAGTGGGTCGGGTAAAACCTCCTATAAAATCTTAATAAATATTAAATTTAATAAAGCAGAATGTCCCAGAAAATCTAAACATGAGGCACATTTTCTGAGCTTTGTGTGTGGTATGTTCTTCATTATGTTTGTTTTTCCATGCTAGGTGGACTGCTGGGCATTGGGGGTGTTACTGTATGCGCTGGTTTACAGCAGTATGCCATTTGATGGGGCCAGCCACACCACTCTCACAGAGCAGATCAGCCAAGGACGCTACCGTAGACCCAACCCTCCCTCAGGTAAACCTTTACAGTGTCCATGCCTCCATCAACATTGTATTGCTTTGTGTGTTGTGTTAATCACAACACTTTAGTCAGTGTGGCTGCTATGAATAACTGTTGACTCTGTTTCCTCCAGATGCCTGTGCTCTTATCGACTGGTTGTTGACAGTGCGTGTGGACGAGAGGGCTACGATAGAGGACGTGGCCAGCCACTGGTGGGTGAACTGGGGTTTTGAAGAGGGTGTGTGTGACTGCCCTTCATCTCCACACCAAGAATGCCCCTCCCCACTGCTGGCTCGCTACATTGACTGGCAAAATCAGGTCGCGGCTACCAGCAACATGACTGTTGACCCAGGATGCCTATCCTCAGACACTTCCTGTCCATCTCAGCTCTCTCCCCACCCCTTTTACTTCAGCTTACCTCTGAAGAGTGACCGTGGAGGAGGAAGGGTACGCGGAGGAATGTCAAGCCTCAGGAAGTCACGCAAAGAGAATGCAATTCCCCAAACTGCACTGGGAGCTTGTGGTGGTGTTTGTCCAACAGCTTCCTCCTCCGTTGTGATTTCCGCCACTTCCACCACTGAAAGAAAGAAACCCAAAGGTATTCTGAAACCCCAGAGGAGTTTTGACTCAGTCTTTCACAGCCCTCCTAAAGAAAACTCTCCTTCCCAACCATGTAATGCTGCTCCCCAGCCTTATCGAACACATACACTCGCCCAAACACATGCTGATGTCCTGTCCACCAGTCTGCCACCACCCTCTACGTTCAGTCAGCCCTCATCCAAAATGCCAAAGAAAGGGATACTAAAGAACTTTTATGGAGGGGAGTCGGGTTACGGTTCATCCTCAGAAAAAAGGGTGTCTGGAGCAGGAGTTAAAGAGAGTGATGCAGCTGATTTGTGCTCCCACAAACAGAACACTTGTCTACCGGTGGCAGAGGACAGCCCCACCATGCGCACAGAGGCAGTAAGAAGAAGGAAGGGTATCCTGAAACGTAACGGCAAGTTCTCTCGTAGTCTGGATCTTCCAGACGACCACCACTTGTCTTCCTCCCCAGCCCCCACAATATTCCCAGAGGCCCTGCAGCAGCTCCTCCAGTCCACAGGAGGCACGGAGGGGCGCCGCAGCCGGCCCTCCAGTGTGGTGAGCGAGGATAGCCTATTCTCTTCAGATTCCTTTGACCTATTGGACCTCAGCGCCCATTCACGTCGCAGGATTTTCTCCCGGGGGATGCAGAACAGTGCCTGCAGCTCCGAGGAGGACTTGGAGCAGCTGAGAACTGAGGCCGACAGAGTTGGTGGAGACAGAGGACAGAAGGAAATGCTAACATAGGCCTAAGGAATAATGGGCACATAAATATGTGCTAAACACCAGATCTTTAGTTGTCTTGTCTGTGATAATCACTGCCTGCCATCTTGAGAGTTACAAGACACTTTTTTTTTAAACCATTTTGTGCCATCTTGGATATTTGAGTCCATGTAACAGGATGTCAACATTCACAATAAACAAGACTCCATGCACCCATTTTGCACATAAAAACTAGGTGGAACCACCAAAAATAGATTTTTTTTTTTTTACATATAGCTGAGGTGGAAAAGTTGGCGTATCTAAGTGCAATGGAAACAGACTTGATGAACATTTTCATCATTGTTTTCCACCATTTGAGGTTTGACTGGCTCGTCTTCTGCAGTGATTTTAAAGGCACCTGACTGAAGAATTAGCTCTACCTACTGTTTATCTTGACTCACCTCCAGATAGTTGCATAGAAGATGGAATTTTCTGGAAATTCAGTGAAAGTTTGTGCTACATTTGGATGGAAACCTGACTAGAAACAGCTCTATTGTGAGGATAAATTCTGCCAAACTGAACTGTTGTGATACTTAACACAATAAGACATAAAATAATACATAATACATAACACTTTATTTTATCCTATTTTATGAGCGCTACATAAACAATTTAATAAATTGTTTATAACTCACTAAAATGTAGTCGTAAGCAGATATAGGTGTGTTTATTAATGTACAGTATTTGCCAACAATTATAACTTCTATAAAGCATATTAAGCATTCATGTTATTACAACTGTTTCACTACATTGTCATTTTGTCAGCATCCACTTATAGATGTTGTTATTAATAAGTTCTTATATCTGCTTACAACTACTGTACAGTGTTTTATGAACCATTCATCAAATGTTTATCTTGTGCCTATACATGCTAAACAGGGGACATTAAAGTAAAGTGTTACTGTATTTCACCATGTTATTGAGTTTATATGTATTACACAGTAATGTACTGTGCACAATTTGCTCCTTTGCACCAACAGAGACAGTGTACTGTAAATAGCAGATGGACCACAATGCTTTTTAACGTGACACCAATGCTGCTGTGGACATTTAAAAAAGTGATGTATGCAGTAGATGTATTTTTTCTGTTATTGTCATACTGTGAGAAAAGAATTGTTAACTTTGTTCAAACATTTCATACTTTTTTTTTTTTTTTTTTTGGAAAAGTGTAATAAATTATATGAAACTGAATATTTATCTGTTGTTTTTTCCGGTGAGAGAGCAAGAAAAGCAGCAGGAGATAAGAGATAAAATGAGCACATACTGTAGCTTGAAAATAAGTAAAGATAAATATTATGAAACACAGATGTTTTACCGCAAAAAAAGAGGTCATTTTAAGACAAATCACCCTTTTATTCCAAATGTTACTTCTTCTCTATAGTTAACAACCTTTTTCTCTTTTGGCCCTGAACACTACACAATACTGAGAATTCAAGGAACGTTGTTTATGAAAGACCAAAAGCTATTCATTTAATTGACTTCTAGAGTCCTGTGTCTCCATAAACACAGAGTTCCATTTACCCTACAGACTGTTTTCATTAGGGTCCATGTACTTAAATAAAAAATGCACCTGAAAGAAGAAAACACTCAGCAGAAGAAGTCGGATAAGGCTTTAGTGAAAACATTTAAATACTGTTTAATGTCTGTGGTAATTTGAAGATAAATGTTTTTTTGACATCTATAAAAGTCACTTCACTTCAGGTTAGGTTTACATTTTACTTGATAATTTTGTATACAGAGAGGGGTTAAGACATGCAAAACTACATGCTGGAAAAAAGAAAAACTATGAAGCACTGCATACGACGCATGCATGCGCTCCCTTTGTTTCACTAATTATTTTTCTAAACACAGAACAAATGTTTCACAGGCCTCTCCTCTGTCTAATGGAGAGAGCCAATCATCACTGTCAGGTAAAAACCTCATATCTCTAGGTATTAATGCGTTAAGATATTATATTATATTATATTATATTATATTATATTATATTATATTATATTATATTATATTATATTATATTATTTATTATTTTGTATTATATTTATAAAGAAATACATTTTCCTGTATGACTGACAAAATTCTCTAACCTCTTAGGTTCATGACATCCCTTCAAAAAAGACTTTAGATATTGTAAAAAATCTATGTGCTTCTTATTTCCTGAAAAGCTGCCCTTTTGGATATACAAGTTTTCCACAGCGTTAAGATGAAATAGAGCAAAGCTCAACAAGAGGTCTTGTTTAGATGTACAGACGTCTGCTATAGCTGGCATATACAAAGGGCTTACTTTATACCACCCACTTTCATGGTTTTAACACATTTAAGTGTTCTTCCTGTTGCAACACATAGACTTCAATGTTAATGGTTGATTGATAGCAGAAAATCACTTTGTTCGTTTGGTCGGTGGTAAATAAAGTCCAGAGCAGAGGTCTGATGGTGACAGTTCAAAACAGTTGTAATCTCCTGTCAGTCACACAGGGTCCATAGCAGCCATTTAATTGTGTTTAGCTAATACTTACACTGCATGTACATGACGGGACTGCTGGTGTGAAAAATGTGATCCAGGCTATGCCGTGGTTGGATCTGTGATGCCTCATCTTACAGATAAACACAGAATCACAGCTAAAGATGTTGAAATGCTCCATTTCACAAAATACAAAAGGCAAAATATGGCCACTAAATTAAGGTCACAGTTGTCAGTTTTTGCATAATTATTAGAGAATTGATTGAAGAGTCGATCTTAACACCACTCAAATATACTTAACAAAATGTGATTGCTTAATTTTGCTCTAGTTATAGCCTACAAAATAACCAGTTTTAGACTAGTTGAGAAGAATGTGAAATATTACTTAAAGGGATAATCTCATACTTCACTGCAAAATGAAGCTATTAATACAGGCCACAAACCTTTTGTCACAGGATCTATTGGTCCCCTATTTTGACATACTATATGAAATTGTGATTCGTGTTCACAAGGGGATGCAAAGCACTGTAAAGTATTGTTGGCTGAGTGCAACAGCAGGCATAGCAGCCAGCTAATATTACTAGTCCAACAGCAAGAAGCCTAGCTCGGCGTCTGTCTTTCAGCCTTTTATTTCATGAAATCAGTACCAGATTTATTATTGTCTGGTGGCCTCTTGCTCAGTCACTCGCTTCTTTTCTCTTCATAGCTTCCTCCGCCAACGTCCTCTTCTGTCTTTTCACCTCTGCCATTCTGTCCATAAAGGCTGCTGAGCCCAGTTGCATTGCCCACTTGCCCAGCTCTGGTTCTGGGATGACGGCTCAGCACCCCATTAGCATTTGCCTGTGCCTTGGGCCTGAAAACCTCCTCTTCCCAGTGGTCCAACACATCTGTGGTACAAACACTAACACTCCTCCAGTGCTTTGAACTCGCAGCCCGGCTAACAAACTGAGCTAATATTAGCTAACAGTTGCTATGGTTTGCAGCAGGTTACAAAACATTTTATCTATAAAATATGATCCAGTTTCAACAAAATCAGTATAATAGTTGGTGGTCTGTGACTTAGTGCTGTAAAGCGTTACGTACTTCTTGTCAGTGATTGTACCTAAGAATCAGAATGACAGACAACAAAAAACGATATTTAAAAATCAATTCATTTTAAGGTAGAAAAGTTACACAATGTTGCATTAACTAGTGGTTTCTAGGCTTTTTAGCTTATGGCCAATATCAAAACTGTGCTTTCTTTGGGAACCTTGTTGTGTTTCAGATTAGAAGTCTCACCAAAGACACTTTCAGACAGACATTTTCCCTCTAAACCTAAGAATAAAAAGAAAATGATAATAATCACCTCAATAATAATAGTTTTATGACCCCTCAGATTTATCTTTTAACTTACATAATAGATATGGACACAAGATGCTGCTTCGGTGACTATGGTATTGCTCACCACATGAATCCCATGGATTGTATATGGACAGGAAGATGCAACAACTTGCAAGTTTCTTTCTCTTACATCTTTTCATGTCATGATATAAGGTAATGATTCATTTAAAATTCGAGCAGTCTTGAGCAGCAAGCTTTATGATCCATGTAATGGTTTCTTTCACTGGCAGGCTCAAGAAGCTAAAACGAAGACTTGGCTTTAGTAGTCAGAGGAGGATAACTGTAGAGTAGCAGCAGCTTATAGCATTTAAGTTGTGTGTGGGCCTCCTGTCAGTCACATTGACAGTTTCCCTAAACAGCATGGACTCAGTGGCCAAGGACTTTAAAGATGTTGAAGTATTTCAAATATCTGCAATGCAATCCAGGGGAAGAGGTTCACCGCTAAGACTTGCCGACCAAGAGGCTTTTCTTACTGTTCTCTCACATGTGGATAAAAGTACCGTTGAGTGAACAAGAGCAGCCAGACTTTACTGGTTTTTAGGCTGATTACTGGGGCTCAGGCAGTTAGGGAACAGTAGCATTACAATGGTGCAATTAACTCACATGCTGTGAATATGAGTGCTTACACAGTGTTAAGAATAGGTAGAAATAGTCAAATATAACACTACAGAACTCCATTAAAAGTCCTGTAAGCCTGTAAAAACAGAAGTACTTGCAGGAAAATGAACTGCATTATAATCATGTCGTGTTTTAACCCTTAAGTACTACTTTAAAAGTCATAGCTAGTCGAACAAATCTCTGGACTACTGGCTAATTTAAACTCTAGTAAACTATGAGCTCATATTTTCCATGTTAAACATTTTACTCTAAAGCAAACCAGGGGTCCATGACTCTTAGGGTGTCCGCAGAGGTACTGCCAGGGATCTGCCAATTTTTGTCATAATAATGGACAATTTTCACCAAAATAATGGTGAATGTGAGGGTGCAGATAATTGAGAAACTACAAACAGTGGAGGCATTTGCACTCCAATTGGATAAATCAGTGGACATGTCCAAAGACGCACAGCTCTTGGCATTTAATAAGTTATTATAGGCCAATCTTAAAATGTGACACATTGCAGTGCTTGTTTATACTTAACTTGATTCACAAGTGCACGAATCAAGAGATTAAAATTTAGACTGAACGTTTTGTCTTTATTTCTAAAAGGAAAATCACCATTTATCTTCACTTTGTAACAGAAAGTTACTTTTTAATTAAGGACCGTGGCCCAGAAGTCATATCAGTTTGATGACGCTAAGTACAACCAGTCAGCCTAGTCAGATAACAATGATGTCAGTTGCAGAGGCCTCTGAGGTTATCTGACCTTACAACAGCTATAGTTTAACAAAATGATATCTGTCAGGACAGAAAGCATGTTAAAGACTTACTTCTATGACCTCAAAAATAGAACATCTCTGCTTGCAAGACAAAGTAGGAGGTGATTTCTTGCAGTTAATAGAGGCAAAGCTATCATGTTCCCATTTTGGATAGAGCTGGATGAGAATACAACATAACTTCTAGAGATAGGCTCATCTTTTGTCATAAAAAAACAAGAAGACACATGTATTGCTACAACTTATACCAACAGAATCCAACTACAAGAACAAGAACACTGACAGATCTTTCAGATGACGAATGAGATAATCTTTGAGAGGATTGTACAGTTTCTGTGTTTTCTCTAATGGAGTTCATTTTAAATTTCCATCCAGCTTCTGTACTTATGACCGAAGAGAAATGAGAACCAGTTGGTGGAGCAGAGCACGTTTTATTGGATCACTAACTGTAAAGCAAACCATACAGATTGAACAACAGTGCCATCTTGTGGCCGTTTGGTGTAGCTGGCCAAAAATATCCATGTATGAAGTACATGCATATTGAAGTTTGTCAATATTATTAAACGTTAATCAATACATGCAGAGTACTAACAATGAAAGAAAAGTGTTTCTGATGCAATTTGTTATATTTATAAATGCTTAAATTGACTGGAAATACGTCAAAATAGGGTAAAATAATAAATAATAAAATATTACATCTTGTGCTAACTAAGAAATGGCATTCTGTTAATTGTAGTTCTCATTGATATCACCCATTAAATCAATCCAATCAAGGGTTAGGGTTAGGTTAGGATTCACTGTGGCCAGAGTCACTACAGCAAGAGTGACAAGAAGTATTATTTATTTATGAGCAGGCCATAATATTAGAAACAGTTCTAAATATAATGCAGTCCAGTTTCACACTACTGCAAACTACAACCTCAATGGTAAACATAATAGTTAAATTACACTGTCACAAGGACTGAAAAATTATAAACTTTGTAAGAGGAGAATCTGGATCACATTGTATTGTACAGTACAAGTGTACCTCATGAAGTGACAGGATTTGTTTAGACATCTCTTGGTGAACAGGCCGCCATATTACAAGTGAAAGGTAAATATATTTAATATATATTAAGCTAGATGCTGCTTATCTATATTTAACTGATATCATGAATCTCCCACAAGTGTAACTATATTGTGTTGACTAGTGTTAACCACATTTGATCCAGAACTTTCTGTATGTAACAAAACATTGCCAGAAAACTTAATTCAGGTGGCAGTCACACCTTTAGAGACAACATAGGTAGGTAGATGGGTGTGGTAGAGACCTAAAAGCCGGCTGATGGTCAAACCCTCTGTGTCTTTTGGCAGCACTGCCTTGCACTCTGCCCTGATCATCTGTATAAACAACGTGCTACAACATTATTCATTTGACTATCCTGATATATCTACCATTTGTCAGATCTGCATCAAAAGCATGACATATACGAACAAATGCAACCTCTGACAGCAGGAAAACACCTGCAAAAAAAAGGACTTTAACTTAAACTGTAATTTATAAAGTACCAAGTTATTAGTGACTTCTCTCCCTATCTCTGTTGAGTTGAGGAAATGACTTCTACGTTTTAGTAGAAGGGTGAAGGCTGTGTGTGCGTGATAGCACCACATTTAGCTCTTTAACCCTAATCACCAAGGGGCCCAATATTCGTGCCATGCCCAGTTGCCTCGCAACCGATTTTGTTTCGACATCATCTTTTGGTAAACAGGCTGCTGTATCACGAGTGAGAGGTAAGTATATTTAATAGATATTATGTTACATAGGTGAATATGAATGCTTAAATTGACTGGAAATACGTCAAAATAAGGTCAAATGTCTTGCTGTAACTACTATTGATATTATTAAAATTACAGAAAACATCAAGTTTGAAAAAAATTGTAGTTTCTGCAGGAAGAGAGGCCAATAGATATACAAAAAGACAGATTTGTATTAATTCTCTGTTAAAGTATAAAATATTACATCTTATGCTAACTAAGAAATGGCATTCTGTTAATTGTAGTTCTCATTGATATCACCCATTAAATCAATCCAATCAAATAAATCTCTTAAGGATTCACTGTGGCCGGAGTCACTACAGCAAGAGTGACAAGAAGTATTATTTATTTATGAGAGGGCCATAATATTAGAAACAGTTCTAAATATAATGCAGTCCAGTTTCACACTACTGCAAACTACAACCTCAATGGTAAACATAATAGTCAAATTAATACCTCTCTGACACTGTCAACAAGAACTGAAAAATTATAAACATCGTAAGAGGAGAATCTGGATCACATTGTATTGTACAGTACAAGTGTACCTCATGAAGTGACAGGATTTGTTTAGACATCTCTTGGTGAACAGGATGCCGTATTACAAGCGAAAGGTAAATATAGGCTGTGTGTGCGTGATAGCATCACATGTGGCTCTATGACCGTGGGGCCTAACAGTCACGCCACGCCCAGTTGCCTAGCAACTAGTGTTGCTTTCGTCAACGAACTTTTATCACGTGACGAAAACGAGACGAGACGCAACGTAAATGCTGGTCATGTGACGATAACTATAATTAAATATATAATGCAATATTGCTGACGAATAAAAACGAGACTAAATGTGGTTTACGAAATAAAAACTCTGCTAAAATGTCTCTTCGTTCTCTTTCGTTGACTAAAACGAGACGAGACGAAGTGTTATAACGTTATTTCGTCTCGTTTAGTCACGTTGTTATTATTATTTTGCAGCATTTCTGTTTCCTGTCACTTCGGGGGCTGCATCAGGTCGCACTGCGCAGTCGCAGGCGACGTCACTACCTCAATCTCCACTCGCGGCATTATTTGGATGCAGCTGCGGTGGGCGTTAACGACAGTGACAGAGAGAGGGACCGATGGCCGGCCAGCCGGGGTCCGTCACTGGGAGAAAAAGAAGAAACGATGCTATTTTATTTATTTATTTTATTTAAATTTATGTTTGGTTGGTAAAATAAATATGTTGTAAATTCAAATCAGAGCGTCTTCCGTGTCTGGAATGGATGTATTCTTGAGTCTATAAGATAACAATAATAAGACGACCTTGTTTGAACTGTGAAATTAGTTTGGCTAAAAGAAAATTTTGGTTTCATCTATACTATTAGGTACTTATACTATATTGACTGGGTTAAATTAATTGCATTACTAAAAAGAGACATTGACTAAAACTAGACTAAAATGTCATCAGTTTTCGTCAACTAAAACTAGACGAAAATAGTCATGGATAATTCTGACTAAAATAAGACTAAAATGCTCAGACTTTTAGTCGACTGAAACTTGAGTAGACTAAAAAGAGTATGAACGTGACTAAAACTAAAAAAAAAATAAAATGACAGCTTGACACAAAGACTAGACTAAGACTAAGACTAGAATTAAAACAACACTACTAGCAACCGACCTTGTTTAGACATCTTTTGGTAAACAGGCTGCTGTATCACTGCTGTGTTAGACATATTTGAGCCTGTGACCCTGCCCTTTGTGCAGGAGATCGTAGGTCATTTGAAGCCCTCAGGTTCTCCGGATGATACTGTCCTGCCCCGATTTTTTAAGGAGGTTTTTCCTACTGTTGGGCCATCTTGTCTCACGGTTATTAATAGCAGTCTGTCCTCTGGAGTGGTCCCTGTAAATTTTAAACATGCAGTTGTGCACCCTTTGTTAAAAAAAACCTGGGCTGGATCCTACTGTTTTGGCAAATTTCAGGCCTATCTCTAAAATCTTAGAGAAGATTGTTTATTCCCAGCTCATGGACTTTTTAAATGAACAAAACATTCTTGAGGTTTTCCAATCCGGTTTTAAAACAATGCACAGCACAGAATCAGCGCTTTTAAGAGTTTTTAATGATATCTTCTTAGCTACTGACTGGTCACTGTGTTGTCCTGGTACTTCTAGATTTGACTGCAGCATTTGATACAGTGGACCATGAAATCCTGATTGCTCGTTTGGAGCAGTGGGTGGGCATCAGTGGCACAGCACTGGAATGGTTCAGGTCCTACCTGTCACATCGGACTTTCTGTGTCAGCCTTGATGACTCTGTGTCCTCCACTGCTCCTCTCTCATGTGGGGTCCCACAGGGCTCTGTGCTTGCCCCCCAGTTGATCTGGGTTCTTTGGCACAGTATTGCAAGCCAATCGTGAACAATCTGGGGCTAAAAGTGGACGCGGACCTTAAATTCGACAGCCAGATTAAAGCTGTGGTGAAGTCTAGCTTTTTCCAGCTAAGGCAGCTGGCAAAAATTAAACCAGTCCTTCAGAGACAGCACTTTGAGACAGCAATCCACACCTTTGTGACCACTCGGCTGGATTACTGCAATGCACTTTATTTGGGGGTTAGTGGGTCCTCCATTGCTCGGCTTCAACTGGTACAAAATGCTGCTGCACGTCTTTTAACTGGCACAAGAAAGTATGAGCACATTTCACCTATTTTAGCTTCACTCCACTGGCTGCCTGTCCATTTTAGGATTCATTTTAAAATTATTTTATTTGCTTTTAAAGCCTTGAATGGCCTTGCCCCACCTTACCTCTCTGAGCTGCTGCACCCCTACACTCCTAGCCGATCTCTCAGGTCAGCTGACCAGCTGCTCCTGACCGTAAAGCTAGGCTTAAGCTCAGAGGGGATCGAGCGTTTGCCATTGCAGCTCCAAAACTGTGGAATGAGCTTGAAACCTTGTGTTTGCTAAAATCGTGCTGTATAAATAAAGTGGATTGGATTGGATATCACAAACGAGATGTAAGTATTAAAGAATGTGCATCACATTTCTCTCACTTACTTGTGTTTAGGAAACTCAAAGTACTTGGTGAAGGTCAGGGTAAGATGATGATCTTTACAAAGTCAACACTGTTGCTTTGTCTATTAACTGATGTCATGAATCTCCCTTAACTGTAACTATATTGTGTATATACTGTGTATATACTTTATGCACGTGGCAGAAATTTAAGACAAAGACAGAAAGACAATATAGGTAGGTAGATGGGTGTGGTAGAGACAAGGCGGCTGTTGTTCAAACCCTCTGTGTTTTTGGCAGCAGATCTGCCAAGATCATTTGTATAAAGAACATGATGGCACATCATTCCTATTCATTTTACTATTGGGCGGCCGTGGCTCAGAAGTTAGACCGGGTCGTCCACTAATCAGATGATCGGTGATTCGATCCCCAGCCTCCAGTCTGCATGTCGAAGTGTCCTTGGGCAAGATGCTGAACCCCAAATTGCTCCTGAAGGCTGCGCCATCGGTGTGTGAATGCGTATGAATGTTTAGCTCCTAAAACTGATGAGCAGTTGGCACCTTGCATGGCAGCTGATGCCGTCAGTGTATGAATGTGTGTGAATGGGTGAATGAGATACGTAGTGTAAAAGCACTTTGAGTTGTCGGAAGACTAAAAAGGCACTATATAAGTACAGTCCATTTACTATCCTGATATATCTACCATTTGTCAGATCTGCATCAAAAGCGTGACATATACGAACAAATGCAACCTCTGACAGCAGGAAAACACCTGCAAAAAAAGGACTTTAAGTTAAACTGTAATTTGTAAAGTAACAAGTTATTAGTGACTTCTCTCCCTCTCTCTGTTGAGTTGGGTAAATAACTTCTAAGTTTTAGTAGAAGGGTGCGTGATAGCACCACATTTAGCTCTTTAACCCTAGAACCACCAAGAGGTCATTTTTACCCACCCTGGCATTTTTTTAAATGCATGTATCTCTGTTAAAATAAAAATACATTTTTTAAAGATATATCATTTATAGCTGTGCCCAACAGTTGTGCAAGGCCTGGCTGCCTAGCAACCTGCATTGTTTAGACATCTTTTGATGAACAGGCTGCTGTATCACATGTGAGAGATAAGTATATTTAATAGATATTATGTTACATTGGTGGATTTGGAAACAACAACAGGAGCAGAACAAAGATGAATGGCCAAGAATTTCTGGCAGACTGATGATAGACTGAAAATCAGATGGAGGAGAGATGACGGACATGAGTGAGGGAGAATCAGATAGAGAGAGAACATAGGTGTGCATGAGAGAGATACAGAGCACATCATTTCTTTATTTCCAATACTCTAACTAAAACCATACACTTTAAATAAAAATAATTTTGTCAGTAAAAGGTGTGGGTGATGGATGGCATGTGGCTAATTAAAGGCAGGTCAGATATTTTTTGACTCATTTGACTGGTTGGCCTCACCTGCATGTTACCACAGTGGAGGACTGACAGTGGTCAATAATACATTTAAACATCCAGCAGTGCAGTAAATACACTGTTGGGGTTACTACTTGCCTATTGCTGTTATTTTCTATATCTGTAAATGAATAAGTACTCACAATGAATTGAGGACCAAATAATGTTCAATCTTGAATCCTTTTTTCTGTGAATTAATCAGACTTTATTTGTATAGCACTTTTCATACAAACAAAATGTAACACAAAGTACTTCAGACAATAACCCCCCAACCCTTTACCTCATTCCATTAAAAACAAAAGCACAACACACAGTCCAGAGTCCACAGAACTGAGGAAGAGACATTTCATCATCTTGCATTGAGGAAACACTGGAAAAAAGTAGAATAAGATGAAATAAAACAATGAAATTTGTGTTTGGTAGATTATTTCTTTGTTGTAACAATGCTTTTTGGCAAGGTTGCCACAATGGAGGACTGACAGTGGTCAATATTACATTAAATAAATTTAAATAAACATTCAGCAATGGATTGTGGAGGTTACTACTTGACTGATGCCATGAGTTTAATCTGTATTTTTATATAAGTAAGTACCCACAAGGACCATATAATGTTATTTATTGGATCCTTTTTTGTTTCGTTTTATTTTCTCACTGACTCTCTTTATTGGCACTATTCATGTTTAGCTAACTCAAAGTACTTCGTGGAGGTCAGGGTAAGATGATGAACTGATATCATGAATCCCCCATAACTGTAACTATATTGTGTTTTACAGTTGACTAATGTTAACCACATTTGACCTGGAACTTTCTGTATTGGAAACAAACTAAATTCAGGTGGCAGTCACAAACCAAACTATTTAGAGGGAAGATAGGTAGGTGGATGGAAAAGACATAAAAGTCAGCTGTTGTTCAAACTCTGTGTCTTTTGGCAGCAGGTCTACCCCGATCAGCTGTATAAACAACGTGCTATAACATTCGCTTGACTACTGATATATCTACCATTTGTCAGATCTGCATCAAAAGATATACAAGAAACAACAACCTCGGACACTTCAAAATGAAATTACCAGAGGACTTCAGGGATTGGACTGAACAGCAAACACGTCAGTACCTGGAAGCCAACAGACTTTTCAAGGATGCATTTAAGGGTTGTTGTTTTTTTTTTTATTTTATTTTATTTTCGATGAGCTGCTTTAAGTCAGGACTATCACTGTGCTTCTGTGTTGTGTTGCATGAAAGCTAATATCAAGGTTACTTGTCAAAACAAAAATGTAATATGTAATGTAATACAGGACTGCTATTAACAATTTCCTCTTTTCCCCAGGAGAAAACAGCACTGGTAAAGAGCTGCCCTATCTCACAGTTGCCAGAGTAAAGGAGATGGGTATAACGTAAGTGTCTCCCCTTGTTAAATGAGGTTGCAATGTCTACAAATTATAACAATCCTGGATAGCAGGATGTGTGTACAAAACAAATTCTTCAAAGCTGTAACACTAATATGATGCAACAACAATCACCTGACTGGATTTATTTAAGGTTTCACACCTCACTTTTCTCTCTTTAACTCATTTCCTACTATACTCCTCTGTATTTTATTTAGGGATCCTGATGAATATAAAAAAATACTGGACTGTATCAGGAAACTTTGGAAGATCCCACAACAAAACAAGGTAATATATCATACCTAACCACACATCTCACTACATGTTCAGTGCTAGAGAGACAGAGAAAGAGAGACTAAATAAAGGAAAGATGAAGAGCTCATAGATTAAACAGCAAAGGAGTCCAAAGTGAGTGAATGAACCTACACAACCATAAAGTCAAGAATGTGTATGTGTACTGTCAATTGTTGAGTGCATTATCAGTCTACAGCAAAAGATGTGCTGTGGGAGATGTGGGAGGCAGGGAAAAATTGAAAATGAGAATATGTTGTTTGTGTTTTTCCAGGTGTTTAATGATCCCATCCACAGGCATATGGAGTTACACCCACTTCTCGTCACAATCATTAACACACCTCAGTTTCAGAGACTTCGAAACATCAAGCAGCTTGGGGGGGCCTACTATGTTTACCCTGGAGCATCCCACAACCGATTTGAACACTCCATTGGGTATGTCCGTATGTTTACAGAGAGACACAGCCATACTAGATCAGTGTGCAGTAAAATATAAGCAATAAAACTAAAGTGATCACATTTCATACCATATAATAACAGGTATAAGGTATAATAAAAGTGAATATTTCCAGTTTTATAACAGGATACTAATGTACAACAGGATATTAATGTGCAGTGTGTGTGTGTGTGTGTGTGTGTGTGTGTGTGTGTGTGTGTAAAAAGGGTGGCGCACTTAGCAGGAGAGCTTGTAAAAGCTCTGAGAACACGACAACCAGAACTCCCCATCACTGACAGAGACATCCTTTGTGTGGAGATTGCTGGTCTTTGTCATGACCTGGGTGAGTGATGCACACATTTTGACATTTACATGCATTATGTTTTAAATGGTCGTTGTCTGGTGTGATTAAGACTGAAAATGAATGTCACACTATCCACAAATCAAATAAGCTGGTGTTGAAGAAAACATAAAATAAAAATGATGTGGACAATGGTTTACATGAATATTCACAATGTACGATATGCATTTCTCTTAATAAAACTGCTGTTCTCATGTCAGTGTTCAACTACTGCCAACAGTCCCTGCAGTTCCATTCAAAATAAATACCTGAAAGCAAAGGTCAATCAGTTCCTTGAGCTGGAATACCTTACAATAAAAGGTTACAAAATCTTCAGCGGTTATCAGAGAAGAAGTGATTAACGAATGAGAAACTAAGTGGTAGTGAAGTATTAGTTATTTAGTAACTTCAGATCAAATTTTAAAGAGTAGCTAATGATCAGTTAATTTAAATATGTGTGAGGAAGAAATACTAAATTGTTACTTCACTAATAATTTCCATAGGCTACATGGAAGAATGATGAGTTATTAGCATCACTCTCTGTGATGTACAGACCTCCCTGATAGACAGTAAAGTAAACTGCTGCCCACTATAGCTGCTGTTAGCTAATGTTAGCTGACTTTGTTAGCTGCCCGGACTATGAGCTCAGAGCACAGAGAAAGTGTTAGTCTTTGTACCACAGGTATTTTGAACCACAGGTAAGAGGTCTTCAGGCCTAAATGCTGACGGAGGAATCAAACCGTGAATATGTATTAATTATTAGCACTTTGAGTCATAACTAACAGGTGTAGAGTCATTTTTCTGAAACTTCATTTGAAGACATTCGTTATTAGGATAACTTAGCTTTATTTCTCCATAATTAGGACATGGACCATTTTCCCATCTGTTTGATGGAATGTTCATCCCCAAAGCACGTCCAGGAAAAGAGTGGAAGGTAAGAAAAACTTATTTCTGTTGTCCATGAGATAATCAACCACAAAAATAAAGTACATTCAAAGAAACACAGCCAGAAGCTGCATTGAGGAAGCGAATCATTGTGTTATAAATGGTAACTGATTAGCAAAAACATGAACAACAAATCAATGGCAGAAAATAGGTGTAGTGCTGGCTTGTTCTAACCTTGCAAGGCAGCTGGGTTTGTGAGGCTTCAAGGTATGCACTTGTGTCCAAACAAACCAGCATCCTATGAGGAACTACTGGCTGCTACGGCCATGGTTTAATGCTAGTTGATCAATACTCATGTCTGTCTATTAAATATGAAGCTGATGCCAGCAGCTGGTGTATGAGTATATGTTCACATTCTGTGTATTCTGTCATTTTTAAAGCAAAGATAAGCTCTTTCTACTTGAGCAGTGAGTCATTGTTTTTTTTTTCACTTTAAATTCTCATATTAATGAATCTGTATGTTGCAGCATGAGAAAACCTCTCTTGAAATGTTTGACCATCTGGTGAAATGTAATAAACTGGAATCGTTGATGGAGCAGTATGGCTTGGTGCTGTCCGAGGACCTGAAGTTCATCAAAGAGATGATTGAACCTAAGAAAGTCACAGATCAAGTAAGTCACTATACTGTCAGTACTGCCTGTGTGAATTCTGTGAAATCAGTCAGTATCATCAGTGTTACAAGTGTTACACTAAACAATGTCTAATGTCACTATTGTCTGTCATCTCCACAGTGGCCGTATGAAGGTCGTCCAGAAGACAAGTCCTTCCTCTATGAAATCGTGTCCAACAAAAGAAATGGTGTTGATGTGGACAAGTTTGACTACTTTGCCAGGTGGGAATTTACTTTTACAAATAGAGTGAGATATGTACATATATTATTCTAACAATATGCAAATTTCTCCAGGGTGCTTTGAAGAGTTTAATGTAATAAACCTATTTTCTCCACATATTTTCTTGATATATCTCTGATCAGGGACTGCTACCAGCTGGGCCTCCAGACCAACTTTGACCACCTCCGCTTTCTAAAGTTTGCCAGGGTGTGTGAGGTGGACGGGTGGAGGCAGATCTGCGTTAGAGACAAGGTGCTGACAACGTTACTTTTGCCTTTTTATCAGATTTTAAATAGATTCATTCTGACTAAACTATACTCTCAACAGGAGGAGGATGATATGACTGAAATGTTCCACACAAGGTACTGCCTCCACAGAAGAGCCTGCCAGCACAAAGTGCACAAGATCATAGACTGTATGTAAGTACCTCCACTTCCCATGTTAGCACTCTAACAACATTTAGCTTTGTCTGATGTAACTTAAATGTTCTGAAAAGTAATATGTTGGGTATGATTATCCAGGATCACAGATGCCTTTTTAAAAGCAGACAAGAACATCACGATTGAAGGCTCGGGAGGGAAGATGTTTACTCTCTCCACAGCCATAGATGACATGGAGGCCTACACCAAGCTGACAGGTCTGTAGATACCACTGTGTGCAGTTAGCTTTGTTTTGTGTTTGTTTACATCAATAGTAATATAAAGCCTTTATTATAATTCAACCGTAAATCCAGCTTTACATATGAACTTTTGCAATTTAGTTCAACAATAGGTTTCCATCCACCTGTTTTTTTATTATACACATTTTCAATTTATGCTTTTAATTTATGTTTTTTTAAATAACAAATACCAGATCCTGTAAAAGCTGTAATAAGTGATAAATATACATGCCAGATTAAGACAGTTTTAGTCAAACGTGTTTAAATATATATATTTTTTCATATTTAAGAACAAATTAATGAAGTAATTTTCAGCACAGTTATATTGCCTCTCAGTTTGCAGTGTCAATTATGTAGTTTGGAAAACTGAATGATTTTGTGAGCTTCTTTTTTTCTTCCTGTAGATAATGTGTTTGAACAAATACTCAACTCTACCTTCAAGGAGCTGGATGAGGCAAGGGAGATTCTAGAGAGGGTCACCTCTCGAGACCTCTACAAGTTTCTGGGCGAAACGCGTGCAAAAACCACCATGGTGTGTACTGATGTCTGTGCAAGGCTGAATTGTCTTAGACATAACAAAGCTGGATGTCATGGCTTGTTGTTCTTTCTTTCCTAGACATTTAATTGGATGTGATAGCAGTGTGAGTAAAATTATAGGATGAAATCTCATTCAGACTACATCTCCACTTGGCTGGCTCAGGAGAGCAGGGTTTGGGGTTCAAACCCCAACTCCTCCTGTCCATATACAGTTGTGTTCGAAATAATAGCAGTGTGTTAAAAAAAAGTGAGTAAAGCCCAGAATCCTTATAATAGCTATTATTTCCAGACAGATAAATGCATTGGGAACACTGCATATTCTGTTCCAAATCAAAACATGAAGAAAAATGTACAAAAGTTATTACTTTACAGAGAGTGAAGAGAAAAAGAAAAAGAAGTTCAATTAGTGACATTCTGTGAAAAAAACAGGTGCCAAACAGGTGGCCCTTATTTAAGGATGAAGGCAGCAAATGTTGTACATGCTGTGGTTAGAGTGCATTTCTCTCTCAAGTCTGAGTAAAATGGGTCATTCCAGACACCGTTCAAAAGAACAGTGTACCTTCAGCAAAAAGTTGATTGGAGAAGGGAAAATACATAAAGAAGTGCAGAAAATGATTCTCAGCTGCTCAGCTAAAATGGCAACCAAAACCAGAAAGACGTGGAAGAAAACAGAAAACTAATGGCAAAGACTCAGCCAATGATCAGCTTCAGGGAGATCAAAGGTCTAAAGTTACTTGTAAGTACTGTTACAATTAGAAGACGCTCACGTGAAGCCAAGCTATCATCAAGAAGCCCCCGCAAAGTCCCATTAGGCTTGTTGAAGAGGTTACAATTTGCCAAAGAATTCAAGCCATAGTACATTGTGAAGACAGTGAAGCATGGTGGCGCAAGCATCATGATATGGGGATGTTTCTCATCCTATGGTGTGGGGCCTATTAAGTGCATACCAGGGATCATGGATCAGTTTGAATACATCAAAATAATTGAAGAGGTCATGTTGCCTTATGCCAAAGAGGATATGTCCTTGAAATGGGTGTTTCAACAAGAGAATGACCCCAAACACACCTGTTCCAGACCACTATTAACATTATGGAGTGGACAGCCCAGTCCCTGGACCTTAATCTAATACAAAACTTGCGGAATGTAATACAATCTGGAATACCTGTTTACAGGTGCCAAAAGTGGTCGTGCAGCACAGTTGTGAAGTAGTTCTGAGAAACAGTGGGTGTATAACTAAATATAAGTTCAATGATTCACAGGAAAGCTAAATCTTCAAGCATTTTTTTCACTTTTATACAGTAAATGTTTGCATTAAGAAAAATGCAGATCCTGCTATTTTTTTGAACAGCCTAATATTCCTTTCTGTGAAGAAATAACAAATTTGATAGATCTTTCTTTTCGTTTTGATTTGGAATAGAATGTGCAGTGTTCCCAATGCATTTTCTTGTATGGAAATAAAAGCTATTATAAGGATTTTTGGGCTAAACTAGTAAATATATAGTAAAGCGCTTTGTCAGTTAAGGTAAAAGTGCCATTATAAAATTGGTATCTTGTAATTGCAACATCAGTGGCATGTGGCAGACTGCTCTCTCAATCCTGCTCTACCAACAGACTCAATAACTCTTTCGTCCCCCTGGCCATCAGACTGCACAACAGCTCTCTGTGATGGCAGGAGGCACAATAGACAATGGACAAATCTCTTTGCACTACTTCCTAGACTCTCTGTCATTGCCATGCCTGACTACCTCTGTACCTCAATGTACTGCTACTGGATGCTTGAATTTCCTTTGGGATCAATAAAGTATCTATCTATCTATCTATCTATCTATCTATCTATCTATCTATCTATCTATCTATCATCTCACAAATCAACATTATGCAAGATTATTGATGAGAAAATTATTTTTGCAGCACGGTGCTCCTGCAGTTTTGTCGTGCAATTCACATTTACACCACTGTCGTAGTAAGATGATTTACAGATTTATTTTTTTCCTGCTGCTACACCTCAACTCTTTGTGATTTATGGAATTTAGAGAGAGATTCCATAAATCACAGAAAACAAAAAAAGCAACAAGTAAAGTTTCTTTTCTTGTTGCTACAGTAACGACTAACTGCTGCTAAATGTATCTGCCATTAGCTAGTTAGCTCAGTCAGCAGTGCAGCTGTGCTGTTGCCCGCAAGATTTTGTTAATTTGCTCAGACTTGATCATTTCTCCTTGGAGTAGGTCACGTACTTAAGCATGTAGTAGTTAAGCGTCAATCATTTTCTAGAGTGGCTGCGATCAGTTATGTTATGTCTTGTTATGTCAAGTTATGTCAGCATGGTTAGAACACGTCACTGCCATGCTAAGTGGATTTTAGGGGTAATTTTCATCTCATTAACTGACACACAGGCCCCTTGGACAGGCTTTTATCAAAAGCTCCATTTTTCTATACACACTAAAAGAAATAAAGAAGTATATTTACATTGAATGTGGATGTCCTCTTCAAGTCCTATGTCCCTCCTACTTCTTAGAATGATTTGATTCATTACTGGAAAGAGGATCTGGCTCAAGCACTCACTCAAGGAACAAGGAACGCTGCGAATGAGGGGCTGACACCAGAGGAATTTATAGTTGTGGTCAGTTTTTAGTCTAATTACTTTCACTTCACTTTTCCTAAAATCTTGATCTTGATCATGATTTGATTTTTATGATGTTGCCTTCCTCAGATAAGCCTTTTTAAATATTTACAAGTAAATTATGCCACAACTCTTACCTTTGTCTTTTAGGTCGAGCCTGACTGCAACGTTGCGAAGAAGGTCAGAACTAAAGCAATGACAACAAAACTTTTAATTTTAGTCTTTATTTGCTTCAGATGTTTGCTGATTGTGTGTATTTCTTCATAATGCAGCCTTTGTAATGTCATCATTCTCAAATTTATGCTGTTTTTTCTTTTGTCTGCTTTTCTGAGCAGCTGATCAAGTTTTACTACAAGAAGACTGCTGACGAGAGTTTTGTGGTTGACGGGAAGAATTTTGAGCAGTGGCGCAGAGGTGAAGCATTCAATCCAGAGTACAGGTAATATTTTGATCTTGGCTTTTAAATATAGGATTCTGTAGGTACTATGTAGGGACTTCAGGTTGGAGGTTCTATTAAATGGCAGTTATAGTCTGTATCATGTTACGAGCATTAGGATGGGAACATAAACAAGGATGGATTGATTACATGTTGCATCATGTCAGAGCTCTGAGATGTGATTGCACTTCTATTTCTTACAAATCACAAACCAGTTTATCAAAATAGTTGCTCAGTGAATTTATTTAATCATTTAAGCTCCAGTGCAGTCTGTGTCTGATGTAGCTTAAATGTTCTGATAAGTAATATGTTGGGTATGATTATCCAGGATCACATCCTCCACCTCCATGGATGACTCCATGGCCAACCCGACAGGTCGGTAGATACCGATGTGTGCTTGGTTATTTGTTTGTTTACATGAATAGTAATATATAGCCATTATTGTCAATAAACTATAAATCCAACTTTAAATATGAATTTTAGCATTATGAGTTTCCAGCCACCTTTTTTTTGTTAATACCAGATCCTGTAAGATGAAGTGAAAAATATACAGGCCAGATTGAGACAGTTTGTATCAAGCTTGTTAAAATAAAAATATATTGTTTTTCATATTCAGTTTCATCATAGTTATATTGCTTCTCAGTTTACAGCGTTGATTGTGTATTTTTGAAAACTATGAATGATTTTGTGACCTTCTCTTTTCTTCCTGTAGCTGATGGGTATAGGCTTCTGGGCGAACACTCTGAGAGACTCACCATGGTATGTACTGAAGTGTTGGACATGTTAACTATTTCACTGTTATAACAAAGCTGGATGTCATTGCTTGTTTCTGTTTATTTCCTAGACATTTAATTGGATGTGATAGCAGTGTGAGTAATATTATAGGATGAAATCTCACTTAGACTGGCCATTTTAATGCTGTTCCTCCTTGTTGGTGGATGCTGGTCCAAAGCTCCCATGCTAGGGGTGTAAAAAAACAACATTTCAAAGATGCTCCAATGCTTCCAATAATCACAATCTTCCAAGCTACTGTAGCTGTCATATTTCATGAGATGTGGTCTTCATACAAAGTGTTAACAAAAGTTTTTCATAACTGACACACAGGCCCCTTGGACAGGCTTTTAGCAAAAGCTCTATTTTCCTAAAAGAAACAAATATGTATTTTTTACATTTAATGTGGATGTACAATTCAAGTCCTATATCCCACCCACTTCTTAGGATCATTTGTTTCATTATTGGAAAATGGAACTGGCTGAAGAACTTCCTCCAAGGAACCCTGGGAATGAGAAACTGAATCCAGGAGACTTCGTAATCATGGTCAGTATTTAGTCTAATTACTTCACTTTTCTTAAAATCTTGGTCATGATTTGATTTGTATGATGTTGCCTTCCTCAGCTGTGGCATAATTCACTTGTGAATATGAAAAACATATTACCTTTTTCTTTTAGGTCATTACTATGGATTATGGGATGAAAGACAAGGATCCCATTGAAGAAATTAATTTCTACAGCAAGTATGACAAAACCAGGGCGAGGAAGAGGAAGGTCAGAACTAAAGCAATATCAACAAAACTTTTAATTTTTGTCTTTATTTGTGTGAGGTGTTTGTTCTTTGTGTGTATTTCTGCATAATGTAAACTATGTTATGTCATTATTCTCAAATTTATGCTGTCAGGCGTGTGAGCGGACCCAGATTCGCCCTATGTGCTTTTCTGAGAAGCTGATCAGGTTTTACTGCAAGAAGACTGATGACAAGAGTTTTAAGGCCGACAAGGAGAATTTTGAGCAGTGGTGCAGGAACAAGGGTTTTCCAGAGTACAGGTAATATTTTGATCTTGGCTGTTAAATATAGGATTCTGTAGGTACTATGTAGGAACTTCAGGTTGGAGGTTCTATTAAATGGCAGTTATAGTCTGTATCATGTTACGAGCATTAGGATGGGAACATAAGCAAGGATGGATCAATTACATATTCCATCATGTGATGTGATTGCACTTCTATTTCTCTCTAATAAATTAATCTTATTATTGTTTAATCTACTGACGAAAAATAGTTAGCCTATAGAAAATAGAGAAAATGCCTGTCACAATTTCCTAAAGCCCAAGGTGGCGCACGCAAATAGTTTGTTTCTTCTTCCCAAAGATCAAAATTATCAGTTTACTATCATCCATCCATCAGCTGTACGCGCTTATCTTCAATAGGGTCACAGTGGCTGGAGGGGCTGGAGCCTATCTCAGCTGACTTTGGGCGACAAAGTCACACAAATCAGTTTATCAAAATAGTTGCCCATTAAATCTATGTTATCCACTAATCATTTCAGCTCCAATGCAGTCTAAGGCCCTATTTTAATAATGTATCTGTCACTCTGCACTGCTCTTGTTAATACTAATGTACTTGTCTGTGCTGTCTTTAGTTAAATGCAGGATGAAGACATCGCTGATCCTTGAACTGAAGAAAGAAAGCAAAGCTTGAGCAGAACAGAGTGTGTATGTAGACACAATTTTCCCCCAAAACAAATGACATACAAAAGGATCCATTATTGCATAATCAGGGAATGTAGGCTACTTGTTTGTTTGTTTTAGATTGATCATTTTGAAATCAGACTCCTTTCTCCATCTGCAGCTGTATGTGTCTCATTTTTAACTGCCAAAGAATATCATTATGTAATTCTGTTGTGAACAATGAATCATAGTCACTTAAAATATCTTTGTGTGATACTGGATATGTGTGTTTTCTTCATATTTAGACTTCTTTGTGTATTCCTTATAATCAGAGCAAGACGTAAAGCACCACAGCGTGTTATCTAATTAATTTTTGGTTTGGGGATTTCAAATATTTATGCTGTTTGGTTTTGATGTTTATCATGTGGATTAATGTGGAAACGTGATTAGATATTTTGAGTGATATTTGATTGGTGGTGGTTATTTTGATCGGTTGTTGGTCATTTCCTCACCTACAGAATTTATCATTACTTATTTACTGTTCATTTTTTCATTCATTTTTAAATGTTTGTTTTTATTGGTGGAATTATTTTATCCTGATTTTTGTCTTTGTTTTGAATTACTCTACCTTTTGCAACTGGCTCTTGAGAAGCACTTTGTAATTCATCTATCAATCATCTATCATCTATATATGGTTAGAATGGTGAAGACAAACTTTGTGTATCACAGTTTCTTTGCTCATTGTGTGAAATTATTATATTCTTCATATGTAATGGGGCTATAAAGGGAAAACTGATGAGCTTATTAGAACCTTTAACTTTATTCATATTCAACAGATTGTGTCTGTAATCTCTATCTCTATTTGAAATAAAGCTCTTTATCTCTTTTTTTTCTTTTTGCTTGTGTGCACAAGATAATATATTCTGGCCCAAGTTATGGTCATGAATGAAAGAAGTAATAACTCATACAAATAAAGAAAATGTATAATATAACTTTAAATTATAATTATTTAGCCATACATGAATTGACACTGTCACCAAACAGATGTCTTAAAATGGGTGATGAAGTGAAGGTAACTTTGAATGAAACAATGAAACGAAACATTGTAACTACTGCATGAAACTTTAACTTATTATACTTACTTATTGTACTTACTTAAAATCCTGTTTCTCAGATTGTACCACCTCTGCTTTATCTTTGTATATGAAGCTTAATTAAGGCGACAGAAATCTATCTGCCATACTATTTTTACCATAACAGCTATCTCTTTAATATCACTGGTTGCATTAGACCAGGGGTGTCCAAACTTCTTTTAAAGAGGGCCAGATTTGACAATGTGAAGATGCCCGGGGACCAACACTTTAATTTTAAAAATGAAAAAAATGAACAATAAAAGTTGCATACAAATGCACTGTTCTCTAACAATTTTGTTTTCATTGTCACAATTATATATATATATTTTTTTAAATGGCAATGTAACCAGATCTAAACCAATCAGGCGTGAACAAATCTAAATACCAGTTCTTCCTTTCTTTCACATCTGGAGTCAGATAACAAAGAATAAAATGTATGGAATACGTTAAACCTGCATGAAGTTGATACAAATCTTAACCTTATGTTCATTCTAAACATGACTTATTATGAGTAATGCAAAGTCTGTTAACATTTAAGTTTAAAACGTATCACTCTTCTCTTTCACAAAATCATTCAGAAAGTAATATTTTGTGTCACATCTACAGATATGTAAAACCAGCAGTTATGTGCTTAAAGATTCAAATCCTTCATTATGTCAACCAAAAAAGCCAAATCTTCCAGCCATACAGTATCTAACAATCCTAGCAGGCCATAAATAATATATTATAAAAATGAAGCTTTGGGCCGCATGAAATCTGACCGCGTGATCGGCCCCCGAGCCCCCGAGCCAGACTTTGGACATCCCTGCATTAGACGATCAGATAGGTTAAGATGATGATCTTTCCAAAGTCACTACCGCTGATTTTTTTATATTTAACTGATATCATGAATCTCCCATAAGTGTAACTATACTGTGTTTTGCAGTTGACCAATGTTAACCACATTTGACCCAGAACCTTCTGTGCGTAGCAAAACATTACCAGCAAACTTGATTCAGGTGGAGGTCACACATTTAGAGAAAACATAGATAGGTAGATGGGTGGGGTAGAGACATAAAAGCCAGCTATTGTTCAAACCCTGTGTCTTTTGGCAGCAGGTCTGCCCTGATCAGCTGTATTAAAAAGGTGATGTAACATTATTTATTTGACTATCCTGATAGATTCTCAGATCTGCATTAAAACCATCAGATATACAAACAAATGCAACCTCTGACAGCAGGAAAACATGTCAGCCCCTGCCAAAAAGAAGGACTTTAACTTAAACTTTAACTTGTAAAGTAACAAGTTATTGGTGACTGTCCCTCTCTCTGTTGAGTTGGGTAAATGACTTCTAAGTTTTAGTAGAAGGGTGAAGGCTGTGTGTGCGTGATAGCACCACATGTGGCTCTTTAACCCTAGAATCACCAAGGGGCCCAACATTCGTGCCATGCCCAGTTGCCTAGCATCCGATTTTGTTTCGACATCATCTTTTGATGAACAGGCTGCTGTATCACATGTGAGAGATAAGTATATTTAATAGATATTATGTTACATAGGTGAATTTGGAAACAGCAACAGGAGCAGAACAAGGATGAATCACATGGCGGAGAGATGACAGACATGAGTGAGGGAGAATCAGATAGAGAGAGAACATAGGTGTGCATAAGAAAGATACTGTACAGAGCATATAATTTCTTTATTTCAAGTACTGTAACTAAAACCATATGTTGTTATCAACATTAATTTTGTCAGTAAAAGGTGTGGGTGCCTGGTGGCATGTGGCTATTTAAAAGCAGGTCAGGTTATTGACTCGTTGGCCTCACCTGCAGGTTACCAGAATGGAGGACTGACAGTGGTCAATGATACATTTAAACATCCAGCAGTGCATTAAATACATTGTGGACGTTACTACTTGCCTGTTGCTGTTAGTTTTATCTGTATTTTGGTCTTTCTGATGCAATTTGTTATATTTATAAATGCTTAAATTGACTGGAAATACATCAAAATAAGGTCAAATGTCTTGCTGTAACTGCTATTGATCAAGTTTGAAAAAAATTGTAGTTTCTGCAGGAAGAGAGGCCAATAGATATACAAAAAGACAGATTTGTATTAATTCTCAGTTAAAGTATAAAATATTACATCTTATGCTAACTAAGAAATGGCATTCTGTTAATTGTAGTTCTCATTGATATCACCCATTAAATCAATCCAATCAAATAAATCTCTTAAGGATTCACTGTGGCCGGAGTCACTACAGCAAGAGTGACAAGAAGTATTATTTATTTATGAGAGGGCCATAATATTAGAAACAGTTCTAAATATAATGCAGTCCAGTTTCACACTACTGCAAACTACAACCTCAATGGTAAACATAATAGTTAAATTAATACCTCTCTGACACTGTCAACAAGAACTGAAAAATTATAAACATCGTAAGAGGAGAATCTGGATCACATTGTATTGTACAGTACAAGTGTACCTCATGAAGTGACAGGCTTTGTTTAGACATCTCTTGGTGAACAGGATGCCGTATTACAAGCGAAAGGTAAATATAGGCTGTGTGTGCGTGATAGCATCACATGTGGCTCTATCACCAAGGGGCCTAACAGTAGTGCCACGCCCAGTTGCCTAGCAACCGACTTTGTTTAGACAACTTTTGGTAAAGTATAAGTATAGGTAAGTATAAGTATAGGTAAGTATATTAAATAGATACTATGTTACATAGGTGGATTTGGAAACAACATATTAAAGAATGTGCATCACATTTCTCTCAACTACTTGTGTTTAGGAAACTCAAAGTACTTGGTGAAGGTCAGGGTAAGATGATGATTTTTCCAAAGTCAGCACTGTTGCTTTGTCTATTAACTGATAGCATGAATCTCCCTTAACTGTAACTATATTGTGTTGACTAATTGCCAGCAAACTTAATGCACGTGGCAGAAATTTAGAGACAACATAGGTAGGTAGATGGGTGTGGTAGAGACATAAAAGGCGGCTGTTGTTCAAACCCTCTGTGTTTTTGGCAGCAGATCTATCAAGATCATTTGTATAAAGAACATGATGGCACATCATTCCTATTCATTTTACTATTTATTTATTTTACTATATAAGTACAGTCCATTTACTATCCTGATATATCTACCATTTGTCAGATCTGCATCAAAGGCGTGACATATACGAACAAATGCAACCTCTGACAGCAGGAAAACACCTGCAAAAAAAAGGACTTTAAGTTAAACTGTAATTTGTAAAGTAACAAGTTATTAGTGACTTCCCTCCCTCTCTCTGTTGAGTTGGGTAAATAACTTCTAAGTTTTAGTAAAAGGGTGCGTGATAGCACCACATTTAGCTCTTTAACCCTAGAACCACCAAGAGGTCATTTTTACCCACCCTGGCATTTTTTTAAATGCATGTATCTCTGTTAAAATAAAAACACATTTTTTAAAGATATATCATTTATAGCTGTGCCCAACAGTTGTGCAACGCCTGGCTGCCTAGCAACCTGCATTGTTTAGACATCTTTTGATGAACAGACTGCTGTATCACATGTGAGAGATAAGTATATTTAATAGATATTATGTTACATTGGTGGATTTGGAAACAACAACAGGAGCAGAACAAAGATGAATGGCCAAGAATTTCTGGCAGACTGATGATAGACTGAAAATCAGATGGAGGAGAGATGACAGACATGAGTGAGGGAGAATCAGATAGAGAGAGAACATAGGTGTGCATGAGAGAGATACAGAGCACATCATTTCTTTATTTCCAATACTCTAACTAAAACCATACACTTTAAATAAATATAATTTTATCTGTAAAAGGTGTGGGTGATGGATGGCATGTGGCTAATTAAAGGCAGGTCAGATATTTTTTGACTCATTTGACTGGTTGGCCTCACCTGCATGTTACCACAATGGAGGACTGACAGTGGTCAATAATACATTTAAACATCCAGCAGTGTAGTAAATATACTGTTGGGGTTACTACTTGCCTATTGCTGTTATTTTTTATATCTGTAAATGAATAAGTACTCACAATGAATTGAGGACCAAATAATGTTCAATCTTGAATCCTTTTTTCAGTGAATTAATCAGACTTTATTTGTACAGCACTTTTCATACAAACAAAATGTAACACAAAGTACTTCAGACAATAACCCCCCAACCCTTTACCCCATTCCATTAAAATCAAAAGCACAACACACAGTCCAGAGTCCACAGAACTGAGGAAGAGACATTTCATCATCTTGCATTGAGGAAACACTGGAAAAAAGTAGAACAAAATAAAATAAACTCCACTCAAAAACTAATGAAATGTGACAATGCTTCTTGGCAAGGTTGCCACAATGGAGGACTGACAGTGGTCAATATTACATTAAATAAATTTAAATAAACATTTAGCAATGGATTGTGGAGGTTACTACTTGACTGATGAGTTTGATCTGTATTTTTATATGAGTAAGTACCCACAAGGACCATATAATGTTAAATATTGGATCCTTTTTTGTTTCATTTTTCTTCTCACCGACTCTCTTTATTGGCACTATTCATGTTTAGCTAACTCAAAGTACTTAGTGGAGGTCAGGGTAAGATGATGATCTTTCCAAAACTAAATTCAGGTGGCAGTCACAAACCAAACTATTTAGAGGTTAGATAGGTAGGTAGATGGGTGTGGTAGAGACATAAAAGTCAGATGTTGTTCAAAGTCTGTGTCTTTTGGCAGCTGGTCTACCCTGATCAGCTGAAAGGCAAATATATTTAATATATATTATGCTAGATGTTGCTTTTCTATATTTAACTGATATCATGAATCTCCCATAAGTGTAACTATACTGTGTTGACTAATGTTAACCACATTTGATCCAGAACTTTCTGTGCGTAACAAAGCATTGCCAGAAAACTTAATTCAGGTGGCAGTCACAAATTTAGAGACAACATAGGTAGGTAGATGGATGTGGTAGAGACATAAAAGTTGTTTTTTGTTGTTCAAACCCTCTGTGTTTTTGGCAGCAGATCTGCCCTGATCATCTGTATAAACAACGTGCTATAACATTATTCATTTGACTATCCTATTCATTTTACTATTGGGCGGCCGTGGCTCAGAAGACATAAAAGTCAGCTGTTGTTCAAAGTCTGTGTCTTTTGGCAGCAGGTCTACCCTACAACGTGCTATAACATTTGCTTTGTTATTGATATATCTACCATTTGTCAGATCTGCATCAAACAATATACAAGAAACAACAACCTCGGACACTTCAAAATGAGCTTCAGTAACTGGACTGTAGAACAAACATGTCACTACCTGGAAGAAAACAATCTTGGAGAATTCAAGGATGCATTTATGGGTTGGTTTTTTTTTTTTTTTTTTGTCGATTAAATTGATGTTCAGTTTTCATGGCTGCCTTGAATAAGGTATCCAGTTGAAAGCTGCTTTAAGTCAGGACTTTCACTGTGCTTCTGTGTTGTGAGGCATGAAAGCTAATATTAAGGTTACTTGTCAAAACAAAAATGTAATATGTAATGTAATACAGGACTGCTATTAACAATTTCCTCTTTTCCCCAGGAGAAAACAGCACTGGTAAAAAGCTGCCCTATCTCACAGTTGCCACATTAAAGGAGATGGGTATAACGTAAGTGTCTCCCCTTGTTAAATGAGGTTGCAATGTCTACAAATTATAACAATCCTGGATAGCAGGATGTTTGTACAAAACAAATTCTTCAAAGCTGTAACACTAATATGATGCAACAACAATCACCTGACTGGATTTATTTAAGGTTTCACACCTCACTTTTCTCTCTTTAATTCATTTCCTACTATACTCCTCTGTATTTTATTTAGGGATCCTGATGACTATGGAAAAATCCTGGACTGTATCAGGAAACTTTGGAAGATCCCACAACAAAACAAGGTAATATATCATACCTAACCACACATCTCACTACATTTTCAGTGCTAGACAGATAGAGAAAGAGAGACTAAATAAAGGAAAGATGAAGAGCTCATAGATTAAACAGCAAAGGGGTCCAAAGTGAGTGAATGAACCTACACAACCATAAAGTCAAGAATGTGTATGTGTTCTGTCAATTGTTGAGTGCATTATCAGTCTACAGCAAAAGATGATGAGATGTGGGAGGCAGGAAAAAAATGAAAATGAGAATGTGTTGTTTGTGTTTTTCCAGGTGTTTAATGATCCCATCCACGGGCATATGGAGTTACACCCACTTCTCGTCAGAATCATTAACACACCTCAGTTTCAGAGACTTCGAAACATCAAGCAGCTTGGGGGGGCCTACTATGTCTACCCTGGAGCATCCCACAACCGATTTGAACACTCCATTGGGTATGTCCGTATGTTTTCAGAGAGACACAGCCATACTAGATCAGTGTGCAGTAAAATATAAGCAATAAACGTTTTATTGCTTATATTTTACTGCACACTGATTATTTTATTATAAAACTAAAGTGATCACATTTCATACCATATAGTAACAGGTATAAGGTATAATAAAAGTTAATATTTCCAGTTTTATAACAGGAAAGTAATGTACAACACGATATTAATGTGCAGCGTGTGTGTGTGTGTGTGTGTGTGTGTGTGTGTGTGTGTGTGTGTGTGTGTGTGTGTGTGTGTGTGTGTGTGTGTGTGTGTAAAAAGAGTGGCGCACTTAGCAGGAGAGCTTGTAAAAGCTCTGAGAACACGACAACCAGAACTCCTCATCGATGACAGAGACATCCTTTGTGTGCAGATTGCTGGTCTTTGTCATGACCTGGGTGAGTGATGCACACATTTTGACATTTACATGCATTATGTTTTAAATGGTCGTTGTTTGGTGTGATTAAGACTGAAAATTAATGTGACACTATCCACAAATCAAATAAGCTGGTGTTGAAGAAAACATAAAATAAAAATGATGTGGACAATGGTTTACATGAATATTCACAATGTACGATATGCATTTCTCTTAATAAAACTGCTGTTCTCATGTCAGTGTTCAACTACTGCCAACAGTCCCTGCAGTTCCATTCAAAATAAATACCTGAAAGCAAAGGTCAATCAGTTCCTTGAGCTGGAATACCTTACAATAAAAGGTTGCAAAATCTTCAGCAGTTATCAGAGAAGAAGTGACTAACAAAAGAGAAACTAAGTGGTAGTGAAGTATTAGTTAATTAGTAACTTCAGATCAAATTTTAAAGAGTAGCTAATGATCAGTTAATTTAAATATGTGTGAGGAAGAAATACTAAATTGTTACTTCACTAATAATTTCCATAGGCTACATGGAAGAATGATGAGTTATAAGCGTCACTCTCTGTGATTTACAGACCTCCCTGATGGACAGTAAAGTAAACTGCTGCCCACTATAGCTGCTGTTAGCTAATGTTAGCTGACTTTGTTAGCTGCCCGGAATATGAGCTCAGAGCACAGAGAAAGTGTTAGTCTTTGTACCACAGGTATTTTGAACCACAGGTAAGAGGTCTTCAGGCCTAAATGCTGACCGAGGAATCAAACCATGTCAGAACCAGAGCTGGGCAAGCAATAAAATAGACACTCAATGGTGAAGAGAACTGAAAATCTGAGAATTTGAACATGTATTAATGACTAGCAATTTGAGTCATAACTAACAGGTGTAGAGTCATTTTTCTGAAACTTCATTTGAAGACATTCGTCATTAGGATAACTTAGATTTATTTCTCCATAATTAGGACATGGGCCATTTTCCCATCTGTTTGATGGAATGTTCATCCCTGAAGCACGTAAAGAAATAAAGTGGAAGGTAAGAAAAACTTATTTCTGTTGTCCATGAGATAATCAACCACAAAAATAAAGTACATTTAAAGAAACACAGCCAGAAGCTGCATTAAGGAAGCGAATCATTGTGTTATAAATGGTAACTGATTAGCAAAAACATGAACAACAAATCAGTGGCAGAAAAAAGGCGTAGTGCTGGCTTGTTCTAACCTTGCAAGGCAGCTGGGTTTGTGAGGCTTCAAGGTATGCACTTGTGTCCAAACAAACCAGCATCCTATGAGGAACTACTGGCTGCTACGGCCACGGTTTAATGCTAGTTGATCAATACTCATGTCTGTCTATTAAATATGAAGCTGATGCCAGCAGCTGGTGTATGAGTATATGTTCACATTCTGTGTATTCTGTCATTTTTAAAGCAAAGATAAGCTCTTTCTACTTGAGCAGTGAGTCATTGTTTTTTTCACTTTAAATTCTCATATTAATGAATCTGTATGTTGCAGCATGAGAAAGCCTCTCTTGAAATGTTTGACCATCTGGTGAAATGTAATAAACTGGAATCGTTGATGGAGCAGTATGGCTTGGTGCTGTCCGAGGACCTGAAGTTCATCAAAGAGATGATTGAACCTAAGAAAGTCACAGATCAAGTAAGTCACTATACTGTCAGTACTGCCTGTGTGAATTCTGTGAAATCAGTCAGTATCATCAGTGTTACAAGTGTTACACTAAACAATGTCTAATGTCACTATTGTCTGTCATCTCCACAGTGGCCGTATGAAGGCCGTCCAGAAAACAAGTCCTTCCTCTATGAAATCGTGTCCAACAAAAGAAATGGTGTTGATGTGGACAAGTTTGACTACTTTGCCAGGTGGGAATTTACTTTTTCATATAGAGTGAGATATCTACATATTATATTATTTTAACAATATGCAAATTTCTCCAGGGTGCTTTGATGAGTTTAATGTAACTAACCCATTTTCTCCACATATTTTCTTGATATATCTCTGATCAGGGACTGCCACCAGCTGGGCCTCCAGACCAACTTTGACCACATCCGCTTTTTTAAGTTTGCCAGGGTGTGTGAGGTGGACGGGTGGAGGCAGATCTGCGTTAGAGACAAGGTGCTGACAACGTTACTTTTGCCTTTTTATCAGATTTTAAATAGATTGATTCTGACTAAACTATACTCTCAACAGGAGGAGGATAATATGACTGAAATGTTCCACACAAGGTACTGCCTCCACAAAAGAGCATACCAGCACAAAGTGAACAAGATCATACAGAGGATGTAAGTACCTCCACTTCCCATGTTAGCACTCTAACAACATTTAGCTTTGTCTGATATAACTTAAATGTTCTGAAAAGTAATATGTTGGGTATGATTATCCAGGATCACAGATGCCTTTTTAAAAGCAGACAAGAACATCAAGATTGAAGGCTCGGGAGGGAAGATGTTTACTCTCTCCACAGCCATAGATGACATGGAGGCCTACACCAAGCTGACAGGTCTGTAGATACCACTGTGTGCAGTTAGCTTTGTTTTGTGTTTGTTTACATCAATAGTAACATAAAGCCTTTATTATAATTCAACCATAAATCCAGCTTTACATATGAACTTTTGCACTTTAGTTACAGCAATAGATTTCCATCTACCTTTTTTTTTATTATACACATTTTCAATTTATGCATACAATTTTTTAAATAACAAATACCAGATCCTGTAAAAGTTGTAATAAGTGATAAATATACATGCCAGATTAAGACAGTTTTAGTCAAACATGTTTAAAATATATATTTTTTCATATTTAAGAACAAATTAATGAAGTAATTTTCAGCACAGTTATATTGCCTCTCAGTTTGCAGTGTCAATTATGTAGTTTGGAAAACTGAATGATTTTGTGAGCTTCTTTTTTCTTCCTGTAGATAATGTGTTTGAACAAATACTCAACTCTACCTCCGAGGAGCTGGCGGAGGCAAGGAAGATTCTAGAGAGGGTCACCTCTCGAAAGCTGTACAAGTTTCTGGGCGAAACTCGTGTGGAAACCACCATGGTGTGTACTGATGTCTGTGCTAGGCTGTATTGTCTTAGACATAACAAAGCTGGATGTCATGGCTTGTTGTTCTTTCTTTCCTAGACATTTAATTGGATGTGATAGCAGTGTGAGTAATATTATAGGATGAAATCTCACTTAGACTGGCCATTTTAATGCTGTTCCTCCTCGTTCTGGTGGTCCAAAGCTCCCGTGCTAGGGGTGTAAAAAACAACATTTCAAAGATGCCCCAATCACAATCTTCCAAGCTACTGTAGCTGTCATATTTCATGAGATGTGGTCTTCATACAAAGTGTTAACAAAAGTCTTTCATAACTGACACACAGGCCCCTTGGACAGGCTTTTAGCAAAAGCTCTATTTTCCTAAAAGAAACAAATATGTATTTTTTACATTTAATGTGGATGTACAATTCAAGTCCTATATCCCACCCACTTCTTAGGATCATTTGTTTCATGATTGGAAAATGGAACTTGCTAAAAAACTTCCTCCAAGGAACCCTGGGAATGAGAAGCTGAATCCAGGAGACTTCGTAATCATGGTCAGTATTTAGTCTAATTACTTCACTTTTCTTAAAATCTTGGTCATGATTTGATTTGTATGATGTTGCCTTCCTCAGCTGTGGCATAATTCACTTGTGAATATGAAAAACATATTACCTTTTTCTTTTAGGTCATTACTATGGATTATGGGATGAAAGACAAGGATCCCATTGAAGAAATTAATTTCTACAGCAAGTATGACAATACCAGGGCGAGGAAGAGGAAGGTCAGAACTAAAGCAATACAACAAAACTTTTCATTTTTGTCTTTATTTGTGTGAGGTGTTTGTTCATTGTGTGTATTTCTGCATAATGAAAACTATGTTATGTCATTATTCTCAAATTTATGCTGTCAGGCCTGTGAGCGGACCGAGATTCGCCCAATGTGCTTTTCTGAGAAGCTGATCAGGTTTTACTGCAAGAAGACTGATGACAAGAGTTTTACGGCCGACAAGGAGAATTTTGAGCAGTGGTGCAGGAACAAGGGTTTTCCAGAGTACAGGTAATATTTTGATCTTGGCTGTTAAATATAGGATTCTGTAGGTACTATGTAGGAACTTCAGGTTGGAGGTTCTATTAAATGGCAGTTATAGTCTGTATCATGTTACGAGCATTAGGATGGGAACATAAGCAAGGATTGATCAATTACACGTTCCATCATGTGATGTGATTGCACTTCTATTTCTCTAATAAATTAATCTTATTATTGATTAATTTACTGATTATTTTATGAATCTACAAAAAATAGTTAGCCTATAGAAAATAGAGAAAATGCCTGTCACAATTTCCTAAAGCCCAAGGTGGCGCACGCAAATAGTTTGTTTGTTCTTCCCAAAGATCAAAATTATCAATTTACTATCATCCATCCATCAGCTGTGAGCGCTTATCTTCAATAGAGTCACAGTGGCTGGAGGGGCTGGAGCCTATCTCAGCTGACTTTGGGCGACAAAGTCACACAAATCAGTTTATCAAAATAGTTGCCCATTAAATCTATGTTATCCACTAAGCATTTCAGCTCCAATGCAGTCTAAGGCCCTATTTCAATAATGTATCTGTCACTCTGCACTGCTCTTGTTAATACTAATGTACTTGTCTGTGCTGTCTTTAGTTAAATGCAGGATGAAGACATCGCTGATCCTTGAACTGAAGAAAGGAAGCAAAGCTTGAGCAGAGCAGAGTGTGTATGTAGACACAATTTTCCCCCAAAACAAATGACATACAAAAGGATCCATTATTGCATAATCAGGGAATGTAGGCTACTTGTTTGTTTGTTTTAGATTGATCATTTTGAAATCAGACTCCTTTCTCCATCTGCAGCTGTATGTGTCTCATTTTTAACTGCCAAAGCATACCATTATGTAATTCTGTTGTGAACAATGAATCATAGTTACTTAAAATATCTTTGTGTGATACTGGATATGTGTGTTTTCTTCATATTTAGACTTCTTTGTGTATTCCTTATAATCAGAGCAAGACGTAAAGCACCACAGCGTGTTATCTAATTAATTTTTGGTTTGGGGATTTCAAATATTTATGCTGTTTGGTTTTGATGTTTATCATGTGGATTAATGTGGAAACGTGATTAGATATTTTGAGTGATATTTGATTGGTGGTGGTTATTTTGATCGGTTGTTGGTCATTTCCTCACCTACAGAATTAATCATTACTTATTTACTGTTCATTTTTTCATTCATTTTTAAATGTTTGTTTTTATTGGTGGAATTATTTTATCCTGATTTTTGTCTTTGTTTTGAATTACTCTACCTTTTGCAACTGGCTCTTGATAAGCACTTTGTAATTCATCTATCAATCATCTATCATCTATATATGGTTAGAATGGTTAAGACAAACTTTGTGTATCAGTTTTTTTGCTCATTGTGTGAAATTATTATATTCTTCATATGTAATGGGGCTATAAAGGGAAAACTGATGAGGTTATTAGAACCTTTAACTTTATTCATATTCAACAGATTGTGTCTGTAATCTCTCTCTCTATTTGAAATAAAGCTCTTTATCTCTTTTTTTTCTTTTTGCTTGTGTGCACAAGATAATATATTCTGGCCCAAGTTATGGTCATGAATGAAAGAAGTAATAACTCATACAAATAAAGAAAATGTATAATATAACTTTAAATTATAATTATTTAGCCATACATGAATTGACACTGTCACCAAACAGATGTATTAAAATGGGTGATGAAGTGAAGGTAACTTTGAACAATGAAATGAAACATTGTAACTACTGCATGAAACTTTAACTTATTACACTTACTTATTGTACTTACTTAAAATCCTGCTTCTCAGATTGTACCACCTCTGCTTTATCTTTGTATATGAAGCTTAATTAAGGCGACAGAAATCTGTCTGCCATACTATTTTTACCATAACAGCTATCCCTTTAATATCACTGGTTGCATTAGACCAGGGGTGTCCAAACTTCTTTTAAAGAGGGCCAGATTTGACAATGTGAAGATGCCCGGGGACCAACACTTTCATTTTAAAAATGAAAAAACGAACAATAAAAGTTGCATACAAATGCACTGTTCTCTAACAATTTTGTTTTCATTGTCACAATTATATATATATATTTTTTAAATGGCAATGTAACCAAATCTAAACCAATCAGGCGTGAACAAATCTAAATACCAGTTCTTCCTTTCTTTCACATCTGGAGTCAGATAACAAAGAATAAAATGTATGGAATACGTTAAACCTGCATGAAGTTGATACAAATCTTAACCTTATGTTCATTCTAAACATGACTTATTATGAGTAATGCAAAGTCTGTTAACATTTAAGTTTAAAACGTATCACTCTTCTCTTTCACAAAATCATTCAGAAAGTAATATTTTGTGTCACATTTACAGATTTAACACCAGCAGTTATGTGCTTAAAGGTTCAAATGCTTCATTATGTCAACCAAAAAAGCCAGATCTTCCAGCCATACAGTATCTGACAATCCTAGCAGGCCATAAATATTATAAAAATGAAGCTTCGGGCCGCATGACATCTGATCGCGGGCCGTGATTGGCCCCCGAGCCAGACTTTGGACATCCCTGCATTAGATGATCAGAGAGGTTAAGATGATGATCTTTCCAAAGTCACTACCGCTGATTTCTTTATATTCAACTGATATCATGAATCTCCCATAAGTGTAACTATACTGTGTTTTGCAGTTGACCAATGTTAACCACATTTGACCCAGAACTTTCTGTGCGTAGCAAAACATTACCAGCAAACTTAATTCAGGTGGCAGTCACACATTTAGAGAAAACATAGATAGGTAGATGGGTGGGGTAGAGACATAAAAGCCAGCTATTGTTCAAACCCTGTGTCTTTTGGCAGCAGGTCTGCCCTGATCAGCTGTATTAAAAAGGTGATGTAACATTATTTATTTGACTATCCTCATAGATTCTCAGATCTGCATTAAAACCATCAGATATACAAACAAATGCAACCTCTGACAACAGAAAACATGTCAGCACCTGCCAAAAAGAAGGACTTTAACTTGTAAAGTAAGTTATTAGTGACTTCTCTCCCTCTCTCTGTTGAGTTGGGTAAATGACTTCTGAGTTTTAGTAGGAGGATGAAGGCTGTGTGTGCGTGATAGCACCACATGTGGCTCTTTAACCCTAGAATCACCAAGGGGTCATTTTTACATGCCCTGACATTTTAAAATACATGTATCTCTGTTCCAATAAAAAGATTTTAAAAACCATCATCATCATATCTGCAGCCAACAACCGTACCACGCCCAGTTGCCAAGCAACTGGCATTGTAGAGACATCTTTTGGTGAACAGGCTGCTGTATCATGAGCAAGAGGTTTTTATGTTACATTGGTGGATTTGGAAACAACAACACGAGCAGAAAAAGGATGAACACCCAAGAAGTTGTGGCAGCCTGATGCTAGACTGAAAATCAGATGAAGGAGAGACGATGGGCGTAACTAAAACAATGCAATGTTATCCAAAATACTTTTTGGACAGTGAAAGGTGTGGGTGACGGATGGCATGTGACCAATTAAATGTCAATTAGTTTTTGACTCGTCTGACTGGTTGGCCTCACCTGCAGGTTACCATAATGGAGGCCTGACAGCTGCCAATGATACATTTAAACATCCAGTCGTGAGTTTGCTCTTAAAACTATGAACATTCTCTGCTGCCCTCAGGTCTTCAGGGAGGCTGTTCCACAGACGTGGACCACAGAAAAAAAAAGAATGCCTCACCGTGGGTTTTCGTTCTGATGTGAGGGGTGATTGAAAGGCCATTCTCAGAAGACCTGAGGATCCCAGAGGGTTTATATGTTAAAAGCAAATCAGATAAAAAGGTGACCATCAAGAGATTTATTGGCATGAATATTAAAAGTTACATTAGAGCTAAAGCTAAATTACATATTAATGGATATGTATCATTTCCCTTACTCAAAATGACTGATAATGAAATGATGAAAAGCATTTCAGCTGTTCTCAATGCCTCCTACATCTGTTAATGACTTTTCCTAAAATTGGTTTATTGATCTAGTGAATTATGCAGGGAAAGATAAAAAATAAACATGATCTTTTATACCTGCACCTAACAATGGGCATTGTTTAGACATCTTTTGGTGAACAGGCTGCTGTATCATATGTGAGAGATAAGTATATTTAATAGATAGTATGTTACATTGGTGGGTTTGGAAACAACAACAGGAGTAGAACAAGGATGAATGGCCAAGAATTTCTGGCAGATTAATGATAGACTGAAAATCAGATGGAGGAGAGATGACGGACATGTGTGAGGGAGAATCAGGAAGAGAACATGGGTGTGCATGAGAGAGATACAGATCATACCATTTATTTATTTTCCGTACGGTAACTAAAACAATACACTGTTATGCAAATTCTTTTTGGACAGTAAAAGGTGTGGGTGCCTGATGGCATGTGGCTATTTGAAGGTCAATTAGTTTTTGACTCGTCTGACTGGTTGGCCTCACCTGCAGGTTACCATAATGGAGGCCTGACAGCTGCCAATGATACATTTAAACATCCAGTCGTGAGTTTGCTCTTAAAACTATGAACATTCTCTGCTGCCCTCAGGTCTTCAGGGAGGCTGTTCCACAGACGTGGACCACAGAAAAAAAAAGGACGCCTCACCGTGGGTTTTCGTTCTGACGTGAGGGGTGATTGAAAGGCCATTCTCAGAAGACCTGAGGGTCCTAGAGGGTTTACAGGTTAAAAGCAAATCAGATAAAAAGGTGACCATCAAGAGATTTATTTGCATGAATATTAAAAGTTACATTAGAGCTAAAGCTAAATTACATATTAATATATGTATAATTTCCCTTACTCAAAATGACTGATGATGAAATGATGAAAAGCATTTCAGCTGTTCTCAATGCCTCCTACATCTGTTAATGACTTTTCCTAAAATTGGTTTATTGATCTAGTGAATTATGGAGGGAAAGATAAAAAATAAACATGATCTTTTATACCTGCACCTAACAATGGGCATTGTTTAGACATCTTTTGGTGAACAGGCTGCTGTATCATATGTTAGAGATAAGTATATTTAATAGATAGTATGTTACATTGGTGGATTTGGAAACAACAACAGGAGCAGAACAAGGATGAATGGCCAAGAATTTCTGGCAGATTAATGATAGACTGAAAATCAGATGGAGGAGAGATGACGGACATGTGTGAGGGAGAATCAGGAAGAGAACATGGGTGTGCATGAGAGATACAGATCATACCATTTCTTTACTTTCTGTACGGTAACTAAAACAATACACTGTTATGCAAATTCTTTTTGGACAGTAAAAGGTGTGGGTGCCTGATGGCATGTGGCTATTTGAAGGTCAATTAGTTTTTGACTCGTCTGACTGGTTGGCCTCACCTGCAGGTTACCATAATGGAGGCCTGACAGCTGCCAATGATCCATTTAAACATCCAGCAGTGCATTAAATACATTGTGGACGTTACTACTTGCCTGTTGTTATAAGTTTTATCTGTATTTGTAAATGTACCCATAATAATTTAAAGAACCAAATAATATAAATAAATCTTGAAACCTTTTTTTGTTTCGTTTTTATCCTCACTCTTTTTTGTGGCTCTTTTTATAATTCAAATAAACTTTATTAGCATGAATGTTAAAGTTACATTACTGCCAAAGCTAAATTACATATTAATGAATATGTATCACATTTCTCTCACTCACTCATAAAATGACTGATGATGAAATGATAAAAAGCATTTCAGCTGTTCTCAATGTAAATGTACCCATAATAATAATATATATATATATTAATTAAACATTTGTTTATTGATCTTTCAGTGACATAACAAAATCAAGAGGTGACATTTCGAGAGTCAAAACAGTGTGAAGTGTAAGAAGTAAAAAAAATAAAATACAATGAAAACAGATAATAAGGAATAGTAAAAATTACAAAAAAACAAACAAACAAACAAACAAACAAAAAAAACCCATCAACAAATACACAGAACAAAGCAAAAACACAAATTGGTCACCCACTGCTAAATAAAAGTCTAATATGTTCACTTAAACAGAGATAAATAAAAAACATTCCCAGCATGCTACAAATTCACACAAGAAAAACTCACAATTAGTAGACAATCAGGGTGGCTACTCTGGAATAGCCATAAAAATCAATAGAAGAAATAGAGTTGAATATCTGTGTCCAAAAATTAAGTAGTGAAGGGCAAGACCAAAACATATAGACATGGGTAGCTGGAGCCTGATGACATCTTATGCACATGGATCATCATTATAGATTTTGGAAAGCCTAACTTGAGTGAGATGGGTACGATGTAGAATTTTGCACTGGGTCAGACCATGTCTAGCACAAATAGCTGAGGAGTGAACCTGACGCAAAATGGCATCCCACAGCTCGTCCGAGATGTCCTCCCCTAGATCCTCTTCCCATTGGGTTTTAATTTTATGCTGCGGGGTTAGCTGCAAAGAATAGATAAGATTGTATAAACGTGAAATAGCACCCTTAATGGTAGGAAATGGGGTCAAAAAGGAGTCAATTAGAGAGGCTTCTGGGAGACTTGGGAAATTGGGGCTAAGATTGCGGATGAAACTACGAACTTGAAGATATCTAAAAAAAAATGCTGTCTAGGCAAATGGAATTTCTCGGAGAGTTGCTGGAAGGATGCAAATGTACCAGCAATATACAAGTCCCTAAATGCCCTGATGCCGTAGTCAGACCACAAAGACAAGCCCCATCAATTAAGGAAGGATGAAAAACAGGGTTAGCTGATAAAGGTGCAAGCAAAGAGAAGGTCTGTAGACCAAAGTAGCGTCGAAATTGCTTCCAAATTTTAAAAGTGGATTTAACTAAGATATTATTGCAAAAAGGGGAGAAAGAAAAGCTAAGACGAGCGTGGATGAGAGCAGCCAACAAAGCAGGTTTAGCAGGAAACATCTCCATACTCAACCATGTAGGAGGAACTGGTGCCCCCTCCAGAGAAATCCAAAGCTGAATTAGTCTAAGGATGGAAGCCCACCCATAATAATTTAAAGGACCAAATAATATAAATAAACCTTTTTTGTTTCACTTTTATCCTCACTCTCTTTTGTGGCTCTTTTTATAATTCAAATAAACTTTATTAGCATGAATGTTAAAGTTACATTACTGCCAAAGCTAAATTACATATTATTGAATATGCATCAGATTTCTCTCACACACTCATAAAATTGTAGAGACATCGTTTGGTATCATGTGCAAGACGTTTTTATGTTACATTGGTGGATTTGGAAACAACAACGGGCAGAAAAAGGATGAATGCCCAAGAAGTTGTGGCAGGCTGATGATGGACTGAAAATCAGATGGAGAGAAGATGGGCGTAACTAAAACAATGCGATGTTATCCAAAATTCTTTTTGGACAGTGAAAGGTGTGGGTGCCTGATGGCATGTGACTAATTAGATGTCAGATCTTTTGGTGAACAGGCTGCTGTATCATATGTGAGAGATAAGTATATTTAATAGATAGTATGTTACATTGGTGGATTTGGAAACAACAACAGGAGCAGAACAAGGATGAATGGCCAAGAATTTCTGGCAGATTAATGATAGACTGAAAATCAGATGGAGGAGAGATGACGGACATGTGTGAGGGAGAATCAGGAAGAGAACATGGGTGTGCATGAGAGAGATACAGATCATACCATTTATTTATTTTCCGTACGGTAACTAAAACAATACACTGTTATGCAAATTATTTTTGGACAGTAAAAGGTGTGGGTGCCTGATGGCATGTGGCTAATTAAATGTCAGATAGTTTTTGACTCGTCTGACTGGTTGGCCTCACCTGCAGGTTACCAAAATGGAGGCCTGACAGCTGCCAATCATACATTTAAACATCCAGTAGTGAGTTTGCTCTTAAAACTATGAACATTCTCTGCTGCCCTCAGGTCTTCAGGGAGGCTGTTCCACAGACGTGGACCACAGAAAAAAAAAGGACGCCTCACCGTGGGTTTTCGTTCTGACGTGAGGGGTGATTAAAAGGCCATTCTCAGAAGACCTGAGGGTCCTAGAGGGTTTATAGGTTAAAAGCAAATCAGATAAAAAGGTGACCATCAAGAGATTTATTGGCATGAATATTAAAAGTTACATTAGAGCTAAAGCTAAATTATATATTAATGGATATGTATCATATTTCTCTCACTCACTCATAAAATGACTGATGATGAAATGATGAAAAGCATTTCAGCTGTTCTCAATGCCTCCTACATCTGTTAATGACTTTTCATAAAATGGGTTTATTGATCTAGTGAATTATGGAGGGAAAGATAAAAAATAAACGTGATCTTTTATACCTGCACCTAACAATGGGCATTGTTTAGACATCTTTTGGTGAACAGGCTGCTGTATCATATGTGAGAGATAAGTATATTTTATAGATAGTATGTTACATTGGTGGATTTGGAAACAACAACAGGAGTAGAACAAGGATGAATGGCCAAGAATTTCTGACAGATTAATGTTAGACTGAAAATCAGATGGAGGAGAGATGACGGACATGTGTGAGGGAGAATCAGGAAGAGAACATGGGTGTGCATGAGAGAGATACAGATCATACCATTTCTTGATTTTCCATACAGTAACTAAAACAATACACTGTTATGCAAATTCTTTTTGGACAGTAAAAGGTGTGGGTGCCTGATGGCATGTGGCTATTTGAAGGTCAATTAGTTTTTGACTCGTCTGACTGGTTGGCCTCACCTGCAGGTTACCAAAATGGAGGCCTGACAGCTGCCAATGATACATTTAAACATCCAGTAGTGAGTTTGTTCTTAAAACTATGAACATTCTCTGCTGCCCTCAGGTCTTCAGGGAGGCTGTTCCACAGACGTGGACCACAGAAAAAAAAAGGACGCCTCACCGTGGGTTTTCGTTCTGACGTTAGGGGTGATTAAAAGGCCATTCTCAGAAGACCTGAGGGTCCTAGAGGGTTTATAGGTTAAAAGCAAATCAGATAAAAAGGTGACCATCAAGAGATTTATAAACCAATAAAAGAAGCTTCAAATTGATTCTTTCATCTACTCTCTCTTGTGATAAAATAAACTTTATTGGCATGAATATTAAAAGTTACATTAGAGCTAAAGCTAAATTACATATTAATGGATATGTATCATATTTCTCTCACTCACTCATAAAATGACTGGTGATGAAATGATGAAAAGCATTTCAGCTGTTCTCAATGCCTCCTACATCTGTTAATGACTTTCCTAAAATGGGTTTATTAATCTAGTGAATTATGGGGGGAAAGATAAAAAATAAACATGATCCTTTATACTTGTGCCTAACAATGGGCATTGTTTAGACATCTTTTGGTGAACAGGCTGCTGTATCATATGTGAGAGAAAAGTATATTTAATAGATAGTATGTTACATTGGTGGATTTGGAAACAACAACAGGAGTAGAACAAGGATGAATGGCCAAGAGTTTGTGGCAGATTAATGATAGACTGAAAATCAGATGGAGGAGAGATGACGGACATGTGTGAGGGAGAATCAGGAAGAGAACATGGGTGTGCATGAGAGAGATACAGATCATACCATTTCTTTACTTTCTGTACGGTAACTAAAACAATACACTGTTATGCAAATTCTTGTTGGTCAGTAAAAGGTGCGGGTGATGGATGGCATGTGGCTATTTGAAGATCAAATAGATTTTGACTCGTCAGACTGGTTGGCCTCACCTGCAGGTTACCATAATGGAGGACTGACAGCTGTCAATGATCCATTTAAACATCCAGTAGTGCATTAGAACCAAATAATATAAATAAATCTTGAAACCTTTTTTGTTTCGTTTTTATCCTCACTCTCTTTTGTGGCTCTTTTTATAATCCAAATAAACTTTATTAGCATGAATGTTAAAGTTGCATTACTGCCAAAGCTAAATGGCATATTAATGAATATGTATCACATTTCTCTCACTCACTTGTGTTTAGCAAGCTCAAAGTACTTGGTGAAGGCCAGGGTAAGATGATGATCTTTCCAAAGTTAATACTGTGTTGGTTCATCTATATTTAACTGATATTATGGATCTTCCACTGTAACTACCAATACATTTTACATTTGGGGTCATTTTGACCTCAGGACAACAGTCATGTCCTCCCAATTGCCACACACCTTTTGTCCTCTGGGGTCAAAATGACCCCGCCTGTTTTTACCTTTTATTTATAGCATATAGTATAAATTGTCAATCAGTTGTGTGTTACACCTTTATTCTTACTTCAGAGCAACCCATTACCACATATTTTTCCATTTGTTTTGGAATTTAGGGCCAATAGACCTTGTTTACATGAAAGTATACTCTGTTGATTTAATTCAGGTGGCAGTCACAAATCAAAACTATTTAGAGGGAGGTTGGTAGGTGGATGGGTGTGGTAGAGACATAAAAGTCAGCTGTTGTTCAAACTCTCTGCGTCTTTTGGCAGTAGGTCTACCCTGATCAGCTGTATAAACAACGTGCTATAACATTCGTTTGACTACTGATATATCTACCATTTGTCAGATCTGCATCAAAAGATATACAAGAAACAACAACCTCGGACACTTCAAAATGAACTTGCCAGAGGACTTCAGGGATTGGACTGAAAAACAAACATGTCAGTACCTGGAACACAACGGACTTGGAAAATTCAAGAAAGAATTTGAGGGTTGGTTTTTTTTTTATTTTGTCGATTAAATTGATGGTCAGTTTTCATGGCTGGCTTAAATAAGGTATCCAGTTGAAAGCTGCTTTAAGTCAGGACTTTCACTGTGCTTCTGTGTTATGAGGCATGAAAACTAATATTAAGGCTACTTGTCAAAACAAAAATGTAATATTTAATGTAATACAGGACTGCTATTAACAATTTCCTCTTTTCCCCAGACAACAACATCACTGGTAAAAAGCTGCCCTATCTCACAGTTGCCACATTAAAGGAGATGGGTATAACGTAAGTGTCTCCCCTTGTTAAATGAGGTTGCAATGTCTACAAATTATAACAATCCTGGATAGCAGGATGTGTGTACAAAACAAATTATTCAAATCTGTAACACTAATATGATGCAACAACAATCACCTGACTGGATTTATTTAAGGTTTCACACCTCACTTTTCTCTCTACAACTCATTTCCTACTATACTCTTCTGTATTTTATTTAGGGATCCTGATGACTATGGAAAAATCCTGGACTGTATCAGGAAACTTTGGAAGATCCCACAACAAAACAAGGTAATATATCATACCTAACCACACATCTCACTACATTTTCAGTGCTAGACAGATAGAGAAAGAGAGACTAAATAAAGGAAAGATGAAGAGCTCATAGATTAAACAGCAAAGGGGTCCAAAGTGAGTGAATGAACCTACACAACCATAAAGTCAAGAATGTGTATGTGTACTGTCAATTGTTGAGTGCATTATCAGTCTACAGCAAAAGATGATGAGATGTGGGAGGCAGGAAAAAAATTAAAATGAGAATGTGTTGTTTGTGTTTTTCCAGGTGTTTAATGATCCCATCCACGGGCATATGGAGTTACACCCACTTCTCGTCAGAATCATTAACACACCCCAGTTTCAGAGACTTCGAAACATCAAGCAGCTTGGGGGGGCCTACTATGTCTACCCTGGAGCATCCCACAACCGATTTGAACACTCCATTGGGTATGTCCGTATGTTTTCAGAGAGACACAGCCATACTAGATCAGTGTGCAGTAAAATATAAGCAATAAAACTAAAGTGATCACATTTCATACCATATAATAACAGGTATAAGGTATAATAAAAGTGAATATTTCCAGTTTTATAACAGGATACTAATGTACAACAGTATATTAATGTGCAGTGTGTGTGTGTGTGTATGTGTGTGTGTGTGTAAAAAGGGTGGCGCACTTAGCAGGAGAGCTTGTAAAAGCTCTGAAAACACAGCAGGAACCAGAACTCCCCATCACTGACAGAGACATCCTTTGTGTGCAGATTGCTGGTCTTTGTCATGACCTGGGTGAGTGATGGACACATTTTGACATTTGCATGCATTATGTTTTAAATGGTTGTTGTTTGGTGTGATTAAGACTGAAAATGAATGTGACACTATCCACAAATCAAATAAGCTGGTGTTGAAGAAAACAGAAAATAAAAATGATGTGGACAATGGTTTACATCAGGGGTGTCAAACTAAAATATACAGTGGGCCAAAATTTAAAACTTAGACAAAGTCGCGGGCCAACATTGACATTTATTTAAAAAATGGACCTAAACAAGTTCAAACAATATGGAACAAGCAACGCTTGTTATAACTTAATATTGCACACATGCAAAATTGAATTTCAAATTAAAAAAAACACATCAATGGCATTCATTTCTTAAATAAAATTTAAATAAAAATCGTATGCCTCTTTCTTTCAAATTTAACAGTAATCTTTTTTTCTACAGGCGAATAATACATTTAAAAATAAAATAACAATAATGAACGAATTGGCTAATAATAATATCCTTCAATGAACGTGCAACCATTAACAAGAAAAACAACAACTTTTTCTAACAAGAAAAGTATCAGATGTGTCGCTGCTCTCATCCACAGCAAGGGAGAATGCAACGAAATCTTTTCCCTTTTCCATCAGCTGGTCGTATTGCTTGGTGGCATGATCACATGTGCGATCAGCTACTGTGTTTCTGCTCAGGCTCACATTTGAAAATATTTGCTTTTTCTCTGGGCACACGAGGTCACAAACTTTCATCATGCACTTTTTCACAAACTCTCCCTCATCGAAGGGCCGGGCTGATTTTGCGATCTCTGCTGCCACAATAAAACTCGCCTTTACAGCAGCCTCACTTTGTGATATTACTTTTTTGAACATAGTCTGTTGTGAAACCAAACTTCTTTTCATCTCCTCTACTTTCTGGCGCCTTTGAGTGATGTCCATGTCCTTGTACTTGTCGTGGTGTTTCGTTTCTTAGTGTCTTCTAATGTTGTACTCTTTGGTTATAGCCACGTTGGCTCCACATACAAGGCAAACAGGTCTGTCTTTTACATATGTAAACAGATATTCTGCCCCCCACCTGTCCAGAAAGCTCCTGTTTCCTGCCTTTCTTTTCGCCATGGCCGTGGGTAGCACGGTCGCTGTGACTACTGTCAACAGAGGAGAGGGTGTCCTGTACTGATTGACGCGCCAAAACACTAGTAGAGCATTCTGGGATTTGTAGTATTAGCGGTACATGCGCTGTATAATACCGGCGGGCCAGCTCTAGTAGTAATTTGGTATTGCCTCGCGGGCCAAATATAATTACACTGCGGGCCAGAGTTTGACACCTATCGTTTACATGAATATTCACAATGTACGATATGCATTTCTCTTAATAAAACTGCTGTTCTCATGTCAGTGTTCAACTACTGCCAACAGTCCCTGCAGTTCCATTCAAAATAAATACCTGAAAGCAAAGGTGAATCAGTTCCTTAGAATAAAGGGTTACAAAATTTTCAGCAGTTATCAGAGAAGAAGTGATTAACGAAAGAGAAACTAAGTGGTAGTGAAGTATTAGTTCTTTAGTAACTTCAGATCAAATTTTAAAGAGTAGCTAATGATCAATTAATTTAAATATGTGTGAGGAAGAAATACTGAATTGTTACTTCACTAATAATTTGGAATGGAGGACTACATGGAAGAATGATGAGTTATTAGCATCACTCTCTGTGATTTACAGACCTCCCTGATGGACAGTAAAGTAAACTGCTGCCCACTATAGCTGCTGTTAGCTAATGTTAGCTGACTTTGTTAGCTGCCCGGACTGTGAGCTCAGAGCACAGAGGAAGTGTTAGTCTTTGTACCACAGGTATTTTGAACCACAGGTAAGAGGTCTTCAGGCCTAAATGCTGACGGAGGAATCAAACCATGTTGAACCAGAGCTGGGCAAGCAATAAAATAGACACTCAATGGTTTCGTATATAGAGAGAACTGAAAATCTGAGAATTTGAATATGTATTAATGACTAGCAATTTGAGTCATAACTAACAGGTGTAGAGTCATTTTTTTTTAAACTTCATTTGAAGACATTCGTCATTAGGATAACTTAGATTTATTTCTCCATAATTAGGACATGGACCATTTTCCCGTCTGTTTGATAGAATGTTCCTCCCCAAATCACGTCCAGGAAAAGAGTGGAAGGTAAGAAAAACTTATTTCTGTTGTCCATGAGATAATCAACCACAAAAATAAAGTACATTTAAAGAAACACAGCCAGAAGCTGCATTAAGGAAGCGAATCATTGTGTTATAAATGGTAACTGATTAGCAAAAACATGAACAACAAATCAATGGCAGAAAAAAGGCGTAGTGCTGGCTTGTTCTAACCTTGCAAGGCAGCTGGGTTTGTGATGCTTCAAGGTATGCACTTGTGTCCAAACAAACCAGCGTCCTATGAGGAACTACTGGCTGCTACGCCCATGGTTTAATGCTAGTTACCTCTATGGTTTAATGCTAAATACCACTCAAGTCTGTCTATTAAATATGAAGCTGAAATAAAACCAGTGTTCACATTCTGTGTATCCTCTCATTTTTAAAGCAAAGATAAGCTCTTTCTACTTGAGCAGTGAGTCACTTTTTTTTTTTTTTTCACTTTCTCATATTACCATATTAATGAGTCTGTATGTTGCAGCATGAGACAGCCTCTCTTGAAATGTTTGACCATCTGGTGAAATGTAATAAACTGGAATCGTTGATGGAGCAGTATGGCTTGGTGCTGCCCGAGGACCTGATCTTCATCACAGAGATGATTGAACCTAAGGAAGTCACAGATCAAGTAAGTCACTATACTGTCAGTACTGCCTGTGTGAATTCTGTGAAATCAGTCAGTATCATCAGTGTTACAAGTGTTACACTAAACAATGTCTAATGTCACTATTGTCTGTCATCTCTACAGTGGCCATATAAAGGCCGTCCAGAAGACAAGTCCTTCCTCTATGAAATCGTGTCCAACAAAAGAAATGGTGTTGATGTGGACAAGTTTGACTACTTTGCCAGGTGGGAATTTACTTTTTCATATAGAGTGAGATATCTACATATTATATTATTTTAACAATATGCAAATTTCTCCAGGGTGCTTTGATGAGTTTAATGTAACTAACCCATTTTCTCCACATATTTTCTTGATATATCTCTGATCAGGGACTGCTACCAGCTGGGCCTCCAGACCAACTTTGACCACCTCCGCTTTTTTAAGTTTGCCAGGGTGTGTGAGGTGGACAGGTGGAGGCAGATCTGCGTTAGAGACAAGGTGCTGACAACGTTACTTTTGCCTTTTTATCAGATTTTGAATAGATTGATTCTGACTAAACTATACTCTCAACAGGAGGAGGATAATATGACTGAAATGTTCCACACAAGGTACTGCCTCCACAAAAGAGCATACCAGCACAAAGTGAACAAGATCATAGAGAGGATGTAAGTACCTCCACTTCCCATGTTAGCACTCTAACAACATTTAGCTTTGTCTGATGTAACTTAAATGTTCTGAAAAGTAATATGTTGGGTATGATTATCCAGGATCACAGATGCCTTTTTAAAAGCAGACAAGAACATCAAGATTGAAGGCTCGGGAGGGAATATGTTTACTCTCTCCACAGCCATAGATGACATGGAGGCCTACACCAAGCTGACAGGTCTGTAGATACCACTGTGTGCAGTTAGCTTTGTTTTTGTGTTTGTTTACATCAATAGTGACATAAAGCCTTTATTATCATTCAACCAAAAATCCAGCTTTACATATGAACTTTTGCACTTTAGTTACAGCAATAGATTTCCATTTTTTTATTATACACATTTTCAATTTATGCATACAGTTTTTTTAAATAACAAATACCAGATCCTGTAAAAGTTGTAATAAGTGATAAATATACATGCCAGATAAAGACAGTTTTAGTCAAACATGTTTAAATATATATATTTTTTCATATTTAAGAACAAATTAATGAAGTAATTTTCAGCACAGTTATATTGCCTCTCAGTTTGCAGTGTCAATTATGTAGTTTGGAAAACTGAATGATTTTGTGAGCTTCTCTTTTCTTCCTGTAGATAATGTGTTTGAACAAATACTCAACTCTACCTCCGATGACCTGGCTGAGGCAAGGCAGATTCTAGAGAGGGTCACCACTCGAGACCTCTACAAGTTTCTGGGCGAAACGCATGTGGAAACCATCATGGTGTGTACTGATGTCTGTGCTAGGCTGAATTGTCTTAGACATAACAAAGCTGGATGTCATGGCTTGTTGTTCTTTCTTTCCTAGACATTTAATTGGATGTGATAGCAGTGTAAGTAAAATTATAGGATGAAATCTCATTCAGACTACATCTCCAACTGGCTGACTCAGGAGAGCAGGGTTTGGGGTTCAACCCCCAACTCCTCCTGTCCATATACAGTTGTGTTCGAAATAATAGCAGTGTGTTAAAAAAAAAGTGAGTAAATCCCAGAATCCTTATAATAGCTATTATTTCCAGACACATAAATGCATTGGGAACACTGCTCATTCTATTCCAAATCAAAACATGAAGAAAAATGTATAAAAGTTGTTATTACTTTACAGAAAGTGAAGAAAGAAAGAAAAAGAAGTTCAATTAGTGATATTCTGTGAAAAAAAACAGGTGTCAAACAGGTGGCCCTTATTTAAGGATGAAGGCAGCAAATGTTGTACATGCTGGTTAGAGTGCATTTCTCTCTCAAGTCTGAGTAAAATGGGTCAATCCAGACACCGTTCAAAAGAACACCTTCAGCAAGTTGATTGTTGATTGAAAAGTTGATTGAAGAACACTCAGTATTTGTTATTACTTTACAGAAAGTGAAGAAAAAGAAGTTCAATCGGTGTTTAGAGTTTAGTGTTCAAAAGAACTGTGTACTTTGAGCAAAAAGTTGATTGGAGAAGGGAATATATATATAAAAAAAAATAATAATAATAAATAAATAAAAATAAATCAATCTTTGGATATGTAAAAAACCCTACACAATCCCCCGTTTGCAACTTTCAGTCTTCCGAAGTGCCCTCTTTGGTTTCCTTGTTCAGAAAAGTGCAGAAAATGATTCTCAGCTGCTCAGTTAAAATGGCAACTAAAACCAGAAAGACGTGGAAGAAAACAGAAAACCATTTGAATGAATCGAAGAATAGCCAAAATGTCAAAGACTCAGCCAATGATCAGCTTCAGGGAGATCAAAGGTCTAAAGTTACTTGTAAGTACTGTAACAATTAGAAGACGCTTATGTGAAGCCAAGCTATCAAGAAGCCCCCGCAAAGTCCCATTAGGCTTGTTGACGAGGTTACAATTTGCCAAAGAATTCAAGCCATAGTACATTGTGAAGACAGTGAAGCATGGTGGCGCAAGCATCATGATATGGGGATGTTTCTCATCCTATGGTGTGGGGCCTATTAAGTGCATACCAGGGATCATGGATCAGTTTGAATACATCAAAATACTTGAAGAGGTCATGTTGCCTTATGCCAAAGAGGATATGCCCTTGAAATGGGTGTTTCAACAAGAGAATGACCCCAAACACACCTGTTCCAGACCACTATTAACATTATGGAGTGTGCAGCCCAATCCCTGGACCTTAATCCAATACAAACTTGTGGGGTGACATAAAAAAGTTGTTTCTGAGGGAAAACCAAGAAATGCAGAGGAACTGTGGAATGTAGCACAATCGTCCTGGGCTGGAAAACCTGTTTACAGGTGCCAAAAGTGGTCGTGCAACACAGTTGTGAAGTAGTTCTGAGAAACAGTGGGTGTATAACTAAATATAAGTTCAATGATTCACAGGAAAGCTAAATCTTCAAGCATTTTTCAGTTTCATACAGTAAATGTTTGAGTTAAGAAAATGCTGCTATTTTTTTGAACAGCCTAATATTCCTTTCTGTAAAGAAATAACAAATTTGATACATTTTTCTTCATGTTTTGATTTGGAATGGAATGCAGTGTTCTCAATGCATTTTCTTGTATGGAAATAAAAGCTATTATAAGGATTTTTGGGGGCTAAACTAGTAAATATATAGTAAAGTGCTTTGTCAGTTAAGGTAGAAAAGTGCTATTATAAAATTGTTATCTTATAATTGCAACATAATCTCACAAATCAACATTATGCAAGATTATTTATGAGAAAATTATTTTTGCAACACGGTGGTCCTACAGTTTTGTCGCGCAATTCACATTTACATCACTGTCGTAGTAAGATGATTTACAGATTTGATGATTTTCCTGCTGCTACACCTCAACTCTTTGTGATTTATGGAATTTAGAGAGAGAATCCATAAATCACAGAAAACAACAAAAGCAACAAGTAAAGTTTCTTTTCTTGTTAGCAGTGCAGCTGTGCTGTTGAATCTGGCCAGAGTAGAAGTTTGGTATTTACACTGCCAGCACAAGAGTTTCAGAATGCTGTCATCAATCTGACCTCCAACAGTCTCAGAAGCTGTGTTTGGTCCTGGTCTGCCGATGTTCACTCGGAGGCTGCTAAGCCCGGTTACATTGTCATCTTTCCTGGCTCTGGATCTGGTGCCCATTTTAATGCTGTTCTTCACCAGCATTTCCCACCCCAGGACTTGAAACCTCCTCCCGGTGGTCCAAAGCTCCTGTGATAGTGGTGTAAACAAAACATTGCAATAATACTTCAAGCTCCCAGTCAAACCCTAAATTCTACAGTCTTTTGCTCAGATTTGATCATTTCTCCTTGGAGTAGGTCACATACTTAAGCATCGAGTAGTTAAGCGTCAATTATTTTCTAGAGCGGCCGTGATCAGTTATTTCAGCACAGCCAGAACATTTTAGGGGTAATTTTCATCTCATTAACTGACACACAGGCCCCTTGGATAGGCTTTTATCAAAAGCTCAATTTTCCTATACACACTAAGAGAAAAAAAGAAGTATTTCTACACTGAATGTTGATGTCCTCTTCAAGTCCTTTGTCCCTCCTACTTCTTAGGATGATTTGATTCGTTACTGGAAAAAGGATCTGGCTCAAGCACTCACTCAAGGAACAAGGAACGCTGCGAATGAGGGGCTGACACCAGAGGACTTCATAGTTGTGGTCAGTTTTTAGTCTAATTACTTTCACTTCACTTTTCATAAAATCTTGATCTTGATCATGATTTGATTTTTATGATGTTGCCTTCCTCAGATAAGCCCTTTTAAATATTTACAAGTAAATTATGCCACAACTCTTACCTTTGTTTTTTAGGTCGAGCCTGACCGCAACGTTGCGAAGAAGGTCAGAACTAAAGCAATGACAACAAAACTTTTCATTTTAGTCTTTATTTGCTTCAGATGTTTGCTGATTGTGTGTATTTCTTCATAATGCAGCCTCTGTAATGTCATCATTCTCAAATTTATGCTGTTTTTTCTTTTGTCTGCTTTTCTGAGCAGCTGATCAAGTTTTACTACAAGAAGACTGCTGACGAGAGTTTTGTGGTTGACAGGGAGAATTTTGAGCAGTGGCGCAGAGGTGAAGCATTCAAGCCAGAGTACAGGTAATATTTTGATCTTGGCTGTTAAATATAGGATCCTGTAGGTACTATGTAGGGACTTCAGGTTGGAGGTTCTATTAAATGGCAGTTATAGTCTGTATCATGTTACGAGCATTAGGATGGGAACATAAACAAGGATGGATTGATTACATATTGCATCATGTCAGAGCTCTGAGATGTGATTGCACTTCTATTTCTTACAAATCACAAACCAGTTTATCAAAATAGTTGCTCAGTGAATTTATTTAATCATTTAAGCTCCAGTGCAGTCTGTGTCTGATGTAGCTTAAATGTTCTGATAAGTAATATGTTGGGTATGATTATCCAGGATCACATCCTCCACCTCCATGGATGGCATGAGGGCTCACGCCAACCCGACAGGTCGGTAGATACCGATGTGTGCATGGTTATTTGTTTGTTTACATGAATAGTAATATATAGCCATTATTGTCAATAAACTATAAATGCAACTTTAAATATGAATTTTAGCATTATGAGTTTCCAGCCACCTTTTTTTTTGTTAATACCAGATCCTGTAAGATGAAGTGAAAAATATACAGGCCAGATTGAGACAGTTTGTATCAAGCTTGTTAAAATAAAAATATATTGTTTTTTCATATTCAGTTTCATCACAGTTATATTGCTTCTCAGTTTACAGTGTTGATTGTGTATTTTTGAAAACTATGAATGATTTTGTGACCTTCTCTTTTCTTCCTGTAGCTGATGGGTATAGGCTTCTGGGCGAACACTCTGAGAGACTCACCATGGTATGTACTCAAGTGTTGGACATGTTAACTATTTCACTGTTATAACAAAACTGGATGTCATTGCTTGTTTCTGTTTATTTCCTAGACATTTAATTGGATGTGATAGCAGTGTGAGTAATATTATATGATGAAATCTCACTTAGACTGGCCATTTTAATGCTGTTCCTCTTCGTTCCGGTGGTCCAAAGCTTTTTCTTTAGTTTATGTACTTCTAAAAAAAAGTAGGTCACTTAGTTAAACATCTAATAATTAAGTGGATTTTAGGGGTTATTTTCATCTCATTTGTGTTTTGATGAACTGTAAATCCGTCAAATTCCGTGCCCAATAATCACAATCTACCAAGCTACTGTAGCTGTCATATTTCATGAGATGTGGTCTTCATACAAAGTGTTTAAGTTTTTCATAACTGACACACAGGCCCCTTGGACAGGCTTTTAGCAAAAGCGCCATTTTCCTAAAAGAAACAAATATGTATTTTTTACATTTAATGTGGATGTACAATTCAAGTCCTATATCCCACCCACTTCTTAGGATCATTTGTTTCATTATTGGAAAATGAATCAGACTGCAAATGAGGAGCTGAATCCAGGAGACTTCATAATCATGGTCAGTATTTAGTCTAATTACTTTCACTTCACTGTTCTTAAAATCTTGGTCATGATTTGATTTGTATGATGCTGCCTTCCTCAGTTGAGGTATAATTCACTTGTGAATATGAAAAACATGCATATCTCTTACCTTTTTCTTTTAGGACATTACTATGGGTTATGGGATGGAAGACAATGATCCCATTGAAGAAATTAATTTCTACAGCAAGTATGACAATACCAGGGCGAGGAAGAGGGAGGTCAGAACTAAAGCAATACAACAAAACTTTTAATATTTGTCTTTTTTTGTGTGAGGTGTTTGTTCATTGTGTGTATTTCTGCATAATGAAAACTATGTTATGTCATTCTCAAATCTATGCTGTCAGACCTGTGAGCGGACCCAGATTCGCCCAATGTGCTTTTCTGAGAAGCTGATCAGGTTGTACTGCAAGAAGACTGATGACAGGATTTTCGAGGATGCTCAGGAGTAATTTTTCCAGAGTACAGGTAATATTTTGATCTTGGCTGTTAAATATAGGATTCTGTAGGTTCTATTAAATGGCAGTTATAGTCTGTATCATGTCACGAGCATTAGGATGGGAACATAAGCAAGGATGGATCAATTACATGTTACATCATGTCATGTGATTGCACTTCTATTTCTCTCTAATAAATTAATCTTATTATTGATTAATCTACTGATTATTTTATGAATCTACGAAAAATAGTTAGCCTATAGAAAATAGAGAAAATGCCTGTCACAATTTCCTAAAGCCCAAGGTGGCGCACGCAAATAGTTTGTTTCTTCTTCCCAAAGATCAAAATTATCAGTTTACTATCATCCATCCATCGGCTGTACGCGCTTATCTTCAATAGGGTCACAGTAGCTGGAGGGGCTGGAGCCTATCTCAGCTGACTTTGGGCGACAAAGTCACACAAATCAGTTTATCAAAATAGTTGCCCATTAAATCTATGTTATCCACTAAGCATTTCAGCTCCAATGCAGTCCAAGGCCCTATTTCAATAATGTATCTGTCACTCTGCACTGCTCTTGTTAATACTAATGTACTTGTCTGTGCTGTCCTTAGTTAAATGCAGGATGAAGACATCGCTGATCCTTGAACTGAAGAAAGGAAGCAAAGCTTGAGCAGAGTAGAGTGTGTATGTAGACACAATTTTCCCCCAAAACAAATGATATACAAAAGGATACATTATTGCATAATCAGGGAATGTAGGCTACTTGTTTGTTTGTTTTAGATTGATCATTTTGAAATCAGACTCCTTTCTCCATCTGCAGCTGTATGTGTCTCATTTTTAACTGCCAAAGCATACCATTATGTAATTCTGTTGTGAACAATGAATCATAGTTACTTAAAATATCTTTGTGTGACACTGGATATGTGTGTTTTCTTAATATTTAGACTTCTTTGTGTATTCCTTATAATCAGAGCAAGACGTAAAGCACCACAGTGTGTTATCTAATTAATTTTTGGTTTGGGGATTTCAAATATTTATGCTGTTTGGTTTTGATGTTTATCATGTGGATTAATGTGGAAACGTGATTAGATATTTTGAGTGATATTTGATTGGTGGTGGTTATTTTGATCGGTTGTTGGTCATTTCCTCACCTACAGAATTTATCATTACTTATTTACTGTTCATTTTTTCATTCATTTTTAAATGTTTGTTTTTATTGGTGGAATTATTTTACCCTAATTTTTGTCTTTGTTTTGAATTACTCTACCTTTTGCATCTGGCTCTTGATAAGCACTTTGTAATTCATCTATCAATCATCTATCATCTATATATGGTTAGAATGGTGAAGACAAACTTTGTGTATCACAGTTTTTTGCTCATTGTGTGAAATTATTATATTCTTCATATGTAATGGGGCTATAAAGGGAAAACTGATGAGGTTATTAGAACCTTTAACTTTATTCATATTCAACAGATTGTGTCTGTAATCTCTATCTCTATTTGAAATAAAGCTCTTTATCTCTTTTTTTTTCTTTTTGCTTGTGTGCACAAGATAATATATTCTGGCCCAAGTTATGGTCATGAATGAAAGAAGTAATAACTCATACAAATAAAGAAAAGGTATAATATAACTTTAAATTATAATTATTTAGCCATACATGAATTGACACTGTCACCAAACAGATGTCTTAAAATGGGTGATGAAGTGAAGGTAACTTTGAATGAAACAATGAAATGAAACATTGTAACTACTGCATGAAACTTTAACTTATTACACTTACTTATTGTACTTACTTAAAATCCTGTTTCTCAGATTGTACCACCTCTGCTTTATCTTTGTATATGAAGCTTAATTAAGGCGACAGAAATCTATCTGCCATACTATTTTTACCATAACAGCTATCTCTTTAATATCACTGGCTGCATTAGACGAGGGGTGTCCAAACTTCTTTTAAAGAGGGCCAGATTTGACAATGTGAAGATGCCCGGGGACCAACACTTTAATTTTAAAAATGAAAAAACGAACAATAAAAGTTGCATACAAATGCACTGTTCTCTAACAATTTTGTTTTCATTGTCACAATTATATATTTTTTTTAAATGGCAATGTAACCAAATCTAAACCAATCAGGCGTGAACAAATCTAAAAACCAGTTCTTCCTTTCTTTCACATCTGGAGTCAGATAACAAAGAATAAAATGTATGGAATACGTTAAACCTGCATGAAGTTGATACAAATCTTAACCTTATGTTCATTCTAAACATGACTTATTATGAGTAATGCAAAGTCTGTTAACATTTAAGTTTAAAACGTATCACTCTTCTCTTTCACAAAATCATTCAGAAAGTAATATTTTGTGTCACATCTACAGATATAACACCAGCAGTTATGTGCTTAAAGGTTCAAATCCTTCATTATGTCAACCAAAAAAGTCAAATCTTCCAGCCATACAGTACCTGACAATCCTAGCAGGCCATAAATAATATATTATAAAAATGAAGCTTCGGGCCGCATGAAATCTGACCGCGGGCCGTGATTGGCCCCCGAGCCAGACTTTGGACATCCCTGCATTAGATGATCAGATAGGTTAAGATGATGATCTTTCCAAAGTCACTACCACTGATTTCTTTATATTTAACTGATATCATGAATCTCCCATAAGTGTAACTATACTGTGTTTTGCAGTTGACCAATGTTAACCACATTTGACCCAGAACTTTCTGTGTGTGGCAAAACATTACCAGCAAATTTAATTCAGGTGGAGGTCACACATTTAGAGAAAACATAGATAGGTAGATGGGTGGGGTAGAGACATAAAAGCCAGCTATTGTTCAAACCCTGTGTCTTTTGGCAGCAGGTCTGCCCTGATCAGCTGTATTAAAAACGTGATGTAACATTATTTATTTGACTATCCTGATAGATTCTCAGATCTGCATTAAAACCATCAGATATACAAACAAATGCAACCTCTGACAACAGAAAACATGTCAGCACCTGCCAAAAAGAAGGACTTTAACTTAAACTTTAACTTGTAAAGTAACAAGTTATTAGTGACTCTCCCTCTCTCTGTTGAGTTAGGTAAATGACTTCTAAGTTTTAGTAGAAGGGTGAAGGCTGTGTGTGCGTGATAGCACCACATGTGGCTCTTTAACCCTAGAATCACCAAGGGGTCATTTTTACATGCCCTGACATTTTAAAATACATGTATCTCTGTTCAAATAAAAAGATTTTAAAAACCATTATCATCATATCTGCAGCCAACAACCTTACCACACCCAGTTGCCTAGCAACTGGCATTGTAGGGACATCTTTTGGTGAACAGGCTGTTGTATCATGAGCAAGAGGTTTTTATGTTACATTGGTGGATTTGGAAACAACAACACGAGCAGAAAAAGGATGAACGCCCAAGAAGTTGTGGCAGCCTGATGCTAGACTGAAAATCAGATGAAGGAGAGACGATGGGCGTAACTAAAACAATGCAATGTTATCCAAAATTCTTTTTGGATAGTGAAAGGTGTGGGTGACGGATGGCATGTGACCAATTAAATGTCAGATAGTTTTTGACTCGTCTGACTGGTTGGCCTCACCTGCAGGTTACCAAAATGGAGGACTGACAGCTGCCAATCATACATTTAAACATCCAGTCGTGAGTTTGCTCTTAAAACTATGAACATTCTCTGCTGCCCTCAGGTCTTCAGGGAGGCTGTTCCACAGACGTGGACCACAGAAAAAAAAAGAATGGCTCACCGTGGGTTTTCGTTCTGATGTGAGGGGTGATTAAAAGGCCATTCTCAGAAGACCTGAGGGTCCTAGAGGGTTTATAGGTTAAAAGCAAATCAGATAAAAAGGTGACCATCAAGAGATTTATTGCCATGACTATTAAAAGTTACATTAGAGCTAAAGCTAAATTACATATTAATGGATATGTATCATTTCCCTTACTCAAAATGACTGATGATGAAATGATGAAAAGCATTTCAGCTGTTCTCAATGCCTCCTACATCTGTTAATGACTTTTCCTAAAATGGGTTTATTGATCTAGTGAATTATGGAGGGAAAGATAAAAAATAATAATGATCTTTTATACCTGCACCTAACAATGGGCATTGTTTAGACATCTTTAGGTGAACAGGCTGCTGTATCATATGTGAGAGAAAAGTATATTTAATAGATAGTATGTTACATTGGTGGATTTGGAAACAACAACAGGAGTAGAACAAGGATGAATGGCCAAGAATTTCTGGCAGATTAATGATAGACTGAAAATCAGATGGAGGAGAGATGACGGACATGTGTGAGGGAGAATCAGGAAGAGAACATGGGTGTGCATGAGAGAGATACAGATCATACCATTTATTTATTTTCCGTACGGTAACTAAAACAATACACTGTTATGCAAATTATTTTTGGACAGTAAAAGGTGTGGGTGCCTGATGGCATGTGGCTAATTAAATGTCAGATAGTTTTTGACTCGTCTGACTGGTTGGCCTCACCTGCAGGTTACCATAATGGAGGACTGACAGCTGCCAATAATACATTTAAACATCCAGTAGTGAGTTTGCTCTTAAAACTATGAACATTCTCTGCTGCCCTCAGGTCTTCAGGGAGGCTGTTCCACAGACGTGGACCACAGAAAAAAAAAGGACGCCTCACCGTGGGTTTTCGTTCTGACGTGAGGGGTGATTAAAAGGCCATTCTCAGAAGACCTGAGGGTCCTAGAAGGTTTATAGGTTAAAAGCAAATCAGATAAAAAGGTGACCATCAAGAGATTTATTGGCATGAATATTAAAAGTTACATTAGAGCTAAAGCTAAATTATATATTAATGGATATGTATCATATTTCTCTCACTCACTCATAAAATGACTGATGATGAAATGATGAAAAGCATTTCAGCTGTTCTCCATGCCTCCTACATCTGTTAATGACTTTTCATAAAATGGGTTTATTGATCTAGTGAATTATGGAGGGAAAGATAAAAAATAAACGTGATCTTTTATACCTGCACCTAACAATGGGCATTGTTGAGACATCTTTTGGTGAACAGGCTGCTGTATCATATGTGAGAGATAAGTATATTTAATAGATAATATGTTACATTGGTGGATTTGGAAACAACAACAGGAGTGGAACAAGGATGAATGGCCAAGAATTTCTGGCAGATTAATGATAGACTGAAAATCAGATGGAGGAGAGATGACGGACATGTGTGAGGGAGAATCAGGAAGAGAACATGGGTGTGCATGAGAGAGATACAGATCATACCATTTCTTTATTTTCCGTACTGTAATTAAAACAATACACTGTTATGCAAAATTCTTTTTGGACAGTAAAAGGTGTGGGTGACGGATGGCATGTGGCTATTTGAAGGTCAATTAGTTTTTGACTCGTCTGACTGGTTGGCCTCACCTGCAGGTTACCATAATGGAGGCCTGACAGCTGCCAATAATACATTTAAACATCCAGCAGTGCATTAAATACATTGTGGACGTTACTACTTGCCTGTTGTTATAAGTTTTATCTGTATTTGTAAATGTACCCATAATAATTTAAAGAACCAAATAATATAAATAAATCTTGAAACCTTTTTTTGTTTCGTTTTTATCCTCACTCTTTTTTGTGGCTCTTTTTATAATTCAAATAAACTTTATTAGCATGAATGTTAAAGTTACATTACTGCCAAAGCTAAATTACATATTAATGAATATGTATCACATTTCTCTCACTCACTCATAAAATGACTGATGATGAAATGATAAAAAGCATTTCAGCTGTTCTCAATGTAAATGTACCCATAATAATAATATATATATATATTAATTAAACATTTGTTTATTGATCTTTCAGTGACATAACAAAATCAAGAGGTGACATTTCGAGAGTCAAAACAGTGTGAAGTGTAAGAAGTAAAAAAAATAAAATAAAATGAAAACAGATAATAAGGAATAGTAAAAATTACAAAAAACAAACAAACAAACAAACAAACAAAAAAAACCCCATCAACAAATACACAGAACAAAGCAAAAACACAAATTGGTCACCCACTGCTAAATAAAAGTCTAATATGTTCACTTAAACAGAGATAAATAAAAAACATTCCCAGCATGCTACAAATTCACACAAGAAAAACTCACAATTAGTAGACAATCAGGGTGGCTACTCTGGAATAGCCATAAAAATCAATAGAAGAAATAGAGTTGAATATCTGTGTCCAAAAATTAAGTAGTGAAGGGCAAGACCAAAACATATAGACATGGGTAGCTGGAGCCTGATGACATCTTAAGCACATGGGATTGACATCATTATAGATTTTGGAAAGCCTAACTTGAGTGAGATGGGTACGATGTAGAATTTTGTACTGGGTCAGACCATGTCTAGCACAAATAGCTGAGGAGTGAACCTGACGCAAAATGGCATCCCACAGCTCGTCCGAGATGTCCTCCCCTAGATCCTCTTCCCATTGGGTTTTAATTTTATGCTGAGGGGTTAGCTGCAAAGAATAGATAAGATTGTATAAACGTGAAATAGCACCCTTATTGGTAGGAAATGGGGTCAAAAAGGAGTCAATTAGAGAGGCTTCTGGGAGACTTGGGAAATTGGGGCTAAGATTGCGGATGAAACTACGAACTTGAAGATATCTAAAAAAAGATGCTGTCTAGGCAAATGGAATTTCTCGGAGAGTTGCTGGAAGGATGCAAATGTACCAGCAATATACAAGTCCCTAAATGCCTTGATGCCGTAGTCAGACCACAAAGACAAGCCCCATCAATTAAGGAAGGATGAAAAACAGGGTTAGCTGATAAAGGTGCAAGGAAAGAGAAGGTCTGTAGACCAAAGTAGCGTCAAAATTGCTTCCAAATTTTAAAAGTGGATTTAACTAAGATATTATTGCAAAAAGGGGAGAGAGAAAAGCTAAGACGAGCGTGGATGAGAGCAGCCAACAAAGCAGGTTTAGCAGGAAACATCTCCATACTCAACCATGTAGGAGGAACTGGTGCCCCCTCCAGAGAAATCCAAAGCTGAATTAGTCTAAGGATGGAAGCCCACCCATAATAATTTAAAGGACCAAATAATATAAATAAACCTTTTTTGTTTCACTTTTATCCTCACTCTCTTTTGTGGCTCTTTTTATAATTCAAATAAACTTGATTAGCATGAATGTTAAAGTTAAAGAGATGACGGACATGTGTGAGGGAGAATCAGGAAGAGAACATGGGTGTGCATGAGAGTGACACAGATCATACCATTTATTTATTTTCCGTACTGTAATTAAAACAATACATTGTTATGCAAAATTCTTTTTGGACAGTAAAAGGTGCGGGTGACGGATGGCATGTGGCTATTTGAAGGTCAAATAGTTTTTGACTCGTTTGACTGGTTGGCTGCCAATGATACATTTAAACATCCAGTAGTAAGTTTGCTCTTAAAACTATGAACATTCTCTGCTGCCCTCAGGTCTTCAGGGAGGCTGTTCCACAGACGTGGACCACAGAAAGAAAAAAGGACGCCTCAACGTGGGTTTTTGTTCTGATGTTAGGGGTGATTAAAAGGCCATTCTCAGAAGACCTGAGGGTCCTAGAGGGTTTATAGGTTAAAAGCAAATCAGATAAAAAGGTGACCATCAAGAGATTTATAAACCAATAAAAGAAGCTTCAAATTGATTCTTTCATCTACTCTCTCTTGTAATAAAATAAACTTTATTGGCATGAATATTAAAAGTTACATTAGAGCTAAAGCTAAATTACATATTAATGGATATGTATCATATTTCTCTCACTCACTCATAAAATGACTGGTGATGAAATGATAAAAAGCATTTCAGCTGTTCTCAATACATTGGTGGATTTGGAAACAACAACAGGAGTAGAACAAGGATGAATGGCCAAGAGTTTGTGGCAGATTAATGATAGACTGAAAATCAGATGGAGGAGAGATGACGGACATGTGTGAGGGAGAATCAGGAAGAGAACATGGGTGTGCATGAGAGAGATACAGATCATACCATTTCTTTACTTTCCGTACGGTAACTAAAACAATACACTTATGCAAATTCTTTTTGGACAGTAAAAGGTGCGGGTGACGGATGGCATGTGGCTATTTGAAGATCAAATAGATTTTGACTCGTCTGACTGGTTGGCCTCACCTGCAGGTTACCAGAATGGAGGACTGACAGCTGTCAATGATCCATTTAAACATCCAGTAGTGCATTAGAACCAAATAATATAAATAAATCTTGAAACCTTTTTTGTTTCGTTTTTATCCTCACTCTCTTTTGTGGCTCTTTTTATAATCCAAATAAACTTTATTAGCATGAATGTTAAAGTTGCATTACTGCCAAAGTTAAATGACATATTAATGAATATGTATCACATTTCTCTCACTCACTTGTGTTTAGGAAGCTCAAAGTACTTGGTGAAGGCCAGGGTAAGATGATGATCTTTCCTAAGTTAATACTGTGTTGGTTCATCTATATTTAACTGATATTATGGATCTTCCACTGTAACTACCAATACATTTTACATTTGGGGTCATTTTGACCGCAGGACAACAGTCATGTCCTCCCAATTGCCACACACCTTTTGTCCTCTGGGGTCAAAATGACCCCGCCTGGTTTTACCTTTTATTTATAGCATATAGTATAAATTGTCAATCGATTGTGTGTTACACCTTTATTCTTACTTCAGAGCAACCCATTACCACATATTTTTCCATTTATTTTGGAATTTAGGGCCAATAGACCTTGTTTACATCAAAGTATACTCTGTTGATTTAATTCAGGTGGCAGTCACAAATCAAAACTATTTAGAGGGAGGTTGGTAGGTGGATGGGTGGGTAATTCAGGTGGCAGTCACACATTTAGAGAAAACATAGATAGGTAGATGGGTGGGGTAGAGACATAAAAGTCAGCTGTTGTTCAAACTCTGCGTCTTTTGGCAGCAGGTCTACCCTGATCAGCTGTATAAACAACGTGCTATAACATTCGTTTGACTACTGATATATCTACCATTTGTCAGATCTGCATCAAAAGATATACAAGAAACAACAACCCTGGACTCTTCAAAATGAGCATCAGGGATTGGACTGAAAAAGAAACACATCAGTACCTGGAACACAACGGACTTGGAAAATTCAAGAAAAAATTTAAGGGTTGTTTTTTTTTTTTTTTTTTTGTCGATTAAATTGATGGTCAGTTTTCATGGCTGGCTTAAATAAGGTATCCAGTTGAAAGCTGCTTTAAGTCAGGACTTTCACTGTGCTTCTGTGTTGTGTTGCATGAAAGCTAATATCAAGGTTACTTGTCAAAATAAAAATGTAATATGTAATGTAATACAGGACTGCTATTAACAATTTCCTCTTTTCCCCAGACATCACTGGTAAAGAGCTGCCAGATCTCACAGCTGCCAAATTAAAGGAGATGGGTATAACGTAAGTGTCTCCCCTTGTTAAATGAGGTTGCAATGTCTACAAATTATAACAATCCTGGATAGCAGGATGTGTGTACAAAACAAATTCTTCAAAGCTGTAACACTAATATGATGCAACAACAATCACCTGACTGGATTTATTTAAGGTTTCACACCTCACTTTTCTCTCTTTAATTCATTTCCTACTATACTCCTCTGTATTTTATTTAGGGATCCTGGTGACTATGGAAAAATCCTGCACTATATCGGGACACTCCTACAACAAAACAAGGTAATATATCATACCTAACCACACATCTCACTACATTTTCAGTGCTAGAGAGATAGAGAAAGAGAGACTAAATAAAGGAAAGATGAAGAGCTCATAGATTAAACAGCAAAGGGGTCCAAAGTGAGTGAATGAACCTACACAACCATAAAGTCAAGAATGTGTATGTGTACTGTCAATTGTTGAGTGCATTATCAGTCTACAGCAAAAGATGATGAGATGTGGGAGGCAGGAAAAAAATGAAAATGAGAATGTGTTGTTTGTGTTTTTCCAGGTGTTTAATGATCCCATCCACGGGCATATGGAGTGACACCCACTTCTCGTCACAATCATTAACACACCTCAGTTTCAGAGACTTCGAAACATCAAGCAGCTTGGGGCGGGCTACTATGTCTACCCTGGAGCATCCCACAACCGATTTGAACACTCCATTGGGTATGTCCGTATGTTTTCAGAGAGACACAGCCATACTAGATCAGTGTGCAGTAAAATATAAGCAATAAAACTAAAGTGATCACATTTCATACCATATAATAACAGGTATAAGGTATAATAAAAGTGAATATTTCCAGTTTTATAACAGGATACTAATGTACAACAGGATATTAATGTGCAGTGTGTGTGTGTGTGTGTGTGTGTGTGTGTGTGTGTGTGTGTGTGTGTGTGTGTTTCTGCATTTCCTTTCAGAATAAATGCCTTGAAGCAAAGGTGAATAAATTCCTTGAGCTGGAATACCTTACAATAAAATGATACAAAATGTGACCATTTTTACAACAGTTACCAGAGATGAAGTGAGGAATGAATGAGGAACTAACTGGTAGCGAACCATTAGTTAATTAGTAACTCCAGATCAAATCTTCATAATAGCTAATGATCAGTTAATTTAATTTGTGTCTTGATAATTGTTGAATTGTTACTAATACTTAAGTAATAATTTTCAGTGGAGGACTATATAGTACATAATGATGAGCTAAAAGAGAACAGACTGGGAGTTATATTAGTGAATTATTAGTTGTAAAGACGCTTTACAGCACTAAATCACACCACAAGCTAGTTCACTGATTTGGGTGAAACTGGATCACATTTTTGGAGAAATGATTTCTAGATTTTCCGTCTGATGTTCTCCACCTGCTCTGCATTACTCTCTGTAATTTACAGAGAGTCCTGATGAACTAATATTTGCTGACTTTGTTAGCCACCCAGACCAATGGGAACAGGAGATTTTCAGGGGGAAATGCTGATGGGGGAAATTGAGCTGTGTCAGAGCTGGACAAGTAAAAAAAATAGAGACTTAATGGTTTTGTCTATAGAGAGAACTGAATATCTGAGAATTTGAATACGTATTAATGACTAGCAGTTTGAGTGATCACTAACAGGTGTAAAGTTCAATTTCTCTGAAACTTCATTCATAAACAGTTATCATTAGGTTAACTTTTTATTTATTTCTCTATATCTAGGACATGGACCACTTTCCCATCTGTTCGATGGAATGTTCATCCCCAAAGCACGTAAAGAAATAGAGTGGAAGGTAAGAAAATAATCGCCTGTCAATTAAATGAAGCTCAGGCTGGTGTCTAAATAAAGTCAATATGCAGTACAAGGTACACGGTCTTTATGTAAGTTATCATCTGGAAACAAAATAAAACCAGTGTTCACATTCTGTGTATCCTCTCATTTTTAAAGCAAAGATAAGCTCTTTCTACTTCAGCAGTGAGTCATTGTTGTTGTTTTTTTCACTTTCTCATATTACCATATTAATGAATCTGTATGTTGCAGCATGAGACAGCCTCTCTTGAAATGTTTGACCATCTGGTGAAATGTAATGAACTGGAATCGTTGATGGAGCAGTATGGCTTGGTGCTGTCCGAGGACCTGATCTTCATCAAAGAGATGATTGAACCTCAGGAAGTCACAGATCATGTAAGTCACTATACTGTCAGTACTGCCTGTGTGAATTCTGTGAAATCAGTCAGTATCATCAGTGTTACAAGTGTTACACTAAACAATGTCTAATGTCACTATTGTCTGTCATCTCCACAGTGGCCATATAAAGGCCGTAAGAAAGACCAGTCCTTCCTCTATGAAATCGTGTCCAACAAAAGAAATGGTGTTGATGTGGACAAGTTTGACTACTTTGCCAGGTTGGAATTTACTTTTTCATATAGAGTGAGATATCTACATATTATATTATTTTAACAATATACAAATTTATCCAGGGTGCTTTGAAGAGTTTAATGTAATTAACCCATTTTCTCCACATATTTTCTTGATCTATCTCTGATCAGGGACTGCTACCAGCTGGGCCTCCAGACCAACTTTGACCACCTCCGCTTTCTAAAGTTTGCCAGGGTGTGTGAGGTGGACAGGTGGAGGCAGATCTGCGTTAGAGACAAGGTGCTGACAGCGTTACTTTTGCCTTTTTATCAGATTTTGATTAGATTCATTACTCTAAACTATACTCTCAACAGGAGGAGGATAATATGACTGAAATGTTCCACACAAGGTACTGCCTCCACAGAAGAGCCTGCCAGCACAAAGTGCACAAGATCATAGAGAGGATGTAAGTACCTCCACTTCCCATGTTAGCACTCTAACAACATTTAGCTTTGTCTGATGTAACTTAAATGTTCTGAAATGTAATATGTTGGGTATGATTATCCAGGATCACAGATGCCTTTTTAAAAGCAGACAAGAAAATCACGATTGAAGGCTCGGGAGGGAAGATGTTTACTCTCTCCACAGCCATAGATGACATGGAGGCCTACACCAAGCTGACAGGTCTGTAGATACCACTGTGTGCAGTTAGCTTTGTTTTGTGTTTGTTTACATCAATAGTAACATAAAGCCTTTATTATCATTCAACCATAAATCCAGCTTTACATATGAACTTTTGCACTTTAGTTACAGCATTTCCATCTACCTGTTTTTTTATTATACACATTTTCAATTTATGCATACAATTTTTTTAAATAACAAATACCAGATCCTGTAAAATGCCAGATTAAGACAGTTTTAGTCAAACATGTTTAAATATATATTTTTTTTCATATTTAAGAACAAATTAATGAAGTAATTTTCATCACAGTTATATTGCCTCTCAGTTTGCAGTGTCAATTATGTAGTTTGGAAAATTGAATGATTTTGTGAGCTTCTTTTTTCTTCCTGTAGATAATGTGTTTGAACAAATACTCAACTCTACCTCCGATGACCTGGCTGAGGCAAGGAAGATTCTAGAGAGGGTCACCTCTCGAGACCTCTACAAGTTTCTGGGCGAAACGCGTGCGAAAACCACCATGGTGTGTACTGATGTCTGTGCTAGGCTGAATTGTCTTAGACATAACAAAGCTGGATGTCATGGCTTGTTGTTCTTTCTTTCCTAGACATTTAATTGGATGTGATAGCAGTGTAAGTAAAATTATAGGATGAAATCTCATTCAGACTACATCTCCACTTGGCTGGCTCAGGAGAGCAGGGTTTGGGGTTCAAACCCCAACTCCTCCTGTCCATATACAGTTGTGTTCGAAATAATAGCAGTGTGTTAAAAAAAAGTGAGTAAATCCCAGAATCCTTATAATAGCTATTGTTTCCAGACACATAAATGCATTGGGAACACTGCATATTCTGTTTCAAATCAAAACATGAATAAAAATGTACAAAAGTTGTTATTACTTTACAGAGAGTGAAGAGAAAAAGAAAAAGAAGTTCAATTAGCGATATTCTGTGAAAATGAACAGGTGTCAAACAGGTGGCCCTTATTTATGGATGAAGGCAGCAAATGTTGTACATGCTGGTTAGAGTGCATTTCTCTCTCAAGTCTGAGTAAAATGGGTCATTCCAGACACCGTTCAAAAGAACAGTGTACCTTGAGCAAAAAGTTGATTGGAGAAGGGAAAATACATAAAGAAGTGCAGAAAATGATTCTCAGCTGCTCAGCTAAAATGGCAATCAAAACCAGAAAGACGTGGAAGAAAATGGAAAACTACCATTTGAATGAATCGAAGAATAGCCAAAATGGCAAAGACTCAGCCAATGATCAGCTTCAGGGAGATCAAAGGTCTAAAGTTACTTGTAAGTACTGTAACAATTAGAAGACGCTCACGTGAAGCCACGCTATCATCAAGAAGCCCCCGCAAAGTCCCATTAGGCTTGTTGAAGAGGTTACAATTTGCCAAAGAATTCAAGCCATAGTACATTGTGAAGACAGTGAAGCATGGTGGCGCAAGCATCATGATATGGGGATGTTTCTCATCCTATGGTGTGGGGCCTATTAAGTGCATACCAGGGATCATGGATCAGTTTGAATACATCAAAATACTTGAAGAGGTCATGTTGCCTTATGCCAAAGAGGATATGTCCTTGAAATGGGTGTTTCAACAAGAGAATGACCCCAAACACACCTGTTCCAGACCACTATTAACATTATGGAGTGGACAGCCCAATCCCTGGACCTTAATCTAATACAAAACTTGTGGAATGTAATACAGTCTGGTATACCTGTTTACAGGTGCCAGAAGTTGGTCGACCATGCAACACAGATGTGAAGTAGTTCTGAGAAACAGTGGGTGTATAACTAAATATAAGTTCAATGATTCACAGGAAAGCTAAATCTTCAAGCATTTTATCAGTTTTATACAGGAAATGTTTGCATTAAGTAAAATGCAGATCCTGCTATTTTTTTTTTGAACAGCCTAATATTCCTTTCTGTAAAGAAATAACAAATTTGATAAATCTTTATCTATCTATCTATCTATCTATCTATCTATCTATCTATCTATCTATCTATCTATCATCTCACAAATCAACATTATGCAAGATTATTTATGAGAAAATTATTTTTGCAGCACGGTGCTTCTACAGTTTTGTCGTGCAATTCACATTTACATCACTGTCATAGTAAGATGATTTTCAGATTTATGTTTTTCCTGCTGCTACACCTCAACTCTTTGTGATTTATGGAATTTAGAGAGAGAATCCATAAATCACAGAAAACAAAAAAAGCAACAAGTTTCTTTTCTTGTTGCTACAGTAACGACTAACTGCTGCTAAATGTATCTGCCATTAGCTAGTTAGCTCAGTCAGCAGTGCAGCTGTGCTGTTGCCCACAAGATTTTGTTAATTTGCTCAGACTTGATCATTTCTCCTTGGAGTAGGTCACGTACTTAAGCATGTAGTAGTTAAGCGTCAATCATTTTCCAGAGTGGCTGCGATCAGTTATGTTATGTCTTGTTATGTCAAGTTATGCCAGCATGGTTAGAACACGTCACTGCCATGCTAAGTGGATTTTAGGGGTAATTTTCATCTCATTAACTGACACACAGGCCCCTTGGACAGGCTTTTATCAAAAGCTCCATTTTTTCTATACACACTAAAAGAAATAAAGAAGTATATTTACATTGAATGTGGATGTCCTCTTCAAGTCCTATGTCCCTCCTACTTCTTAGGATGATTTGATTCGTTACTGGAAAAAGGATCTGGCTCAAGCACTCACTCAAGGAACAAGGAACGCTGCGAATGAGGGGCTGACACCAGAGGATTTCATAGTTGTGGTCAGTTTTTAGTCTAATTACTTTCACTTCACTTTTCATAAAATCTTGATCTTGATCATGATTTGATTTTTATGATGTTGCCTTCCTCAGATAAGCCCTTTTAAATATTTACAAGTAAATTATGCCACAACTCTTACCTTTGTCTTTTAGGTCGAGCCTGACCGCAACGTTGCGAAGAAGGTCAGAACTAAAGCAATGACAACAAAACTTTTCATTTTAGTCTTTATTTGCTTCAGATGTTTGCTGATTGTGCATATTTCTTCATAATGCAGCCTCTGTAATGTCATCATTCTCAAATTTATGCTGTTTTTTCTTTTGTCTGCTTTTCTGAGCAGCTGATCAAGTTTTACTACAAGAAGACTGCTGACGAGAGTTTTGTGGTTGACGGGAAGAATTTTGAGCAGTGGTGCAGGAAGAAGGGTTTTCCAGAGTACAGGTAATATTTTGATCTTGGCTGTTAAATATAGGATCATGTAGGTACTATGTAGGGACTTCAGGTTGGAGGTTCTATTAAATGGCAGTTATTGTCTGTATCATGTTACGAGCATTAGGATGGGAACATAAACAAGGATGGATGGATTACATGTTGCATCATGTCAGAGCTCTGAGATTGCACTTCTATTTCTTACAAATCACAAACCAGTTTATCAAAATAGTTGCTCAGTGAATTTATTTAATCATTTAAGCTCCAGTGCAGTCTGTGTCTGATGTAGCTTAAATGTTCTGATAAGTAATATGTTGGGTATGATTATCCAGGATCACATCCTCCACCTCCATAGATGACATGGAGGCCCACACCAACCCGACAGGTCGGTAGATACCGATGTGTGCAGTTAGCTTGGTTATTTGTTTGTTTACATGAATAGTAATATAAATGCATTACTTTCAATAAACTATAAATCCAAATTTATAGTTTATAAATTTTAGCATTATGAGTTTCCAGCCACTTTTTTTTTGTTAATACCAGATCCTGTAAGATGAAGTGAAAAATATACAGGCCAGATTGAGACAGTTTGTATCAAGCTTGTTAAAATAAAAATATATTGTTTTTTCATATTCAGTTTCATCACAGTTATATTGCTTCTCAGTTTACAGTGTTGATTGTGTATTTTTGAAAACTATGAATGATTTTGTGACCTTCTCTTTTCTTCCTGTAGCTTATGGTGAGCTTCTGGGCGAACACTCTGAGAGACTCACCATGGTATGTACTCAAGTGTTGGACATGTTAACTATTTCACTATCAAAGCTGGATGTCATTGCTTGTTTCTGTTTATTTCCTAGACATTTAATTGGATGTGATAGCAGTGTGAGTAATATTATAGGATGAAATCTCACTTAGACTGGCCATTTTTATACTGTTCCTCCTCGTTCCGGTGGTCCAAAGCTCCCGTGCTAGGGGTGTAAAAAACAACATTTCAAAGATGCTCCAATGCTCCCAATAATCACAATCTTCCAAGCTACTGTAGCTGTCATATTTCATGAGATGTGGTCTTCATACAAAGTGTTAACAAAAGTTTTTCATAACTGACACACAGGCCCCTTGGACAGGCTTTTAGCAAAAGCGCCATTTTCCTAAAAGAAACAAATATGTATTTTTTACATTTAATGTGGATGTACAATTCAAGTCCTATATCCCACCCACTTCTTAGGATCATTTGTTTCATTATTGGATAATGGAACTGGCTGAAAAACTTCCTCCAAGGAACCCTGGGAATAAGAAACTGAATCCAGGAGACTTCGTAATCATGGTCAGTATTTAGTCTAATTACTTCACTTTTCTTAAAATCTTGGTCATGATTTGATTTTTATGATGCTGCCTTCCTCAGTTGTGGTGTAATTCACTTGTGAATATGAAAAACATGCATATCTCTTACCTTATTCTTTTAGGTCATTACTATGGATTATGGGATGAAAGACAAGGATCCCATTGAAGAAATTAATTTCTACAGCAAGTATGACGATACCAGTGCGAGGAAGAGGGAGGTCAGAACTAAAGCAATATCAACAAAACTTTTAATTTTTGTCTTTATTTGTGTGAGGTGTTTGTTCATTGTGTGTATTTCTGCATAATGAAGCCTATGTTACTATGTCATTATTTTCAAATTTATGCTGTCAGACCTGTGAGCGGACCGAGATTCGCCCAAAGTGCTTTTCTGAGAAGCTGATCAGGTTTTACTGCAAGAAGACTGATGACAAGAGTTTTAAGGCCGACAAGGAGAATTTTGAGCAGTGGTGCAGGAACAAGAGTTTTCCAGAGTACAGGTAATATTTTGATCTTGGCTGTTAAATATAGGATTCTGTAGGTACTATGTAGGAACTTCAGGTTGGAGGTTCTATTAAATGGCAGTTATTATCTGTATCATGTTACGAGCATTAGGATGGGAACATAAGCAAGGATGGATCAATTATATATTCCATCATGTGATGTGATTGCACTTCTATTTCTCTCTAATAAATTGATCTTATTATTGATTAATCTACTGACAAAAAATAGTTAGCCTATAGAAAATAGAGAAAATGCCTGTCACAATTTCCTAAAGCCCAAGGTGGCGCACGCAAATAGTTTGTTTCTTCTTCCCAAAGATCAAAATTTTTAGTTTACTATCATCCATCCATCAGCTTATCTTCAATAGGGTCACAGTGGCTGGAGGGGCTGGAGCCTATCTCAGCTGACTTTGGGTGACAAAGTCACACAAATCAGTTTATCAAAATAGTTGCCCATTAAATCTATGTTATCCACTAAGCATTTCAGCTCCAATGCAGTCTAAGGCCCTATTTCAATAATGTATCTGTCACTCTGCACTGCTCTTGTTAATACTAATGTACTTGTCTGTGCTGTCTTTAGTTAAATGCAGGATGAAGACATCGCTGATCCTTGAACTGAAGAAAGGAAGCAAAGCTTGAGCAGAGTAGAGTGTGTATGTAGACACAATTTTCCCCCAAAACAAATGATATACAAAAGGATCCATTGTTGCATAATCAGGGAATGTAGGCTACTTGTTTGTTTGTTTTCAATTGATCATTTTGAAATCAGACTTCTTTCTCCATCTGCAGCTGTATGCGTCTCATTTTAAACTGCCAAAGCATACCATTATGTAATTCTGTTGTGAACAATGAATCATAGTTACTTAAAATATCTTTGTGTGACACTGGATATGTGTGTTTTCTTCATATTTAGACTTCTTTGTGTATTCCTTATAATCAGAGCAAGACATAAAGCACCACAGTGTGTTATCTAATTAATTTTTGGTTTGGGGATTTCAAATATTTATGCTGTTTGGTTTTGATGTTTATCATGTGGATTAATGTGGAAACGTGATTAGATATTTTGAGTGATATTTGATTGGTGGTGGTTATTTTGATCGGTTGTTGGTCATTTCCTCACCTACAGAATTTATCATTACTTATTTACTGTTCATTTTTTCATTCATTTTTAAATGTTTGTTTTTATTGGTGGAATTATTTTACCCTAATTTTTGTCTTTGTTTTGAATTACTCTACCTTTTGCATCTGGCTCTTGATAAGCACTTTGTAATTCATCTATCAATCATCTATCATCTATATATGGTTAGAATGGTGAAGACAAACTTTGTGTATCACAGTTTTTTTGCTCATTGTGTGAAATTATTATATTCTTCATATGTAATGGGGCTATAAAGGGAAAACTGGTGAGGTTATTAGAACCTTTAACTTTATTCATATTCAACAGATTGTGTCTGTAATCTCTATCTCTATTTGAAATAAAGCTCTTTATCTCTTTTTTTTCTTTTTGCTTGTGTGCACAAGATAATATATTCTGGCCCAAGTTATGGTCATGAATGAAATAAGTAATATCTCATACAAATAAAGAAAATGTATAATATAACTTTAAATTATACTTATTTAGCCATACATGAATTGACACTTTCACCAAACAGATGTCTTAAAATGGGTGATGAAGTGAAGGTAACTTTGAATGTAACAATGAAATGAAACATTGTAACTACTGCATGAAACTTTAACTTATTACACTTACTTATTGTACTTACTTAAAATCCTGTTTCTCAGATTGTACCACCTCTGCTTTATCTTTGTATATGAAGCTTAATTAAGGCGACAGAAATCTATCTGCCATACTATTTTTACCATAACAGCTATCTCTTTAATATCACTGGCTGCATTAGACGAGGGGTGTCCAAACTTCTTTTAAAGAGGGCCAGATTTGACAATGTGAAGATGCCCGGGGACCAACACTTTAATTTTAAAAATGAAAAAACGAACAATAAAAGTTGCATACAAATGCACTGTTCTCTAACAATTTTGTTTTCATTGTCACAATTATATATTTTTTTTAAATGGCAATGTAACCAGATCTAAACCAATCGGGCGTGAACAAATCTAAAAACCAGATCTTCCTTTCTTTCACATCTGGAGTCAGATAACAAAGAATAAAATGTATGGAATACGTTAAACCTGCATGAAGTTGATACAAATCTTAACCTTATGTTCATTCTAAACATGACTTATTATGAGTAATGCAAAGTCTGTTAACATTTAAGTTTAAAACGTATCACTCTTCTCTTTCACAAAATCATTCAGAAAGTAATATTTTGTGTCACATCTACAGATATAACACCAGCAGTTATGTGCTTAAAGGTTCAAATCCTTCATTATGTCAACCAAAAAAGTCAAATCTTCCAGCCATACACTATCTGACAATCCTAGCAGGCCATAAATAAATAATGAATATAAAAATATAAAAATGAAGCTTCGGGCCGCATGAAATCTGACCGCGGGCCGTGATTGACCCCCCAGCCAGACTTTGGACATCCCTGCATTAGATGATCAGATAGGTTAAGATGATGATCTTTCCAAAGTCACTACCGCTGATTTTTTTATATTTAACTGATATCATGAATCTCCCATAAGTGTAACTATACTGTGTTTTGCAGTTGACCAATGTTAACCACATTTGACCCAGAACTTTCTGTGTGTGGCAAAACATTACCAGCAAATTTAATTCAGGTGGCAGTCACACATTTAGAGAAAACATAGATAGGTAGATGGGTGGGGTAGAGACATAAAAGCCAGCTATTGTTCAAACCCTGTGTCTTTTGGCAGCAGGTCTGCCCTGATCAGCTGTATTAAAAACGTGATGTAACATTATTTATTTGACTATCCTGATAGATTCTCAGATCTGCATTAAAACTATCAGATATACAAACAAATGCAACCTCTGACAACAGAAAACATGTCAGCACCTGCCAAAAAGAAGGACTTTAACTTGTAAAGTAAGTTATTAGTGACTTCTCTCCCTCTCTCTGTTGAGTTGGGTAAATGACTTCTGAGTTTTAGTAGGAGGATGAAGGCTGTGTGTGCGTGATAGCACCACATGTGGCTCTTTAACCCTAGAATCACCAAGGGGTCATTTTTACATGCCCTGACATTTTAAAATACATGTATCTCTGTTCAAATAAAAAGATTTTAAAAACCATCATCATCATATCTGCAGCCAACAACCTTACCACGCCCAGTTGCCTAGCAACTGGCATTGTAGGGACATCTTTTGGTGAACAGGCTGCTGTATCATGAGCAAGAGGTTTTTATGTTACATTGGTGGATTTGGAAACAACAACATGAGCAGAAAAAGGATGAATGCCCAAGAAGTTGTGGCAGCCTGATGCTAGACTGAAAATCAGATGAAGGAGAGATGATGGGCGTAACTAAAACAATGCAATGTTATCCAAAATTCTTTTTGGACAGTGAAAGGTGTGGGTGCCTGATGGCATGTGACTAATTAAATGTCAGATAGTTTTTGACTCGTCTGACTGGTTGGCCTCACCTGCAGGTTACCAAAATGGAGGCCTGACAGCTGCCAATCATACATTTAAACATCCAGTAGTGAGTTTGCTCTTAAAACTATGAACATTCTCTGCTGCCCTCAGGTCTTCAGGGAGGCTGTTCCACAGACGTGGACCACAGAAAAAAAAAGAATGCCTCACCGTGGGTTTTCGTTCTGATGTGAGGGGTGATTAAAAGGCCATTCTCAGAAGACCTGAGGGTCCTAGAGGGTTTATAGGTTAAAAGCAAATCAGATAAAAAGGTGACCATCAAGAGATTTATTGGCATGAATATTAAAAGTTACATTAGAGCTAAAGCTGAATTACATATTAATGGATATGTATCATTTCCCTTACTCAAAATGACTGATGATGAAATGATGAAAAGCATTTCAGCTGTTCTCAATGCCTCCTACATCTGTTAATGACTTTCCTAAAATGGGTTTATTAATCTAGTGAATTATGGGGGGAAAGATAAAAAATAAACTTGATCTTTTATACCTGCGCCTAACAATGGGCATTGTAGAGACATCTTTTGGTGAACAGGCTGCTGTATCATATGTGAGAGATAAGTATATTTAATAGGATGATGGGCGTAACTAAAACAATGCAATGTTATCCAAAATTCTTTTTGGACAGTGAAAGGTGTGGGTGCATGATGGCATGTGACTAATTAGATGTCAGATCTTTTGGTGAACAGGCTGCTGTATCATATGTGAGAGATAAGTATATTTAATAGATAGTATGTTACATTGGTGGATTTGGAAACAACAACAGGAGTAGAACAAGGATGAATGGCCAAGAATTTCTGGCAGATTAATGATAGACTGAAAATCAGATGGAGGAGAGATGACGGACATGTGTGAGGAAGAATCAGGAAGAGAACATGGGTGTGCATGAGAGAGATACAGATCATACCATTTCTTTATTTTCCGTACGGTACCTAAAACAATACACTGTTATGCAAATTCTTTTTGGTCAGTAAAAGGTGTGGGTGACGGATGGCATGTGGCTATTTGAAGATCAAATAGTTTTTGACTCGTCTGACTGGTTGGCCTCACCTGCAGGTTACCAGAATGGAGGACTGACAGCTGCCAATGATCCATTTAAAAGTCCAGCAGTGCATTAAATACATAGTGGGGGTTACTACTTGCCTGTTGTTATAAGTTTTATCTGTATTTGTAAATGTACCCATAATAATTTAAAGGACCAAATAATATAAATAAATCTTGAAACCTTTTTTGTTTCGTTTTTATCCTCACTCTCTTTTGTGGCTCTTTTTATAATCCAAATAATCTTTATTAGCATGAATGTTAAAGTTACATTACTGCCAAAGCTAAATTACATATTAATGGATATGTATCACATTTCTCTCACTCACTTGTGTTTAGGAAGCTCAAAGTACTTGGTGAAGGCCAGGGTAAGATGATGATCTTTCCAAAGTTAATACTGTGTTGGTTCATCTATATTTAACTGATATTATGGATCTTCCACTGTAACTACCAATACATTTTACATTTGGGGTCATTTTGACCTCAGGACAACAGTCATGTCCTCCCAATTGCCACACACCTTTTGTCCTCTGGGGTCAAAATGACCCCGCCTGGTTTTACCTTTTATTTATAGCATATAGTATAAATTGTCAATCAATTGTGTGTTACACCTTTATTCTTACTTCAGAGCAACCCATTACCACATATTTTTCCATTTGTTTTGGAATTTAGGGCCAATAGACCTTGTTTACATGAAAGTATACTCTGTTGATTTAATTCAGGTGGCAGTCACAAATCAAAACTATTTAGAGGGAGGTTGGTAGGTGGATGGGTGTGGTAGAGACATAAAAGTCAGCTGTTGTTCAAACTTTCTGCGTCTTTTGGCAGCAGGTCTACCCTGATCAGCTGTATAAACAACGTGCTATAACATTCGCTTGACTTCTGATATATCTACCATTTGTCAGATCTGCATCAAAAGATATACAAGAAACAACAACCTCGGACTCTTCAAAATGAGCATCAGGGATTGGACTGCAGAACAAACATGTCAGTACCTGGAAGACAACGGACTTGAAAAATTCAAGGATGCATTTATGGGTTGGTTTTTTTTTTATTATTATTATTTTGTAGATAAAATTGATGGTCAGTTTTCATGGCTGCCTTAAATAAGGTATCCAGTTGAAACCTGCTTTAAGTCAGGACTTTCACTGTGCTTCTGTGTTGTGAGGCATGAAAGCTAATATCAAGGTTACTTGTCAAAACAAAAATGTAATATGTAATGTAATACAGGACTGCTATTAACAATTTCCTCTTTTCCCCAGACAACAACATCACTGGTAAAAAGCTGCCCTATCTCACAGTTGCCAAATTAAAGGAGATGGATATAACGTAAGTGTCTCCCCTTGTTAAATGAGGTTGCAATGTTTACAAATTATAACAATCCTGGATAGCAGGATGTGTGTACAAAACAAATTCTTCAAAGCTGTAACACTAATATGATGCAACAACAATCACCTGACTAGATTTATTTAAGGTTTCACACCTCACTTTTCTCTCTTTAACTCATTTCCTACTATACTCCTCTGTATTTTATTTAGGAATCCTGATGAATATAAAAAAATCCTGGACTGTATCAGGAAACTTTGGAAGATCCCACAACAAAACAAGGTAATATATCATACCTAACCACACATCTCACTACATTTTCAGTGCTAGAGAGATAGAGAAAGAGAGATTAAATAAAGGAAAGATGAAGAGCTCATAGATTAAACAGCAAAGGGGTCCAAAGTGAGTGAATGAACCTACACAACCAGAAAGTCAAGAATGTGTATGTGTACTGTCAATTGTTGAGTGCATTATCAGTCTACAGCAAAAGATGATGAGATGTGGGAGGCAGGGAAAAAATGAAAATGAGAATGTGTTGTTTGTGTTTTTCCAGGTGTTTAATGATCCCATCCACGGGCATATGGAGTTACACCCACTTCTCGTCAGAATCATTAACACACCTCAGTTTCAGAGACTTCGAAACATCAAGCAGCTTGGGGCGGGCTACTATGTCTACCCTGGAGCATCCCACAACCGATTTGAACACTCCATTGGGTATGTCCGTATGTTTTCAGAGAGACACAGCCATACTAGATCAGTGTGCAGTAAAATATAAGCAATAAAACTAAAGTGATCACATTTCATACCATATAATAACAGGTATAAGGTATAATAAAAGTGAATATTTCCAGTTTTATAACAGGATACTAATGTACAACAGGATATTAATGTGCAGCGTGTGTGTGTGTGTGTGTGTGTGTGTGTGTGTAAAAAGGGTGGCGCACTTAGCAGGAGAGCTTGTAAAAGCTCTGAGAACACGACAACCAGAACTCCCCATCACTGACAGAGACATCCTTTGTGTGGAGATTGCTGGTCTTTGCCATGACCTGGGTGAGTGATGCACACATTTTGACATGTACATGCATTATGTTTTAAATGGTCGTTGTTTGGTGTGATTAAGACTGAAAATGAATGTGACACAAGTAAAAGCTGGTGTTGATGTAATAGCCAGCAGCTTTGCAGGCATTGTCCCTGAAGAAAACAAAGCTACTACTCTCATGTCAGTGTTAAACTACTGCCAACAGTTTCTGCATTTCCTTTCAGAATAAATGCCTTGAAGCAAAGGTGAATAAATTCCTTGAGCTGGAATACCTTACAATATAATGATACAAAATGTGACCATTTTTACAACAGTTACCAGAGATGAAGTGAGGAATGAATGAGTAACTAACTGGTAGCGAACCATTAGTTAATTAGTAACTCCAGATCAAATCTTCATAATAGCTAATGATCAGTTAATTTAATTTGTGTCTTGATAATTGTTGAATTGTTACTAATACTTAAGTAATAATTTTCAATGGAGGACTATATAGTACATAATGATAAGCTAAAAGAGAACAGACTGGGAGTTCCTATATTAGTGAATTATTAGTTAAGACGCTTTACAGCACTAAATCACACCACAAGCTAGTTCACTGATTTGGGTGAAACTGGATCACATTTTTGGAGAAATGTTTTCTGGTTTTCTGGTCTGATGTTCTCCACCTGCTCTGCATCACTCTCTGTAATTTACAAAGAGTCCTGATGAACTAATATTTGCTGACTTTGTTAGCCACCCAGACCAATGGGAACAGGAGATTTTCAGGGGGATATGGACAAGTAAAAAATAGAGACTTAATGATTTTGTCTATAGAGAGAACTGAATATCTGAGAATTTGAATATGTATTAATGACTAGCAGTTTGAGTGATCACTAACAGGTGTAAAGTTCAATTTCTCTGAAACTTAAAGGTCCAGTGTGTAGAATTTAGTTGCATTTAGTGGTCCAATCACTGTATTCCAATCTCCTCACATCACCCTCACCTTCCTAGTGTAAAGGAGAAACAACACTGTTTCTGTGGACCCTGTTTAGAGTCAGTATTTAATTTGTCTGTTCTGGACTACTGTATGAACAAGGTGTTTCAAGATGGCGGCCTCCATGAAAGGGGACCCTCTCCCACTGTAGATATAAAAGGATATTTTTTAAGTAACAAACATAAAAAGATTCTTATTTTCAGTTGATTATACATGCATGAAAACATAGTTATGAATATTATATTCCATGTTTGCCTTATTCTGAAAATAGAGGCCCCAAATCTTACACACTGTACCTTTAATTATAACATAAACAGTTTTTATTTATTTCTCCATATCTAGGACATGGACCACTTTCCCATCTGTTCGATGGAATGTTCATCCCCAAAGCACGTCCAGAAATAAAGTGGAAGGTAAGAAAATAATCGCCTGTCAATTAAATATGAAGCTGAGGCTGGTGTCTAAGTAAGGTCAATGTGCAGTACAAGGTACACGGTCTTTATGTAAGTTATCATCTGGAAACAAAATAAACATAGTGTTCACATTCTGTGTATCCTCTCATTTTTAAAGCAAAGATAAGCTCTTTCTACTTGAGCAGTGAGTCATTGTTGGGTTTTTTTTCACTTTAAATTTTCATATTACCATATTAATGAGTCTGTATGTTGCAGCATGAGACAGCCTCTTGTGAAATGTTTGACCATCTGGTGAAATGTAATAAACTGGAATCGTTGATGGAGTGGTATGGCTTGGTGCTGTCCGAGGACCTGAAGTTCATCAAAGAGATGATTGAACCTCAGGAAGTCACAGATCTAGTAAGTCACTATACTGTCAGTACTGCCTGTGTGAATTCTGTGAAATCAGTCAGTATCATCAGTGTTACAAGTGTTACACTAAACAATGTCTAATGTCACTATTGTCTGTCATCTCTACAGTGGCCATATAAAGGCCGTAAGAAAGACCAGTCCTTCCTCTATGAAATCGTGTCCAACAAAAGAAATGGTGTTGATGTGGACAAGTTTGACTACTTTGTCAGGTGGGAATTTACTTTTTCATATAGAGTGAGATATCTACATATTATATTATTCTAACAATATGCAAATTTATCCAGGGTGCTTTGATGAGTTTAATGTAATTAACCCATTTTCTCCACATATTTTCTTGATATATCTCTGATCAGGGACTGCTACCAGCTGGGCATCCAGACCAACTTTGACCACCTCCGCTTTCTAAAGTTTGCCAGGGTGTGTGAGGTGGACGGGTGGAGGCAGATCTGCATTAGAGACAAGGTGCTGACAACGTTACTTTTGCCTTTTTATCAGATTTTGAAAAGATTGATTCTGACTAAACTATACTCTCAACAGGAGGAGGATAATATGACTGAAATGTTCCACACAAGGTACTGCCTCCACAGAAGAGCCTGCCAGCACAAAGTGCACAAGATCATAGACTGTATGTAAGTACCTCCACTTCCCATGTTAGCACTCTAACAACATTTAGCTTTGTCTTATGTAACTTAAATGTTCTGAAAAGTAATATGTTGGGTATGATTATCCAGGATCACAGATGCCTTTTTAAAAGCAGACAAGAACATCGAGTTTAAAGGCTCAGAAGGGAAGATGTTTACTCTCTCCACAGCCATAGATGACATGGAGGCCTACACCAAGCTGACAGGTCTGTAGATACCACTGTGTGCAGTTAGCTTTGTTTTTGTGTTTGTTTACATCAATAGTAATATAAAGCCTTTATTATAATTCAACCATAAATCCAGCTTTACATATGAACTTTTGCACTTTAGTTACAGCAATAGATTTCCATCTACCTGTTTTTTTATTATACACATTTTCAAATTATGCATACAATTTTTTTAAATAACAAATACCAGATCCTGTAAAAGTTGTAATAAGTGATAAATATACATGCCAGATTAAGACAGTTTTAGTCAAACGTGTTTAAATATATATATTTTTTCATATTTAAGAACAAATTAATGAAGTAATTTTCAGCACAGTGTATATATTGCCTCTCAGTTTGCAGTGTCAATTATGTAGTTTGGAAAACTGAATGATTTTGTGAGCTTCTTTTTTCTTCCTGTAGATAATGTGTTTGAACAAATACTCAACTCTACCTCCGATGACCTGGCTGAGGCAAGGAAGATTCTAGAGAGGGTCACCTCTCGAGACCTCTACAAGTTTCTGGGCGAAACGCGTGCGAAAACCACCATGGTGTGTACTGATGTCTGTGCTAGGCTGAATTGTCTTAGACATAACAAAGCTGGATGTCATGGCTTGTTGTTCTTTCTTTCCTAGATATTTAATTGGATGTGATAGCAGTGTGAGTAAAATTATAGGATGAAATCTGATTCAGACTACATCTCCACTTGGCTGGCTCAGGAGAGCAGGGTTTGGGGTTCAAACCCCAACTCCTCCTGTCCATTATTTCCAGACACATAAATGCATTGGGAACACTGCACATTCTATTCCAAATCAAAACATGAAGAAAAATTTATAAAAGTTGTTATTACTTTACAGAAAGTGAAGAAAGAAAGAAAAAGAAGTTCAATTAGTGATATTCTGTGAAAAAAAACAGGTGCCAAACAGCTGGCCCTTATTTAAGGATGAAGGCAGCAAATGTTGTACATGCTGGTTAGAGTGCATTTCTCTTTCAAGTCTGAGTAAAATGGGTCAATCCAGACACTGTTCAAAAGAACAGTGTACCTTCAGCAAGTTAATTGTTGATTGAAAAGTTGATTGAAGAACACTCAGTATTTGTTATTACTTTACAGAAAGTGAAGAAAAAGAAGTTCAATTGGTGTTTAGAGTTTAGTGTTCAAAAGTGTACCTTGAGCAAAAAGTTGATTGGAGAAGGGAATATATATATAAAAAAAAATAAATAAATAAATAAATAAATAAAAATAAATCTTTGGATATGTAAAAAACCCTACACAATCCCCCGTTTGCAACTTTCAGTCTTCCGAAGTGCCCTTTTTGGTTTCCTTGTTCAGAAAAGTGCAGAAAATGATTCTCAGCTGCTCAGTTAAAATGGCAACTAAAACCAGAAAGACGTGGAAGAAAACAGAAAACCATTTGAATGAATCGAAGAATAGCCAAAATGTCAAAGACTCAGCCAATGATCAGCTTCAGGGAGATCAAAGGTCTAAAGTTACTTGTAAGTACTGTAACAATTAGAAGACGCTCACGTGAAGCCAAGCTATCATCAAGAAGCCCCCGCAAAGTCCCATTAGACTTGTTGACGAGGTTACGATTTGCCAAAGAATTCAAGCCATAGTACATCGTGAAGACAGCGAAGCATGGTGGCGCAAGCATCATGATATGGGGATGTTTCTCATCCTATGGTGTGGGGCCTATTAAGTGCATACCAGGGATCATGGATCAGTTTGAATACATCAAAATACTTGCAGAGGTCATGTTGCCTTATGCCAAAGAGGATATGTCCTTGAAATGGGTGTTTCAACAAGAGAATGACCCCAAACACACCTGTTCCAGACCATAATTAACATTATGGAGTGGACAGCCCAATCCCTGGACCTTAATCCAATACAAACTTGTGGGGTGACATAAAAATGTTGTTTCTGAGGCAAAACCAAGAAATGCAGAGGAACTGTGGAATGTAGCACAATCGTCCTGGGCTGGAATACCTGTTTACAGGTGCCAAAAGTGGTCGTGCAGCACAGCTGTGAAGTAGTTCTGAGAAACAGTGGGTGTATAACTAAATATAAGTTCAATGATTCACAGGAAAGCTAAATCTTCAAGCATTTTTTCAGTTTTATACAGTAAATGTTTGCATTAAGAAAAATGCAGATCCTGCTATGAAAAGCCTAATATTCCTTTCTGTAAAGAAATAACAAATTTGATAAATCTTTCTTTTCATTTTGACTTTTCATTATAATATAATATAATAGAATGTGCAGTGTTCCCAATGCATTTTCTTGTATGGAAATAAAAGCTATTATAAGGATTTTTGGGCTAAACTAGTAAATATATAGTAAAGCGCTTTGTCAGTTAAGGTAAAAGTGCCATTATATAATTGGTATCTTGTAATTGCAACATCAGTGGCATGTGGCAGACTGCTCTCTCAATCCTGCTCTACCAACAGACTCAATACCTCTTTCGTCCCCCTGGCCATCAGACTGCACAACAGCTCTCAATCTCTATCTATCTATCTATCTATCTATCTATCTATCTATCTATCTATCTATCTATCTATCTATCTATCTATCTATCTCACAAATCAACATTATGCAAGATTATTTATGAGAAAATTATTTTTGCAGCACGGTGCTCCTACAGTTTTGTCGAGCAATTCACATTTACACCACTGTCGTAGTAAGATGATTTACAGATTTATTTTTTTCCTGCTGTTACACCTCAGCTCTTTGTGATTTATGGAAGAGAGAAGAGAGAGAGAATCCATAAATCACAGAAAACAAAAAAAGCAGCAAGTAAAGTTTCTTTTCTTGTTGCTACAGTAACGACTAACTGCTGCTAAATGTATCTGCCATTAGCTAGTTAGCTCAGTCAGCAGTGCAGCTGTGCTGTTGCCCACAAGATTTTGTTAATTTGCTCAGACTTGATCATTTCTCCTTGGAGTGGGTCACGTACTTAAGCATGTAGTAGTTAAGCGTCAATCATTTTCTAGAGCGGCTGCGATCAGTTATGTTATGTCTTCTTATGTCAAGTTATGTCAGCACGGTCAGAACACGTCACTGCCATGCTAAGTGGATTTAAGGGGTAATTTTCATCTCATTAACTGACACACAGGCCCCTTGGACAGGCTTTTATCAAAAGCTCCATTTTTCTATACACACTAAGAGAAATAAAGAAGTATATTTACATTGAATGTGGATGTCCTCTTCAAGTCCTATGTCCCTCCTACTTCTTAGGATGATTTGATTCGTTACTGGAAAAAGGATCTGGCTCAAGCACTCACTCAAGGAACAAGGAACGCTGCGAATGAGGGGCTGACACCAGAGGACTTTATAGTTGTGGTCAGTTTTTAGTCTAATTACTTTCACTTCACTTTTCCTAAAATCTTGATCTTGATCATGATTTGATTTTTATGATGTTGCCTTCCTCAGATAAGCCTTTTTAAATATTTACAAGTAAATTATGCCACAACTCTTACCTTTGTCTTTTAGGTCGAGCCTGACCGCAACGTTGCGAAGAAGGTCAGAACTAAAGCAATGACAACAAAACTTTTCATTTTAGTCTTTATTTGCTTCAGATGTTTGCTGATTGTGTGTATTTCTTCATAATGCAGCCTCTGTAATGTCATCATTCTCAAATTTATGCTGTTTTTTCTTTTGTCTGCTTTTCTGAGCAGCTGATCAAGTTTTACTACAAGAAGACTGCTGACGAGAGCTTTGTGGTTGACAGGGAGAATTTTGAGCTGTGGCGCAGAGGTGAAGCATTCAATCGAGACTACAGGTAATATTTTGATCTTGGCTGTTAAATATAGGATCCTGTAGGTACTATGTAGGGACTTCAGGTTGGAGGTTCTATTAAATGGCAGTTATAGTCTGTATCATGTTACGAGCATTAGGATGGGAACATAAACAAGGATGGATTGATTACATGTTGCATCATGTCAGAGCTCTGAGATGTGATTGCACTTCTATTTCTTATAAATCACAAACCAGTTTATCAAAATAGTTGCTCAGTGAATTTATTTAATCATTTAAGCTCCAGTGCAGTCTGTGTCTGATGTAGCTTAAATGTTCTGATAAGTAATATGTTGGGTATGATTATCCAGGATCACATCCTCCACCTCCATGGATGACTCCATGGCCAACCCGACAGGTCGGTAGATACCGATGTGTGCTTGGTTATTCGTTTGTTTACATGAATAGTAATATATAGCCATTATTGTCAATAAACTATAAATCCAACTTTAAATATGAATTTTAGCATTATGAGTTTCCAGCCACCTTTTTTTTTGTTAATACCAGATCCTGTAAGATGAAGTGAAAAATATACAGGCCAGATTGAGACAGTTTGTATCAAGCTTGTTAAAATAAAAATATATTGTTTTTTCATATTCAGTTTCATCACAGTTATATTGCTTCTCAGTTTACAGTGTTGATTGTGTATTTTTGAAAACTATGAATGATTTTGTGACCTTCTCTTTTCTTCCTGTAGCTGATGGGTATAGGCTTCTGGGCAAACACTCTGAGAGACTCACCATGGTATGTACTCATGTGTTTGACATGTTAACTATTTCACTGTTATAACAAAACTGGATGTCATTGCTTGTTTCTGTTTATTTCCTAGACATTTAATTGGATGTGATAGCAGTGTGAGTAATATTATAGGATGAAATCTCACTTAGACTGGCCATTTTAATGCTGTTCCTCCTCGTTCCGGTGGTCCAAAGCTCCCATGCTAGGGGTGTAAAAAAACAACATTTCAAAGATGCTCCAATGCTCCCAATAATCACAATCTTCCAAGCTACTGTAGCTGTCATATTTCATGAGATGTGGTCTTCATACAAAGTGTTAACAAAAGTTTTTCATAACTGACACACAGGCCCCTTGGACAGGCTTTTAGCAAAAGTTCTATTTTCCTAAAAGAAACAAATATGTATTTTTTACATTTAATGTGGATGTACAATTCAAGTCCTATATACCACCCACTTCTTAGGATCATTTGTTTCATTATTGGAAAATGGAACTGGCTGAAGAACTTCCTCCAAGGAACCCTGGGAATGAGAAGCTCAATCCAGGAGACTTCGTAATCATGGTCAGTATTTAGTCTAATTACTTCACTTTTCTTAAAATCTTGGTCATGATTTGATTTGTATGATGTTGCCTTCCTCAGTTAAGGCATAATTCACTTGTGAATATGGAAAAACATACATATCTCTTACCTTTTTCTTTTAGGTCATTACTATGGATTATGGGATGAAAGACAATGATCCCATTGAAGAAATTAATTTCTACAGCAAGTATGACAATACCAGTGCGAGGAAGAGGGAGGTCAGAACTAAAGCAATATCAACAAAACTTTTAATTTTTGTCTTTATTTGTGTGAGGTGTTTGTTCATTGTGTGTATTTCTGCATAATGAAAACTATGTTATGTCATTATTCTCAAATTTATGTTGTCAGACCTGTGAGCGGACCGAGATTCGCCCAATGTGCTTTTCTGAGAAGCTGATCAGGTTTTACTGCAAGAAGACTGATGACCAGAGTTTTAAGGCCGACAAGGAGAATTTTGAGCAGTGGTTCTGGAACAAGCGTTTTCCAGAGTACAGGTAATATTTTGATCTTGGCTGTTAAATATAGGATTCTGTAGGTACTATGTATGAACTTCAGGTTGGAGGTTCTATTAAATGGCAGTTATAGTCTGTATCATGTTACGAGCATTAGGATGGGAACATAAGCAAGGATGGATCAATTACATATTCCATCATGTGATGTGATTGCACTTCTATTTCTCTCTAATAAATTAATCTTATTATTGATTAATTTACTGATTATTTTATGAATCTACGAAAAATAGTTAGCCTATAGAAAATAGAGAAAATGCCTGTCACAATTTCCTAAAGCCCAAGGTGGCGCACGCAAATAGTTTGTTTCTTCTTCCCAAAGATCAAAATTATCAATTTACTATCATCCATCCATCAGCTGTACGCGCTTATCTTCAATAGGGTCACAGTGGCTGGAGGGGCTGGAGCCTATCTCAGCTGACTTTGGGCGACAAAGTCACACAAATCAGTTTATCAAAATAGTTGCCCATTAAATCTATGTTATCCACTAATCATTTCAGCTCCAATGCAGTCTAAGGCCCTATTTCAATAATGTATCTGTCACTCTGCACTGCTCTTGTTAATACTAATGTACTTGTCTGTGCTGTCTTTAGTTAAATGCAGGATGAAGACATCGCTGATCCTTGAACTGAAGAAAGGAAGCAAAGCTTGAGCAGAGTAGAGTGTGTATGTAGACACAATTTTCCCCCAAAACAAATGATTTACAAAAGGATACATTATTGCATAATCAGGGAATGTAGGCTACTTGTTTGTTTGTTTTAGATTGATCATTTTGAAATCAGACTCCTTTCTCCATCTGCAGCTGTATGTGTCTCATTTTTAACTGCCAAAGCATACCATTATGTAATTCTGTTGTGAACAATGAATCATAGTTACTTAAAATATCTTTGTGTGACACTGGATATGTGTGTTTTCTTAATATTTAGACTTCTTTGTGTATTCCTTATAATCAGAGCAAGACGTAAAGCACCACAGCGTGTTATCTAATTAATTTTTGGTTTGGGGATTTCAAATATTTATGCTGTTTGGTTTTGATGTTTATCATGTGGATTAATGTGGAAATGTGATTAGATATTTTGAGTGATGTTTGATTGGTGGAAGTTTTTGGTGGTGGTTATTTTGATTGGTTTTTGGTCATTTCCTCACCTACAGAATTTATCATTACTTATTTACTGTTCATTTTTTCATTCATTTTTAAATGTTTGTTTTTATTGGTGGAATTATTTTACCCTAATTTTTGTCTTTGTTTTGAATTATTCTACCTTTTGCAACTGGCTCTTGATAAGCACTTTGTAATTCATCTATCAATCATCTATCATCTATATATGGTTAGAATGGTGAAGACAAACTTTGTGTATCACAGTTTTTTTGCTCATTGTGTGAAATTATTATATTCTTCATATGTAATGGGGCTATAAAAGGGAAAACTGATGAGGTTATTAGAACCTTTAACTTTATTCATATTCAACAGATTGTGTCTGTAATCTCTATCTCTATTTGAAATAAAGCTCTTTATCTCTTTTTTTTTCTTTTTGCTTGTGTGCACAAGATAATATATTCTGGCCCAAGTTATGGTCATGAATGAAAGAAGTAATAACTCATACAAATAAAGAAAATGTATAATATAACTTAAAATTATAATTATTTAGCCATGAATGAATTGACACTGTCACCAAACAGATGTCTTAAAGTGAAGGTAACTTTGAATGAAACAATGAAATGAAACATTGTAACTACTGCATGAAACTTTAACTTGTTACACTTACTTATTGTACTTACTTAAAATCCTGTTTCTCAGATTGTACCACCTCTGCTTTATCTTTGTATATGAAGCTTAATTAAGGCGACAGAAATCTATCTGCCATACTATTTTTACCATAACAGCTATCTCTTTAATATCACTGGTTGCATTAGACCAGGGGTGTCCAAACTTCTTTTAAAGAGGGCCAGATTTGACAATGTGAAGATGCCCGGGGACCAACACTTTAATTTTAAAAATGAAAAAACGAACAATAAAAGTTGCATACAAATGCACTGTTCTCTAACAATTTTGTTTTCATTGTCACAATTATATATTTTTTTTTAAATGGCAATGTAACCAAATCTAAACCAATCAGGCGTGAACAAATCTAAATACCAGTTCTTCCTTTCTTTCACATCTGGAGTCAGATAACAAAGAATAAATTGTATGAAATACGTTAAACCTGCATGAAGTTGATACAAATCTTAACCTTATGTTCATTCTAAACATGACTTATTATGAGTAATGCAAAGTCTGTTAACATTTAAGTTTAAAACGTATCACTCTTCTCTTTCACAAAATCATTCAGAAAGTAATATTTTGTGTCACATTTACAGATTTAACACCAGCAGTTATGTTCTTAAAGGTTCAAATCCTTCATTATGTCAACCAAAAAAGCCAAATCTTCCAGCCATACAGTATCTAACAATCCTAGCAGGCCATAAATAATATATTATAAAAATGAAGCTTCAGGCCGCATGAAATCTGACCGCGGGCCGTGATCGGCCCCCGAGCCAGACTTTGGACATCCCTGCATTAGACGATCAGATAGGTTAAGATGATGATCTTTCCAAAGTCACTACCGCTGATTTTTTTATATTTAACTGATATCATGAATCTCCCATAAATTTAACTATACTGTGTTTTGCAGTTGACCAATGTTAACCACATTTGACCCAGAACTTTCTGTGCATAGCAAAACATTACCAGCAAACTTAACTCAGGTGGCAGTCACACATTTAGAGAAAACATAGATAGGTAGATGGGTGGGGTAGAGACATAAAAGCCAGCTATTGTTCAAACCCTGTGTCTTTTGGCAGCAGGTCTGCCCTGATCAGCTGTATTAAAAAGGTGATGTAACATTATTTATTTGACTATCCTGATAGATTCTCAGATCTGCATTAAAACCATCAGATATACAAACAAATGCAACCTCTGACAGCAGGAAAACATGTCAGCACCTGCCAAAAAGAAGGACTTTAACTTGTAAAGTAAGTTATTAGTGACTTCTCTCCCTCTCTCTGTTGAGTTGGGTAAATGACTTCTGAGTTTTAGTAGGAGGGTGAAGGCTGTGTGTGCGTGATAGCACCACATGTGGCTCTTTAACCCTAGAATCACCAAGGGGTCATTTTTACATGCCCTGACATTTTAAAATACATGTATCTCTGTTCAAATAAAAAGATTTTAAAAACCATCATCATCATATCTGCAGCCAACAACCGTACCACGCCCAGTTGTCAGCAACTGGCATTGTAGAGACATCTTTTGGTGAACAGGCTGCTGTATCATGAGCAAGAGGTTTTATGTTACATTGGTGGATTTGGAAACAACAACACGAGCAGAAAAAGGATGAATGCCCAAGAAGTTGTGGCAGCCTGATGCTAGACTGAAAATCAGATGAAGAAGAGACGATGGGCGTAACTAAAACAATGCAATGTTATCCAAAATTCTTTTTGGACAGTGAAAGGTGTGGGTGCCTGATGGCATGTGACCAATTAAATGTCAATTAGTTTTTGACTCGTCTGACTGGTTGGCCTCACCTGCAGGTTACCATAATGGAGGCCTGACAGCTGCCAATGATACATTTAAACATCCAGTCGTGAGTTTGCTCTTAAAACTATGAACATTCTCTGCTGCCCTCAGGTCTTCAGGGAGGCTGTTCCACAGACGTGGACCACAGAAAAAAAAAGAATGCCTCACTGTGGGTTTTCGTTCTGATGTGAGGGGTGATTAAAAGGCCATTCTCAGAAGACCTGAGGATCCTAGAGGGTTTATAGGTTAAAAGCAAATCAGATAAAAAGGTGACCATCAAGAGATTTATTGGCATGAATATTAAAAGTTACATTAGAGCTAAAGCTAAATTACATATTAATGGATATGTATCATTTCCCTTACTCAAAATGACTGATGATGAAATGATTAAAAGCATTTCAGCTGTTCTCAATGCCTCCTACATCTGTTAATGACTTTTCATAAAATGGGTTTATTGATCTAGTGAATTATGGAGGGAAAGATAAAAAATAAACATGATCTTTTATACCTGCACCTAACAATGGGCATTGTAGAGAGACATCTTTTGGTGAACAGGCTGCTGTATCATATGTTAGAGATAAGTATATTTAATAGATAGTATGTTACATTGGTGGATTTGGAAACAACAACAGGAGCAGAACAAGGATGAATGGCCAAGAATTTCTGGCAGATTAATGATAGACTGAAAATCAGATGGAGGAGAGATGACGGACATGTGTGAGGGAGAATCAGGAAGAGAACATGGGTGTGCATGAGAGAGATACAGATCATACCATTTCTTTATTTTCCGTACGGTAACTAAAACAATACACTGTTATGCAAATTCTTTTTGGACAGTAAAAGGTGTGGGTGACGGATGGCATGTGGCTATTTGAAGGTCAATTAGTTTTTGACTCGTCTGACTGGTTGGCCTCACCTGCAGCTTACCAGAATGGAGGACTGACAATGATACATTTAAACATCCAGCAGTGCATTAAATACATTGTGGACGTTACTACTTGCCTGTTGTTATAAGTTTTATCTGTATTTGTAAATGTGCCCATAATAATTTAAAGAACCAAATAATATAAATAAATCTTGAAACCTTTTTTTGTTTCATTTTTATCCTCACTCTTTTTTGTGGCTCTTTTTATAATTCAAATAAACTTTATTAGCATGAATGTTAAAGTTACATTACTGCCAAAGCTAAATTACATATTAATGAATATGTATCACATTTCTCTCACTCACTCATAAAATGACTGATGATGAAATGATGAAAAGCATTTCAGCTGTTCTCAATGTGAATGTACCCATAATAATAATATATATATATATATTTTAAACATTTGTTTATTGATCTTTCAGTGACATAACAAAATCAAGAGGTGACATTTCGAGAGTCAAAACAGTGTGAAGTGTAAGAAGTAAAAAAAATAAAATAAAATGAAAACAGATAATAAGGAATAGTAAAAATTACAAAACAAACAAACAAACAAAAAAAAACCCATCAACAAATACACAGAACAAAGCAAAAACACAAATTGGTCACCCACTGCTAAATAAAAGTCTAATATGTTCACTTAAACAGAGATAAATAAAAAACATTCCCAGCATGCTACAAATTCACACAAGAAAAACTCACAATTAGTAGACAATCAGGGTGGCTACTCTGGAATAGCCATAAAAATCAATAGAAGAAATAGAGTTGAATATCTGTGTCCAAAAATTAAGTAGTGAAGGGCAAGACCAAAACATATAGACATGAGTAGCTGGAGCCTGATGACATCTTATGCACATGGGATCGACATCATTATAGATTTTGGAAAGCCTAACTTGAGTGAGATAGGTACGATGTAGAATTTTGCACTGGGTCAGACCATGTCTAGCACAAATAGCTGAGGAGTGAACCTAACGCAAAATGGCATCCCACAGCTCGTCCGAGATGTCCTCCCCTAGATCCTCTTCCCATTGGGTTTTAATTTTATGCTGCGGGGTTAGCTGCAAAGAATAGATAAGATTGTATAAACGTGAAATAGCACCCTTAATGGTAGGAAATGGGGTCAAAAAGGAGTCAATTAGAGAGGCTTCTGGGAGACTTGGGAAATTGGGGCTAAGATTGCGGATGAAACTACGAACTTGAAGATATCTAAAAAAAGATGCTGTCTAGGCAAATGGAATTTCTCGGAGAGTTGCTGGAAGGATGCAAATGTAGCAGCAATATACAAGTCCCTAAATGCCCTGATGCCGTAGTCAGACCACAAAGAAAAGCCCCATCAATTAAGGAAGGATGAAAAACAGGGTTAGCTGATAAAGGTGCAAGGAAAGAGAAGGTCTGTAGACCAAAGTAGCGTCGAAATTGCTTCCAAATTTTAAAAGTGGATTTAACTAAGATATTATTGCAAAAAGGGGAGAGAGAAAAGCTAAGACGAGCGTGGATGAGAGCAGCCAACAAAGCAGGTTTAGCAGGAAACATCTCCATACTCAACCATGTAGGAGGAACTGGTGCCCCCTCCAGAGAAATCCAAAGCTGAATTAGTCTAAGGATGGAAGCCCACCCATAATAATTTAAAGGACCAAATAATATAAATAAACCTTTTTTGTTTCACTTTTATCCTCACTCTCTTTTGTGGCTCTTTTTATAATTCAAATAAACTTTATTAGCATGAATGTTAAAGTTACATTACTGCCAAAGCTAAATTACATATTATTGAATATGTATCAGATTTCTCTCACTCACTCATAAAATTGTAGAGACATCGTTTGGTATCATGTGCAAGACGTTTTTATGTTACATTGGTGGATTTGGAAACAACAACGGGCAGAAAAAGGATGAATGCCCAAGAAGTTGTGGCAGGCTGATGATGGACTGAAAATCAGATGAAGGAGAGACGATGGGCGTAACTAAAACAATGCGATGTTACCCAAAATTCTTTTTGGACAGTGAAAGGTGTGGGTGCCTGATGGCATGTGACTAATTAGATGTCAGATCTTTTGGTAAACAGGCTGCTGTATCATATGTGAGAGATAAGTATATTTAATAGATAGTATGTTACATTGGTGGATTTGGAAACAACAACAGGAGTAGAACAAGGATGAATGGCCAAGAATTTCTGGCAGATTAATGATAGACTGAAAATCAGATGGAGGAGAGATGACGGACATGTGTGAGGGAGAATCAGGAAGAGAACATGGGTGTGCATGAGAGAGATACAGATCATACCATTTCTTTATTTTCCGTACGGTAACTAAAACAATACACTGTTATGCAAATTCTTTTTGGACAGTAAAAGGTGTGGGTGACGGATGGCATGTGGCTATTTGAAGGTCAATTAGTTTTTGACTCGTCTGACTGGTTGGCCTCACCTGCAGGTTACCATAATGGAGGCCTGACAGCTGCCAATGATACATTTAAACATCCAGGCGTGAGTTTGCTCTTAAAACTATGAACATTCTCTGCTGCCCTCAGGTCTTCAGGGAGGCTGTTCCACAGACGTGGACCACAGAAAAAAAAAGGACGCCTCACCGTGGGTTTTCGTTCTGACGTGAGGGGTGATTGAAAGGCCATTCTCAGAAGACCTGAGGGTCCTAGAGGGTTTACAGGTTAAAAGCAAATCAGATAAAAAGGTGACCATCAAGAGATTTATTTGCATGAATATTAAAAGTTACATTAGAGCTAAAGCTAAATTACATATTAATATATGTATCATTTCCCTTACTCAAAATGACTGATGATGAAATGATGAAAAGCATTTCAGCTGTTCTCAATGCCTCCTACATCTGTTAATGACTTTTCCTAAAATGGGTTTATTGATCTAGTGAATTATGGAGGGAAAGATAAAAAATAAACATGATCTTTTATACCTGCACCTAACAATGGGCATTGTTTAGACATCTTTTGGTGAACAGGCTGCTGTATCATATGTTAGAGATAAGTATATTTAATAGATAGTATGTTACATTGGTGGATTTGGAAACAACAACAGGAGCAGAACAAGGATGAATGGCCAAGAATTTCTGGCAGATTAATGATAGACTGAAAATCAGATGGAGGAGAGATGACGGACATGTGTGAGGGAGAATCAGGAAGAGAACATGGGTGTGCATGAGAGAGATACAGATCATACCATTTCTTTACTTTCTGTACGGTAACTAAAACAATACACTGTTATGCAAATTCTTTTTGGACAGTAAAAGGTGTGGGTGACGGATGGCATGTGGCTATTTGAAGGTCAATTAGTTTTTGACTCGTCTGACTGGTTGGCCTCACCTGCAGGTTACCAGAATGGAGGCCTGACAGCTGCCAATAATACATTTAAACATCCAGCAGTGCATTAAATACATTGTGGACGTTACTACTTGCCTGTTGTTATAAGTTTTATCTGTATTTGTAAATGTACCCATAATAATTTAAAGAACCAAATAATATAAATAAATCTTGAAACCTTTTTTTGTTTCATTTTTATCCTCACTCTTTTTTGTGACTCTTTTTATAATTCAAATAAACTTTATTAGCATGAATGTTAAAGTTACATTACTGCCAAAGCTAAATTACATATTAATGAACATGTATCACATTTCTCTCACTCACTCATAAAATGACTGATGATGAAATGATGAAAAGCATTTCAGCTGTTCTCAATGTAAATGTACCCATAATAATAATATATATATATATATTTTAAACATTTGTTTATTGATCTTTCAGTGACATAACAAAATCAAGAGGTGACATTTCGAGAGTCAAAACAGTGTGAAGTGTAAGAAGTAAAAAAAATAAAATACAATGAAAACAGATAATAAGGAATAGTAAAAATTACAAAAAAACAAACAAACAAACAAACAAACAAAAAAAAACCCATCAACAAATACACAGAACAAAGCAAAAACACAAATTGGTCACCCACTGCTAAATAAAAGTCTAATATGTTCACTTAAACAGAGATAAATAAAAAACATTCCCAGCATGCTACAAATTCACACAAGAAAAACTCACAATTAGGAGACAATCAGGGTGGCTACTCTGGAATAGCCATAAAAATCAATAGAAGAAATAGAGTTGAATATCTGTGTCCAAAAATTAAGTAGTGAAGGGCAAGACCAAAACATATGGACATGAGTAGCTGGAGCCTGATGACATCTTATGCACATGGGATCGACATCATTATAGATTTTGGAAAGCCTAACTTGAGTGAGATGGGTACGATGTAGAATTTTGCACTGGGTCAGACCATGTCTAGCACAAATAGCTGAGGAGTGAACCTAACGCAAAATGGCATCCCACAGCTCGTCCGAGATGTCCTCCCCTAGATCCTCTTCCCATTGGGTTTTAATTTTATGCTGCGGGGTTAGCTGCAAAGAATAGATAAGATTGTATAAACGTGAAATAGCACCCTTAATGGTAGGAAATGGGGTCAAAAAGGAGTCAATTAGAGAGGCTTCTGGGAGACTTGGGAAATTGGGGCTAAGATTGCAGATGAAACTACGAACTTGAAGATATCTAAAAAAAGATGCTGTCTAGGCAAATGGAATTTCTCGGAGAGTTGCTGGAAGGATGCAAATGTAGCAGCAATATACAAGTCCCTAAATGCCCTGATGCCGTAGTCAGACCACAAAGAAAAGCCCCATCAATTAAGGAAGGATGAAAAACAGGGTTAGCTGATAAAGGTGCAAGGAAAGAGAAGGTCTGTAGACCAAAGTAGCGTCGAAATTGCTTCCAAATTTTAAAAGTGGATTTAACTAAGATATTATTGCAAAAAGGGGAGAGAGAAAAGCTAAGACGAGCGTGGATGAGAGCAGCCAACAAAGCAGGTTTAGCAGGAAACATCTCCATACTCAACCATGTAGGAGGAACTGGTGCCCCCTCCAGAGAAATCCAAAGCTGAATTAGTCTAAGGATGGAAGCCCACCCATAATAATTTAAAGGACCAAATAATATAAATAAACCTTTTTTGTTTCACTTTTATCCTCACTCTCTTTTGTGGCTCTTTTTATAATTCAAATAAACTTTATTAGCATGAATGTTAAAGTTACATTACTGCCAAAGCTAAATTACATATTATTGAATATGCATCAGATTTCTCTCACTCACTCATAAAATTGTAGAGACATTGTTTGGTATCATGTGCAAGACGTTTTTATGTTACATTGGTGGATTTGGAAACAACAACAGGCAGAAAAAGGATGAATGCCCAAGAAGTTGTGGCAGGCTGATGATGGACTGAAAATCAGATGTAGGAGAGACAATGGGCGTAACTAAAACAATGCGATGTTATCCAAAATTCTTTTTGGACAGTGAAAGGTGTGGGTGCCTGATGGCATGTGACTAATTAGATGTCAGATCTTTTGGTGAACAGGCTGCTGTATCATATGTGAGAGATAAGTATATTTAATAGATAGTATGTTACATTGGTGGATTTGGAAACAACAACAGGAGTAGAACAAGGATGAATGGCCAAGAATTTCTGGCAGATTAATGATAGACTGAAAATCAGATGGAGGAGAGATGACGGACATGTGTGAGGGAGAATCAGGAAGAGAACATGGGTGTGCATGAGAGAGATACAGATCATACCATTTATTTATTTTCCGTACGGTAACTAAAACAATACACTGTTATGCAAATTCTTTTTGGACAGTAAAAGGTGTGGGTGCCTGATGACATGTGGCTATTTGAAGGTCAATTAGTTTTTGACTTGTCTGACTGGTTGGCCTCACCTGCAGGTTACCATAATGGAGGCCTGACAGCTGCCAATGATACATTTAAACATCCAGTCGTGAGTTTGCTCTTAAAACTATGAACATTCTCTGCTGCCCTCAGGTCTTCAGGGAGGCTGTTCCACAGACGTGGACCACAGAAAAAAAAAGGACGCCTCACCGTGGGTTTTCGTTCTGATGTGAGGGGTGATTAAAAGGCCATTCTCAGAAGACCTGAGGGTCCTAGAGGCTTTATAGGTTAAAAGCAAATCAGATAAAAAGGTGACCATCAAGAGATTTATTGGCATGAATATTAAAAGTTACATTAGAGCTAAAGCTAAATTACATATTAATGGATATGTATCATTTCCCTTACTCAAAATGACTGATGATGAAATGATGAAAAGCATTTCAGCTGTTCTCAATGCCTCCTACATCTGTTAATGACTTTTCCTAAAATTGGTTTATTGATCTAGTGAATTATGGAGGGAAAGATAAAAAATAAACATGATCTTTTATACCTGCACCTAACAATGGGCATTGTTTAGACATCTTTTGGTGAACAGGCTGCTGTATCATATGTGAGAGATAAGTATATTTAATAGATAGTATGTTACATTGGTGGATTTGGAAACAACAACAGGATGGCCAAGAATTTCTGGCAGATTAATGATAGACTGAAAATCAGATGGAGGAGAGATGACGGACATGTGTGAGGGAGAATCAGGAAGAGAACATGGGTGTGCATGAGAGAGATACAGATCATACCATTTCTTTACTTTCTGTACGGTAACTAAAACAATACACTGTTATGCAAATTCTTTTTGGACAGTAAAAGGTGCGGGTGACGGATGGCATGTGGCCATTTGAAGATCAAATAGATTTTGACTCGTCTGACTGGTTGGCCTCACCTGCAGGTTACCATGATGGAGGCCTGACAGCTGCCAATCATACATTTAAACATCCAGTAGTGAGTTTGCTCTTAAAACTATGAACATTCTCTGCTGCCCTCGGGTCTTCAGGGAGGCTGTTCCACAGACGTGGACCACAGAAAAAAAAAGGAAGCCTCACCGTGGGTTTTCATTCTGATGTGAGGGGTGATTAAAAGGCCATTCTCAGAAGACCTGAGGGTCCTAGAGGGTTTATAGGTTAAAAGCAAATCAGATAAAAAGTGACCATCAAGAGATTTATGAACCAATAAAAGAAGCTTCAAATTGATTCTTTCATCTACTCTCTCTTGTGATAAAATAAACTTTATTGGCATGAATATTAAAAGTTACATTAGAGCTAAAGCTAAATTACATATTAATGTATGTATCATATTTCTCTCACTCACTCATAAAATGACTGGTGATGAAATGATGAAAAGCATTTCAGCTGTTCTCAATGCCTCCTACATCTGTTAATGACTTTTCATAAAATGGGTTTATTAATCTAGTGAATTATGGAGGGAAAGATAAAAAATAAACATGATCCTTTATACTTGTGCCTAACAATGGGCATTGTTTAGACATTTTTTGATGAACAGGCTGCTGTATCATATGTGAGAGATAAGTATATTTAATAGATATTATGTGACATTGGTGGATTTGGAAACAACAACAGGAGTAGAACAAGGATGAATGGCCAAGAATTTCTGGCAGATTAATGATAGACTGAAAATCAGATGGAGGAGAGATGACGGACATGTGTGAGGGAGAATCAGGAAGAGAACATGGGTGTGCATGAGAGAGATACAGATCATACCATTTCTTTACTTTCTGTACGGTAACTAAAACAATACACTGTTATGCAAATTCTTTTTGGACAGTAAAAGGTGTGGGTGACGGATGGCATGTGGCTATTTGAAGATCAATTAGTTTTTGACTCGTCTGACTGGTTGGCCTCACCTGCAGGTTACCATAATGGAGGCCTGACAGCTGCCAATAATACATTTAAACATCCAGCAGTGCATTAAATACATTGTGGACGTTACTACTTGCCTGTTGTTATAAATAAACTTGCCTGTTGTTATAAATAAACATCCAGCAGTGCATTAGAACCAAATAATATAAATAAATCTTGAAACCTTTTTTGTTTCGTTTTTATCCTCACTCCATTTTGTGGCTCTTTTTATAATCCAAATAAACTTTATTAGCATGAATGTTAAAGTTGCATTACTGCCAAAGTTAAATGACATATTAATGAATATGTATCACATTTCTCTCACTCACTTGTGTTTAGCAAGCTCAAAGTACTTGGTGAAGGCCAGGGTAAGATGATGATCTTTCCTAAGTTAATACTGTGTTGGTTCATCTATATTTAACTGATATTATGGATCTTCCACTGTAACTACGAATACATTTTACATTTGGGGTCATTTTGACCTCAGAACAACAGTCATGTCCTCCCAGTTGCCATACACCTTTTGTCCTCTGGGGTCAAAATGACCCCACCTGGTTTTACCTTTTATTTATAGCATATAGTATAAATTGTCAATCGATTGTGTGTTACACCTTTATTCTTACTTCAGAGCAACCCATTATCACATATTTTTCCATTTGTTTTGGAATTTAGGGCCAATAGACCTTCTTTAGATGAAAGTATACTCTGCTGATTTAATTCAGGTGGCAGTCACAAATCAAAACTATTTAGAGGGAGGTTGGTAGGTGGATGGGTGTGGTAGAGACATAAAAGTCAGCTGTTGTTCAAACTCTCTGCGTCTTTTGGCACCAGGTCTACCCTGATCAGCTGTATAAACAACGTGCTATAACATTCGCTTGACTTCTGATATATCTGCCATTTGTCAGATCTGCATCAAAAGATATACAAGAAACAACAACCTCGGACACTTCAAAATGAGCTTGCCAGGGGACGTCAGGCAATGGACGGTAGAGCAAACATGTCAGTTCCTGGAAAGAAACAATCTTGGAGAATTCAAGGAAAAATTTAAGGGTTGGTTTTTTATTATTATTATTATTATTATTTTGTAGATAAAATTGATGGTCAGTTTTCATGGCTGCCTTAAATAAGGTATCCAGTTGAAAGCTGCTTTAAGTCAGGACTTTCACTGTGCTTCTGTATTGTGTGGCATGAAAGCTAATATTAAGGTTACTTGTCAAAATAAAAAAAACATGTAATACAGGACTGCTATTAACAATTTCTTCTTTTCCCCAGACAAAAAAATCACTGGTAAAGAGCTGCCAGATCTCACAGTTGCCAGATTAAAGGAGATGGGTATAACGTAAGTGTCTCCCCTTGTTAAATGAGGTTGCAATGTCTACAAATTATAACAATCCTGGATAGCAGGATGTGTGTACAAAACAAATTCTTCAAAGCTGTAACACTAATATGATGCAACAACAATCACCTGACTGGATTTATTTAAGGTTTCATACCTCACTTTTCTCTCTTTAACTCATTTCCTACTATACTCCTCTGTATTTTATTTAGGGATCCTGATGAATATAAAAAAATCCTGCACTGTATCATGAAATTCCTACAACCAAAGGTAATATATCATACCTAACCACACATCTCACTACATTTTCAGTGCTAGAGAGATAGACAAAGAGAGATTAAATAAAGGAAAGATGAAGAGCTCATAGATTAAACAGCAAAGGAGTCCAAAGTGAGTGAATGAACCTACACAACCATAAAGTCAAGAATGTGTATGTGTACTGTCAATTGTTGAGTGCATTATCATTCTACAGCAAAAGATGATGAGATGTGGGAGGCAGGAAAAAAATGAAAATGAGAATGTGTTGTTTGTGTTTTTCCAGGTGTTTAATGATCCCATCCACGGGCATATGGAGTTACACCCACTTCTCGTCACAATCATTAACACACCTCAGTTTCAGAGACTTCGAAACATCAAGCAGCTTGGGGGGGCCTACTATGTTTACCCTGGAGCATCCCACAACCGATTTGAACACTCCATTGGGTATGTCCGTATGTTTTCAGAGAGACACAGCCATACTAGATCAGTGTGCAGTGAAATATAAGCAATAAAACTAAAGTGATCACATTTCATACCATATAGTAACAGGAATAAGGTATATTAAAAGTGAATATTTCCAGTTTTATAACAGGATACTAATGTACAACAGTATATTAATGTGCAGTGTGTGTGTGTGTGTGTGTGTGTGTGTGTGTGTGTGTGTGTAAAAAGGGTGGCGCACTTAGCAGGAGAGCTTGTAAAAGCTCTGAAAACACGGCAACCAGAACTCCTCATCGATGACAGAGACGTCCTTTGTGTGCAGATTGCTGGTCTTTGTCATGACCTGGGTGAGTGATGGACACATTTTGACATTTGCATGCATTATGTTTTAAATGGTCGTTGTCTGGTGTGATTAAGACTGAAAATGAATGTGACACTATCCACAAATCAAATAAGCTGGTGTTGAAGAAAACAGAAAATAAAAATGATGTGGACAATGGTTTACATGAATATTCACAATGTACGATATGCATTTCTCTTAATAAAACTGCTGTTCTCATGTCAGTGTTCAACTACTGCCAACGGTCCCTGCAGTTCCATTCAAAATTAATACCTGAAAGCAAAGGTCGATCAGTTCCTTGAGCTGGAATACCTTACAATAAAAGGTTACAAAATCTCCAGCAGTTATCGGAGAAGAAGTGACTAACGAATGAGAAACTAAGTGGTAGTGAAGTATTAGTTATCTAGTAACTTCAGATCAAATTTTAAAGAGTAGCTAATGATCAGTTAATTTAAATATGTGTGAGGAAGAAATACTGAATTGTTACTTCACTAATAATTTCCATAGGCTACATGGAAGAATTATGAGTTATTAGCGTCACTCTCTGTGATTTACAGACCTCCCTGATGGACAGTAAAGTTAGGTTAACTTAGATTTATTTCTCCATAATTAGGACATGGACCATTTTCCCATCTGTTTGATGGAATGTTCATCCCTGAAGCACGTCCAGGAAAAGAGAAGTGGAAGGTAAGAAAAACTTATTTCTGTTGTCCATGAGATAATCAACCACAAAAATAAAGTACATTTAAAGAAACACAGCCAGAAGCTGCATTGAGGAAGCGAATCATTGTGTTATAAATGGTAACTGATTCGCAAAAACATAAACAAATCAATGGCAGAAAATAGGCGTAGTGCTGGCTTGTTCTAACCTTGCAAGGCAGCTGGGTTTGTGAGGCTTCAAGGTATGCACTTGTGTCCAAACAAACCAGCGTTTTATGAGGAACTACTGGCTGCTACGGCCATGGTTTAGTGCTAGTTGAGCAATACCACTCAAGTCTGTCTATTAAATATGAAGCTGAAATAAAACCAGTGTTCACATTCTGTGTATTCTGTCATTTTTAAAGCAAAGATAAGCTCTTTCTACTTGAGCAGTGAGTCATTGTTTTTTTTAACTTTAAATTCTCATATTAATGAATCTGTATGTTGCAGCATGAGAAAGCCTCTTGTGATATGTTTGACCATCTGGTGAAATGTAATGAACTGGGATCGTTGATGGAGCAGTATGGCTTGGTGCTGTCCGAGGACCTGAAGTTCATCAAAGAGATGATTGAACCTAAGAAAGTCACAGATCAAGTAAGTCACTATACTGTCAGTACTGCCTGTGTGAATTCTGTGAAATCAGTCAGTATCATCAGTGTTACAAGTGTTACACTAAACAATGTCTAATGTCACTATTGTCTGTCATCTCCACAGTGGCCATATAAAGGCCGTAAGAAAGACCAGTCCTTCCTCTATGAAATAGTGTCCAACAAAAGAAATGGTGTTGATGTGGACAAGTTTGACTACTTTGCCAGGTGGGAATTTACTTTTTCATATAGAGTGAGATATCTACATATATTATTTTGACAGTATGCAAATTTATCCAGGGTGCTTTGATGAGTTTAATGTAATTAACCCATTTTCTCTACATATTTTCTTGATATATCTCTGATCAGGGACTGCTACCAGCTGGGCCTCCAGACCAACTTTGACCACCTCCGCTTTTTTAAGTTTGCCAGGGTCTGTAAGGCGGATGGGTGGTGGCAGATCTGCGTTAGAGACAAGGTGCTGACAACGTTACTTTTGCCTTTTTATCAGATTTTGAAAAGATTGATTCTGACTAAACTATACTCTCAACAGGAGGAGGATAATATGACTGAAATGTTCCACACAAGGTACTGCCTCCACAAAAGAGCATACCAGCACAAAGTGAACAAGATCATAGAGAGGATGTAAGTACCTCCACTTCCCATGTTAGCACTCTAACAACATTTAGCTTTGTCTGATGTAACTTAAATGTTCTGAAAAGTAATATGTTGGGTATGATTATCCAGGATCACAGATGCCTTTTTAAAAGCAGACACGCACTTCAAGATTGAAGGCTCAGACAAGACTCTCTCCACAGCCATAGATGACATGGAGGCCTACACCAAGCTGACAGGTCTGTAGATACCACTGTGTGCAGTTAGCTTTGTTTTGTGTTTGTTTACATCAATAGTGACATAAAGCCTTTATTATCATTCAACCATAAATCCAGCTTTACATATGAACTTTTGCACTTTAGTTACAGCAATACATTTCCATTTTTTTATGATACACATTTTCAATTTATGCATACAGTTTTTTTAAATAACAAATACCAGATCCTGTAAAAGTTGTAATAAGTGATAAATATACATGCCAGATTAAGACAGTTTTAGTCAAACGTGTTTAAATATATATATTTTTTCATATTTAAGAACAAATTAATGAAGTAATTTTCAGCACAGTTATATTGCCTCTCAGTTTGCAGTGTCAATTATGTAGTTTGGAAAACTGAATGATTTTGTGAGCTTCTCTTTTCTTCCTGTAGATAATGTGTTTGAACAAATACTCAACTCTACCTCCGAGGAGCTGGCTGAGGCAAGGCAGATTCTAGGGAGGGTCACCTCTCGAAAGCTGTACAAGTTTCTGGGCGAAACACGTGTGGAAACCACCATGGTGTGTACTGATGTCTGTGCTAGGCTGAATTGTCTTAGACATAACAAAGCTGGATGTCATGGCTTGTTGTTCTTTCTTTCCTAGACATTTAATTGGATGTGATAGCAGTGTGAGTAAAATTATAGGATGAAATCTCATTCAGACTACATCTCCACTTGGCTGACTCAGGAGAGCAGGGTTTGGGGTTCAAACCCCAACTCCTCCTGTCCATATACAGTTGTGTTCAAAATAATAGCAGTGTGTTAAACAAAAAAGTGAGTAAAGCCCAGAATCCTTATAATATCTATTATTTCCAGACACATAAATGCATTGGGAACACTGCACATTCTGTTCCAAATCAAAACATGAAGAAAAATGTATAAAAGTTGTTATTACTTTACAGAAAGTGAAGAAAGAAAGAAAAAGAAGTTCAATTAGTGACATTCTGTGAAAAAAACAGGTGCCAAACAGGTGGCCCTTATTTAAGGATGAAGACAGCAAATGTTGTACATGCTGGTTAGAGTGCATTTCTCTCTCAAGTCTGAGTAAAATGGGTCATTCCAGACACCGTTCAAAAGTACAGTGTACCTTCAGCAAGTTGATTGTTGATTGAAAAGTTGATTGAAGAACACTCAGTATTTGTTATTACTTTACAGAAAGTGAAGAAAAAGAAGTTCAATCGGTGTTTAGAGTTTAGTGTTCAAAAGAACTGTGTACCTTGAGAAAAAAGTTGATTGGAGAAGGGAATATATATATTAAAAAAAATAAAATAATAAATAAATAAAAATAAATCAATCTTTGGATACGTAAAAAACCCTACACAATCCCCGTTTGCAACTTTCAGTCTTCCGAAGTGCCCTCTTTGGTTTCCTTGTTCAGAAAGAAGTGCAGAAAATGATTCTCAGCTGCTCAGTTAAAATGGCAACTAAAACCAGAAAGACGTGGAAGAAAACAGAAAACCATTTGAATGAATCGAAGAATAGCCAAAATGTCAAAGACTCAGCCAATGATCAGCTTCAGGGAGATCAAAGGTCTAAAGTTACTTGTAAGTACTGTAACAATTAGAAGACGCTCACGTGAAGCCAAGCTATCAAGAAGCCCCCGCAAAGTCCCATTAGGCTTGTTGAAGAGGTTACGATTTGCCAAAGAATTCAAGCCATAGTACATTGTGAAAACAGTGAAGCATGGTGGCGCAAGCATCATGATATGGGGATGTTTCTCATCCTATGGTGTGGGGCCTATTAAGTGCATACCAGGGATCATGGATCAGTTTGAATACATCAAAATACTTGAAGAGGTCATGTTGCCTTATGCCAAAGAGGATATGTCCTTGAAATGGGTGTTTCAACAAGAGAATGACCACAAACACACCTGTTCCAGACCACTATTAACATTATGGAGTGGACAGCCCAATCCCTGGACCTTAATCCAATACAAACTTGTGGGGTGACATAAAAATGTTGTTTCTGAGGGAAAACCAAGAAATGCAGAGGAACTGTGGAATGTAGCACAATCGTCCTGGGCTGGAATACCTGTTTACAGGTGACAAAAGTGGTCGTGCAGCACAGTTGTGAAGTAGTTCTGAGAAACAGTGGGTGTATAACTAAATATAAGTTCAATGATTCACAGGAAAGCTAAATCTTCAAGCATTTTTCAGTTTTACACAGTAAATGTTTGAGTTAAGAAAAATGCTGCTATTTTTTTGAACAGCCTAATATTCCTTTCTGTAAAGAAATAACAAATTTCATACATTTTTCTTCATGTTTTGATTTGGAATAGAATGCAGTGTTCTCAATGCATTTTCTTGTATGGAAATAAAAGCTATTATAAGGATTTTGGGGGGCTAAACTAGTAAATATATAGTAAAGTGCTTTGTCAGTTAAGGTAGAAAAGTGCTATTATAAAACTGTTATCTTATAATTGCAACATAATCTCACAAATCAACATTATACAAGATTATTTAAGAGAAATTATTTTTGCAATACGGTGCTCCTACAGTTTTGTTGTGCAATTCACATTTACATCACTGTCGTAGTAAGATGATTTACAGATTTATTTTTTTCCTGCTGCTACACCTCAACTCTTTGTGATTTATGGAATTTAGAGAGATTCCATAAATCATAGAAAACAACAAAAGCAACAAGAAAAGAAACTTTTCTTGTTAGCAGTGCAGCTGTGCTGTTTAATCTGGCCAGAGTAGAAGTTTGGTATTTACACTGCCAGCACAGGAGTTTCAGAATGCTGTCATCAATCTGACCTCCAACAGTCTCAGAAGCTGTGTTTGGTCCTGGTCTGCCTATGTTCACTCGGAGGCTGCTAAGCCCGGTTACATTGTCATCTTTCCTGGCTCTGGATCTGGTGCCCATTTTAATGCTGTTCCTCACCAGCATTTCCCACCCCAGGACTTGAAACCTCCTCCCGGTGGTCCAAAGCTCCTGTGCTAGTGGTGTAAACAAAACATTGCAATAATACTTCAAGCTCCCAGTCAAACCCTAAATTCTACAGAGTCTTTTGCTCAGATTTGATCATTTCTCCTTGGAGTACGTCACATACTTAAGCATCGAGTAGTTAAGCATCAATCATTTTCTAGAGCGGCCGTGATCAGTTATTTCAGCAAAGCCAGAACATTTTAGGGGTAATTTTCATCTCATTAACTGACACACAGGCCCCTTGGACAGGCTTTTATCAAAAGCTCCATTTTCCTATACACACTAAGAGAAATAAAGAAGTATTTTTACACTGAATGTTGATGTCCTCTTCAAGTCCTATGTCCCTCCTACTTCTTAGGATGATTTGATTCATTACTGGAAAGAGGATCTGGCTCAAGCACTCACTCAAGGAACAAGGAGCACTGCGAATAGGGGGCTGACACCAGAGGACTTCATAGTTGTGGTCAGTTTTTAGTCTAATTACTTTCACTTCACTTTTCCTTAAATCTTGATCTTGATCATGATTTGATTTGAATGATGTTGCCTTCCTCAGATAAGCCTTTTTAAATATTTATAAGTAAATTATGCCACAACTCTTACCTTTGTCTTTTAGGTCGAGCCTGACCGCAACGATGCGAAGAAGGTCAGAACTAAAGCAATGACAACAAAACTTTTAATTTTAGTCTTTATTTGCTTCAGATGTTTGCTGATTGTGCATATTTCTTCATAATGCAGCCTCTGTAATGTCATAATTCTCAAATTTATGCTGTTTTTTCTTTTGTCTGCTTTTCTGAGCAGCTGATCAAGTTTTACTACAAGAAGGCTGCTGACGAGAGTTTTGTGGCTGACAGGGAGAATTTTGAGCTGTGGCGCAGAGGTGAAGCATTCAATCCAGAGTACAGGTAATATTTTGATCCTGGCTGTTAAATATAGGATCCTGTAGGTACTATGTAGGGACTTCAGGTTGGAGGTTCTATTAAATGGCGGTTATAGTCTGTATCATGTTACGAGCATTAGGATGGGAACATAAACAAGGATGGATTGATTACATGTTGCATCATGTCAGAGCTCTGAGATGTGATTGCACTTCTATTTCTTACAAATCACAAACCAGTTTATCAAAATAGTTGCTCAGTGAATTTATTTAATCATTTAAGCTCCAGTGCAGTCTGTGTCTGATGTAGCTTAAATGTTCTGATAAGTAATATGTTGGGTATGATTATCCAGGATCACACCCTCCACCCCCGTGGATGGCATGAGGGCCCACGCCAACCCGACAGGTCAGTAGATACCGATGTGTGCAGTTAGCTTGGTTATTTGTTTGTTTACATGAATAGCAATATAAAGCCATTATTGTCAATAAACTATAAATCCAGCTTTAAATATGAATTTTAGCATTTTAGTTACAAGACTAGATGAGTTTCCAGCCACTTTTTTTGTTAATACCAGATCCTGTAAGATGAAGTGAAAAATATACAGGCCAGATTGAGACAGTTTGTATCAAGCTTGTTAAAATAAAAATATATTGTTTTTTCATATTCAGTTTCATCACAGTTATATTGCTTCTCAGTTTACAGTGTTGATTGTGTATTTTTGAAAACTATGAATGATTTTGTGACCTTCTCTTTTCTTCCTGTAGCTGATGGGTATAGGCTTCTGGGCGAACACTCTGAGAGACTCACCATGGTATGTACCCATGTGTTTGACATGTTAACTATTTCACTGTTATAACAAAGCTGGATGTCATTGCTTGTTTCTGTTTATTTCCTAGACATTTAATTGGATGTGATAGCAGTGTGAGTAATATTATAGGATGAAATCTCACTTAGACTGGCCATTTTAATGCTGTTCCTCCTCGTTCCGGTGGTCCAAAGCTTTTTCTCTAGTGTACGTGCTTCTAAAAAAAAGTAGGTCACTTAGTTAAACATCTAATAATTAAATGGATTTTAGGGGTTATTTTCATCTCATTTGTGTTTTGATGAACTGTAAATTCGGTGCCCAATAATCACAATCTTCCAAGCTACTGTAGCTGTCATATTTCATGAGATGTGGTCTTCATACAAAGTGTTAACAAAAGTTTTTCATAACTGACACACAGGCCCCTTGGACAGGCTTTTAGCAAAAGCGCCATTTTCCTAAAAGAAACAAATATGTATTTTTTACATTTAATGTGGATATACAATTCAAGTCCTATATCCCACCCACTTCTTAGGATCATTTGTTTCATTATTGGATAATGAATCAGACTGGGAATGAGGAGCTGAATCCAGGAGACTTCGTAATCATGGTCAGTATTTAGTCTAATTACTTCACTTTTCTTAAAATATTGGTCATGATTTGATTTGTATGATGCTGCCTTCCTCAGTTGTGGCATAATTCACTTGTGAATATGAAAAACATGCATATCTCTTACCTTTTTCTTTTAGGTCATTACTATGGATTATGGGATGGAAGACAAGGATCCCATTGAAGAAATTAATTTCTACAGCAAGGATTGCCCTACCAGTGCGAGGAAGAGGAAGGTCAGAACTAAAGCAATACAACAAAACTTTTCATTTTTGTCTTTATTTGAGTGAAGTGTTGTTCATTGTGTGTATTTCTGCATAATGAAAACTATGTTATGTCATTATTCTCAAATTTATGCTGTCAGGCCTATGAGCGGACCCAGATTCGCCCAATGTGCTTTTCTGAAAAGCTGATCAGGTTGTACTGCAAGAAGACTGATGACAGGATTTTCGAGGATGCTCAGGAGTAATTTCAGCAGTGGTGCAGGAACAAGCATTTTCCAGAGTACAGGTAATATTTTGATCTTGGCTGATAATATATAGGATTCTGTAGGTAATATGTAGGAACTTCAGGTTGGAGGTTCTATTAAATGGCAGTTATAGTCTGTATCATGTTACGAGCATTAGGATGGGAACATAAGCAAGGATGGATCAATTACATGTTCCATCATGTGATGTGATTGCACTTCTATTTCTCTCTAATAAATTAATCTTATTATTGATTAATCTACTGATTATTTTATGAATCTACGAAAAATAGTTAGCCTATAGAAAATAGAGAAAATGCCTGTCACAATTTCCTAAAGCCCAAGGTGGCGCACGCAAATAGTTTGTTTCTTCTTCCCAAAGATCAAAATTATCAGTTTACTATCATCCATCCATCAGCTGTGAGCGCTTATCTTCAATAGAGTCACAGTGGCTGGAGGGGCTGGAGCCTATGTCAGCTGACTTTGGGCGACAAAGTCACACAAATCAGTTTATCAAAATAGTTGCCCATTAAATCTATGTTATCCACTAATCATTTCAGCTCCAAGGCAGTCTAAGGCCCTATTTCAATAATGTATCTGTCACTCTGCACTGCTCTTGTTAATACTAATGTACTTGTCTGTGCTGTCTTTAGTTGAATGCAGGATGAAGACATCGCTGATCCTTGAACTGAAGAAAGGAAGCAAAGCTTGAGCAGAGTAGAGTGTGTATGTAGACACAATTTTCCCCCAAAACAAATGATATACAAAAGGATCCATTGTTGCATAATCAGGGAATGTAGGCTACTTGTTTGTTTGTTTTAGATTGATCATTTTGAAATCAGACTCCTTTCTCTATCTGCAGCTGTATGTGTCTCATTTTTAACTGCCAAAGAATATCATTATGTAATTCTGTTGTGAACAATGAATCATAGTTACTTAAAATATCTTTGTGTGACACTAGATATGTGTGTTTTCTTCATATTTAGACTTCTTTGTGTATTCCTTATAATCAGAGCAAGACGTAAAGCACCACAGCGTGTTATCTAATTAATTTTTGGTTTGGGGATTTCAAATATTTATGCTGTTTGGTTTTGATGTTTATCATGTGGATTAATGTGGAAACGTGATTAGATATTTTGAGTGATATTTGATTGGTGGTGGTTATTTTGATCGGTTGTTGGTCATTTCCTCACCTACAGAATTTATCATTACTTATTTACTGTTCATTTTCTCATTTATTTTTAAATGTTTGTTTTTATTGGTGGAATTATTTTATCCTAATTTTTGTCTTTGTTTTGAATTACTCTACCTTTTGCAACTGGCTCTTGATAAGCACTTTGTAATTCATCTATCAATCATCGATCATCTATATATGGTTAGAATGGTGAAGACAAACTTTGTGTATCACAGTTTTTTTGCTCATTGTGTGAAATTATTATATTCTTCATATGTAATGTGGCTATAAAGGGAAAACTGATGAGGTTATTAGAACCTTTCACTTTATTCATATTCAACAGATTGTGTCTGTAATCTCTATCTCTATTTGAAATAAAGCTCTTTTTCCTCTTTTTTTTTCTTTTTGCTTGTGTGCACAAGATAATATATTCTGGCCCAAGTTATGGTCATGAATGAAAGAAGTAATAACTCATACAAATAAAGAAAATGTATAATATAACTTTAAATTATAATTATTTAGCCATACATGAATTGACACTGTCACCAAACAGATGTATTAAAATGGGTGATAAAGTGAAGGTAACTTTAAATGAAACAATGAAATGAAACATTGTAACTACTGCATGAAACTTTAACTTATTATACTTACTTATTGTACTTACTTAAAATCCTGTTTCTCAGATTGTACCACCTCTGCTTTATCTTTGTATATGAAGCTTAATTAAGGCGACAGAAATCTATCTGCCATACTATTTTTACCATAACAGCTATCTCTTTAATATAACTGGTTGCATTAGACCAGGGGTGTCCAAACTTCTTTTAAAGAGGGCCAGATTTGACAATGTGAACATGCCAGGGGACCAACACTTTAATTCTAAAAATGAAAAAACGAACAATAAAAGTTGCATACAAATGCACTGTTCTCTAACAATTTTGTTTTCATTGTCACAATTATATATTTTTTTAAATGGCAATGTAACCAAATCTAAACCAATCAGGCGTGAACAAATCTAAATACCAGTTCTTCCTTTCTTTCACATCTGGAGTCAGATAACAAAGAATAAAATGTATGGAATACGTTAAACCTGCATGAAGTTGATACAAATCTTAACCTTATGTTCATTCTAAACATGACTTATTATGAGTAATGCAAAGTCTGTTAACATTTAAGTTTAAAACGTATCACTCTTCTCTTTCACAAAATCATTCAGAAAGTAATATTTTGTGTCACATTTACAGATTTAACACCAGCAGTTATGTGCTTAAAGGTTCAAATGCTTCATTATGTCAACCAAAAAAGCCAGATCTTCCAGCCATACAGTATCTAACAATCCTAGCAGGCCATAAATAATATATCATAAAAATGAAGCTTCAGGCCGCATGAAATCTGATCGCGGGCCGTGATTGGCCCCCGAGCCAGACTTTGGACATCCCTGCATTAGATGATCAGAGAGGTTAAGATGATGATCTTTCCAAAGTCACTACCGCTGATTTTTTTATATTTAACTGATATCATGAATCTCCCATAAGTGTAACTATACTGTGTTTTGCAGTTGACCAATGTTAACCACATTTGACCCAGAACTTTCTGTGCGTAGCAAAACATTACCAGCAAACTTAATTCAGGTGGCAGTCACACATTTAGAGAAAACATAGATAGGTAGATGGGTGGGGTAGAGACATAAAAGCCAGCTATTGTTCAAACCCTGTGTCTTTTGGCAGCAGGTCTGCCCTGATCAGCTGTATTAAAAATGTGATGTAACACTATTCATGTGACTATCCTGATAGATTCTCAGATCTGCATTAAAACCATCAGATATGCAAACAAATGCAACGTCTGACAACAGAAAACATGTCAGCACCTGCCAAAAAGAAGGACTTTAACTTAAACTTTAACTTGTAAAGTAACAAGTTATTAGTGACTCTCCCTCTCTCTGTTGAGTTGGGTAAATGACTTCTGAGTTTTAGTAGGAGGATGAAGGCTGTGTGTGCGTGACACCACATGTGGCTCTTTAACCCTAGAATCACCAAGGGGTCATTTTTACATGCCCTGACATTTTAAAATACATGTATCTCTGTTCAAATAAAAAGATTTTAAAAACCATCATCATCATATCTGCAGCCAACAACCGTACCACGCCCAGTTGCCTAGCAACTGGCATTGTAGAGATTGTGAGAGAGTGTGATGCTAGACTGAAAATCAGATGAAGGAGAGACAATGGGCGTAACTAAAACAATGCAATGTTATCCAAAATTCTTTTGTCCTAGAGGGTTTATAGGTTAAAAGCAAATCAGATAAAAAGGTGACCATCAAGAGATTTATTGGCATGAATATTAAAAGTTACATTAGAGCTAAAGCTAAATTACATATTAATGGATATGTATCATTTCCCTTACTCAAAATGACTGATGATGAAATGATGAAAAGCATTTCAGCTGTTCTCAATGCCTCCTACATCTGTTAATGACTTTTCCTAAAATGGGTTTATTGATCTAGTGAATTATGGAGGGAAAGATAAAAAATAATAATGATCTTTTATACCTGCACCTAACAATGGGCATTGTTTAGACATCTTTTGGTGAACAGGCTGCTGTATCATATGTGAGAGAAAAGTATATTTAATAGATAGTATGTTACACTGGTGGATTTGGAAACAACAACAGGAGCAGAACAAGGATGAATGGCCAAGAATATCTGACAGATTAATGATAGACTGACAATCAGATGGAGGAGAGATGACGGACATGTGTGAGGGAGAATCAGGAAGAGAACATGGGTGTGCGTGAGAGAGATACAGATCATACCATTTCTTTATTTTCCGTACGGTAACTAAAACAATACACTGTTATGCAAATTCTTTTTGGACAGTAAAAGGTGTGGGTGACGGATGGCATGTGGCTATTTGAAGGTCAATTAGTTTTTGACTCGTCTGACTGGTTGGCCTCACTTGCAGGTTACCAAAATGGAGGACTGACAGCTGCCAATCATACATTTAAACATCCAGTAGTGAGTTTGTTCTTAAAACTATGAACATTCTCTGCTGCCCTCAGGTCTTCAGGGAGGCTGTTCCACAGACGTGGACCACAGAAAAAAAAAGGAGGCCTCACCGTGGGTTTTCATTCTGACGTGAGGGGTGATTAAAAGGCCATTCTCAGAAGACCTGAGGGTCCTAGAGGGTTTATAGGTTAAAAGCAAATCAGATAAAAAGGTGACCATCAAGAGATTTAATGGCATGAATATTAAAAGTTACATTAGAGCTAAAGCTAAATTACATATTAATGGATATGTATCATTTCCCTTACTCAAAATGACTCATGACTCATGATGAAAAGCATTTCAGCTGTTCTCAATGCCTCCTACATCTGTTAATGACTTTTTCTAAAATGGGTTTATTGATCTAGTGAATTATGGAGGGAAAGATAAAAAATAAACATGATCTTTTATACCTGCACCTAACAATGGGCATTGTAGAGACATCTTTTGGTGAACAGGCTGCTGTATCATATGTTAGAGATAAGTATATTTAATAGATAGTATGTTACATTGGTGGATTTGGAAACAACAACAGGAGTAGAACAAGGATGAATGGCCAAGAATTTCTGACAGATTAATGATAGACTGAAAATCAGATGGAGGAGAGATGACGGACATGTGTGAGGGAGAATCAGGAAGAGAACATGGGTGTGCATGAGAGAGATACAGATCATACCATTTATTTATTTTCCGTACGGTAACTAAAACAATACACTGTTGTGCAAATTCTTTTTGGTCAGTAAAAGGTGCGGGTGACGGATGGCATGTGGCTATTTGAAGGTCAAATAGTTTTTGACTCGTCTGACTGGTTGGCCTCACCTGCAGGTTACCATGATGGAGGACTGACAGCTGCCAGTGATACATTTAAACATCCAGCAGTGCATTAAATACATTGTGGACGTTACTACTTGCCTGTTGTTATAAGTTTTATCTGTATTTGTAAATGTACCCATAATAATTTAAAGAACCAAATAATATAAATAAATCTTGAAACCTTTTTTGTTTCGTTTTTATCCTCACTCTCTTTTGTGGCTCTTTTTATAATCCAAATAAACTTTATTAGCATGAATGTTAAAGTTGCATTACTGCCAAAGTTAAATGACATATTAATGAATAGGTATCACATTTCTCTCACTCACTTGTGTTTAGCAAGCTCAAAGTAATTGGTGAAGGCCAGGGTAAGATGATGATCTTTCCAAAGTTAATACTATGTTGGTTCATCTATATTTAACTGATATTATGAATCTTCCACTGTAACTACCTATACATTTTACATTTGGGGTCATTTTGACCTCAGGACAACAGTCATGTCCTCCCAATTGCCACACACCTTTTGTCCTCTGGGGTCAAAATGACCCCGCCTGGTTTTACCTTTTATTTATAGCATATAGTATAAATTGTCAATCGATTGTGTGTTACACCTTTATTCTTACTTCAGAGCAACCCATTATCACATATTTTTCTATTTGTTTTGGAATTTAGGGCCAATAGACCTTGTTTACATGAAAGTATACTCTGTTGATTTAATTCAGGTGGCAGTCACAAATCAAAACTATTTAGAGGGAGGTTGGTAGGTGGATGGGTGTGGTAGAGACATAAAAGTCAGCTGTTGTTCAAACTCTCTGCGTCTTTTGGCAGCAGGTCTACCCTGATCAGCTGTATAAACAACGTGCTATAACATTCGCTTGACTACTGATATATCTACCATTTGTCAGATCTGCATCAAAAGATATACAAGAAACAACAACCTCGGACACTTCAAAATGAACTTATCAGAGGACTTCAGGCAATGGACTGTAGAGCAAACATGTCAGTTCCTGGAAAGAAACAATCTTGGAGAATTCAAGGATGCATTTAAGGGTTGTTTTTTTTATTATTATTATTATTATTTTGTAGATAAAATTGATAGTCAGTTTTCATGGCTGCCTTAAATAAGGTATCCAGTTGAAAGCTGCTTTAAGTCAGGACTTTCACTGTGCTTCTGTATTGTGTTGCATGAAAGCTAATATCAAGGTTACTTGTCAAAATAAAAATGTAATATGTAATGTAATACAGGACTGCTATTAACAATTTCCTCTTTTCCCCAGAAAAAAAAATCACTGGTGCCGTGCTGCCAGATCTCACAGTTGCCACATTAAAGGAGATGGATATAGCGTAAGTGTCTCCCCTTGTTAAATGAGGTCGCAATGTCTACAAATTATAACAATCCTGGATAGCAGGATGTGTGTACAAAACAAATTCTTCAAAGCTGTAACACTAATATGATGCAACAACAATCACCTGACTGGATTTATTTAAGGTTTCACAGCTCACTTTTCTACAACTCATTTCCTACTATACTCCTCTGTATTTTATTTAGGGATCCTGATGACTATGGAAAAATCCTGGACTGTATCAGGAAACTTTGGGAGATCCCACAACAAAACAAGGAAGCAAAGGAGTCCAAAGTGAGTGAATGAACCTACACAACCATAAAGTCTAGAATGTGTATGTGTACTGTCAATTGTTGAGTGCATTATCAGTCTACAGCAAAAGATGATGAGATGTGAGAGGCAGGGAAAAATTGAAAATGAGAATGTGTTGTTTGTGTTTTTCCAGGTGTTTAATGATCCCATCCACGGGCATATGGAGTTACACCCACTTCTCGTCACAATCATTAACACACCTCAGTTTCAGAGACTTCGAAACATCAAGCAGCTTGGGGGGGCCTACTATGTTTACCCTGGAGCATCCCACAACCGATTTGAACACTCCATTGGGTATGTCCGTATGTTTTCAGAGAGACACAGCCATACTAGATCAGTGTGCAGTAAAATATAAGCAATAAAACTAAAGTGATCACATTTCATACCATATAGTAACAGGTATAACGTATAATAAAAGTGAATATTTCCAGTTTTATAACAGGATACTAATGTACAACAGGATATTAATGTGCAGTGTGTGTGTGTGTGTGTGTGTGTAAAAAGGGTGGCGCACTTAGCAGGAGAGCTTGTAAAAGCTCTGAAAACACGACAACCAAAACTCATCACTGACAGAGACATCCTTTGTGTGCAGATTGCTGGTCTTTGTCATGACCTGGGTGAGTGATGCACACATTTTGACATTTACATGCATTATGTTTTAAATGGTTGTTGTTTGGTGTGATTAAGACTGAAAATGAATGTGACACTATCAAATCAAATAAGCTGGTGTTGAAGAAAACAGAAAATAAAAATGATGTGGACAATGGTTTACATCAGGGGTGTCAAACTAAAATATACAGTGGGCCAAAATTTAAAACTTAGACAAAGTCGCGGGCCAACATTGACATTTATTTAAAAAATGGACCTAAACAAGTTCAAACAATATGGAACAAGCAACGCTTGATATAACTTAATATTGCACACATGCAAAATTGAATTTCAAATTAAAAAAAACACATCAATGGCATTCATTTCTTAAATAAAATTTAAATAAAAATCGTATGCCTCTTTCTTTGTATGCAGCCAATTTAAATTTAACAGTAATCTTTTTTTCTACAGGCGAATAATACATTTAAAAATAAAATAACAATAATGAACCAATTGGCTAATAATAATATCCTTCAATGAACGTGCAACCATTAACAAGAAAAACAACAACTTTTTCTAACAAGAAAAGTATCAGATGTGTCGCTGCTCTCATCCACAGCAAGGGAGAATGCAACGAAATCTTTTCCCTTTTCCATCAGCTGGTCATATAGCTTGGTGGCATGATCACATGTGCGATCAGCTACTGTGTTTCTGCTCAGGCTCACATTTGAAAATATTTGCTTTTTCTCTGGGCACACGAGGTCACAAACTTTCATCATGCACTTTTTCACAAACTCTCCCTCATCGAAGGGCCGGGCTGATTTTGCGATCTCTGCTGCCACAATAAAACTCGCCTTTACAGCAGCCTCACTTTGTGATATTACTTTTTTGAACATAGTCTGTTGTGAAACCAAACTTCTTTTCATCTCCTCTACTTTCTGGCGCCTTTGAGTCATGTCCATGTCCTTGTACTTGTCGTGGTGTTTCGTTTCTTAGTGTCTTCTAATGTTGTACTCTTTGGTTATAGCCACGTTGGCTCCACATACAAGGCAAACAGGTCTGTCTTTTACATATGTAAACAGATATTCTGCCCCCCACCTGTCCAGAAAGCTCCTGTTTCCTGCCTTTCTTTTCGCCATGGCCGTGGGTAGCACGGTCGCTATGACTACTGTCAACAGAGGAGAGGGTGTCCTGTACTGATTGACGCGCCAAAACACTAGTAGAGCATTCTGGGATTTGTAGTATTAGCGGTACATGCGCTGTATAATACCGGCGGGCCAGCTCTAGTAGTAATTTGGTATTGCCTCGCGGGCCAAATATAATTACACTGCGGGCCATATTTGGCCCGCGGGCCAGAGTTTGACACCTATCGTTTACATGAATATTCACAATGTACGGTATGCATTTCTCTTAATAAAACTGCTGTTCTCATGTCAGTGTTCAACTACTGCCAACAGTCCCTGCAGTTCCATTCAAAATAAATACCTGAAAGCAAAGGTCAATCAGTTCCTTGAGCTGGAATACCTTACAATAAAAGATTACAAAATCTTCAGCAGTTATCAGAGAAGAAGTGACTAACGAATGAGAAACTAAGTGGTAGTGAAGTATTAGTTCTTTATTAACTTCAGATCAAATTTTAAAGAGTAGCTAATGATCAGTTAATTTAAATATGTGTGAGGAAGAAATACTAAATTGTTACTTCACTAATAATTTGGAATGGAGGACTACATGGAAGAATGATGAGTTATTAGAGTCAATCTCTGTGATTTACAGACCTCCCTGATGGACAGTAAAGTAAACTGCTGCCCACTATAGCTGCTGTTAGCTAATGTTAGCTGACTTTGTTAGCTGCCCGGACTGTGAGCTCAGAGCACAGAGAAAGTGTTAGTCTTTGTACCACAGGTATTTTGAACCACAGGTAAGAGGTCTTCAGGCCTAAATGCTGACGGAGGAATCAGACCATGTCAGAACCAGAGCTGGGCAAGCAATAAAATAGACACTCAATGGTTTCGTATATAGAGAGAACTGAAAATTTGAGAATTTGAACATGTATTAATGACTAGCAATTTGAGTCATAACTAACAGGTGTAGAGTCATTTTTCTGAAACTTCATTTGAAGACATTTGTCATTAGGTTAACTTAGATTTATTTCTCCATAATTAGGACATGGACCATTTTCCCATCTGTTTGATGGAATGTTCATCCCTGAAGCACGTCCAGGAAAAGAGTGGAAGGTAAGAAAAACTTATTTCTGTTGTCCATGAGATAATCAACCACAAAAATAAAGTACATTTAAAGAAACACAGCCAGAAGCTGCATTAAGGAAGCGAATCATTGTGTTATAAATGGTAACTGATTAGCAAAAACATAAACAAATCAATTGCAGAAAAAAGGCGTAGTGCTGGCTTGTTCTAACCTTGCAGGGCAGCTGGGTTTGTGATGCTTCAAGGTATGCACTTGTGTCCAAACAAACCAGCATCCTATGAGGAACTACTGGCTGCTACAGCCATGGTTTAATGCTAGTTGAGCAATACCACTCAAGTCTGTCTATTAAATATGAAGCTGAAATAAAACCAGTATTCACATTCTGTGTATTCTGTCATTTTTAAAGCAAAGATAAGCTCTCTCTACTTGAGCAGTGAGTCACTTTTTTTTTTTTCACTTTCTCATATTACCATATTAATGTTGCAGTCTGTATGTTGCAGCATGAGACAGCCTCTTGTAAAATGTTTGACCATCTGGTGGAATGTAATAAACTGGAATCGTTGATGAAGCAGTATGGCTTGGTGCTGCCCGAGGACCTGATCTTCATCAAAGAGATGATTGAACCTAAGAAAGTCACAGATCAAGTAAGTCACTATACTGTCAGTACTGCCTGTGTCAATTCTGTGAAATCAGTCAGTATCATCAGTGTTACAAGTGTTACACTAAACAATGTCTAATGTCACTATTGTCTGTCATCTCCACAGTGGCCACATGAAGGCCGTCCAGAAAACAAGTCCTTCCTCTATGAAATCGTGTCCAACAAAAGAAATGGTGTTGATGTGGACAAGTTTGACTACTTTGCCAGGTGGGAATTTACTTTTTCATATAGAGTGAGATATCTACATATATTATTTTGACAGTATGCAAATTTCTCCAGGGTTCTTTGATGAGTTTAATGTAATTAACCCATTTTCTCCACATATTTTCTTGATATATCTCTGATCAGGGACTGCCACCAGCTGGGCCTCCAGACCAACTTTGACCACCTCCGCTTTTTTAAGTTTGCCAGGGTGTGTGAGGTGGACAGGTGGAGGCAGATCTGCGTTAGAGACAAGGTGCTGACATGTTACTTTTGCCTTTTTATCAGATTTTGAAAAGATTGATTCTGACTAAACTATACTCTCAACAGGAGGAGGATAATATGACTGAAATGTTCCACACAAGGTACTGCCTTCACAAAAGAGCATACCAGCACAAAGTGAACAAGATCATAGAGAGGATGTAAGTACCTCCACTTCCCATGTTAGCACTCTAACAACATTTAGCTTTGTCTGATGTAACTTAAATGTTCTGAAAAGTAATATGTTGGGTATGATTATCCAGGATCACAGAGGCCTTTTTAAAAGCAGACAAGAACATCACGATTGAAGGCTCGGGAGGGAAGATGTTTACTCTCTCCACAGCCAAAGATGACATGGAGGCCTACACCAAGCTGACAGGTCTGTAGATACCACTGTGCGCAGTTAGCTTTGTTTTTGTGTTTGTTTACATCAATAGTGACATAAAGCCTTTATTATAATTCAACCATAAATCCAGCTTTACATATGAACTTTTGCACTTTAGTTACAACAATAGGTTTCCATCCACCTGTTTTTTTATTATACACATTTTCAATTTATGCATACAATTTTTTAAATAACAAATACCAGATCCTGTAAAAGTTGTAATAAGTGATAAATATATATGCCAGATTAAGACAGTTTTACTCAAACGTGTTTAAATATATATATTTTTTCTATTTAAGTATTATTGTATTTAAGAACAAATTAATGAAGTAATTTTCAGCACAGTTATATTGCCTTTCAGTTTGCAGTGTCAATTATGTAGTTTGGAAAACTCTGAATGATTTTGTGAGCTTCTTTTTTCTTCCTATAGATAATGTGTTTGAACAAATACTCAACTCTACCTCCGAGGAGCTGGCTGAGGCAAGGAAGATTCTAGAGAGGGTCACCTCTCGAAAGCTGTACAAGTTTCTGGGCGAAACACGTGTGGAAACCATCATGGTGTGTACTGATGTCTGTGCTAGGCTGAATTGTCTTAGACATAACAAAGCTGGATGTCATGGCTTGTTGTTCTTTCTTTCCTAGACATTTAATTGGATGTGATAGCAGTGTGAGTAATATTATAGGATGAAATCTCACTTAGACTGGCCATTTTAATGCTGTTCCTCCTCGTTCCGGTGGTCCAAAACTCCCGTGCTAGGGGTGTAAAAAACAACATTTCAAAGATGCCCCAATAATCACAATCTTCCAAGCTACTGTAGCTGTCATATTTCATGAGATGTGGTCTTCATACAAAGTGTTAACAAAAGTTTTTCATAATTGACACACAGGCCCCTTGGACAGGCTTTTAGCAAAAGCTCTATTTTCCTAAAAGAAACAAATATGTATTTTTTACATTTAATGTGGATGTACAATTCAAGTCCTATATCCCACCCACTTCTTAGGATCATTTGTTTCATGATTGGAAAATGGAACTGGCTGAAGAACTTCCTCCAAGGAACCCTGGGAATGAGAAGCTGAATCCAGGAGACTTCGTAATCATGGTCAGTATTTAGTCTAATTACTTCACTTTTCTTAAAATATTGGTCATGATTTGATTTGTATGATGTTGCCTTCCTCAGCTGTGGCATAATTCACTTGTGAATATGAAAAACATATTACCTTTTTCTTTTAGGTCATTACTATGGATTATGGGATGAAAGACAAGGATCCCATTGAAGAAATTAATTTCTACAGCAAGTATGACAATACTAGTGCGGAGAAGAGGAAGGTCAGAACTAAAGCAATACAACAAAACTTTTCATTTTTGTCTTTATTTGTGTGAGGTGTTTGTTCATTGTGTGTATTTCTGCATAATGAAAACTATGTTATGTCATTATTCCCAAATTTATGCTGTCAGGCCTGTGAGCGGACCCAGATTCGCCCAATGTGCTTTTCTGAAAAGCTGATCAGGTTTTACTGCAAGAAGACTGATGACAAGAGTTTTACGGCCGACAAGGAGAATTTTGAGCAGTGGTGCAGGAACAAGGGTTTTCCAGAGTACAGGTAATATTTTGATCTTGGCTGTTAAATATAGGATTCTGTAGGTACTATTAAATGGCAGTTATTATCTGTATCATGTTACGAGCATTAGGATGGGAACATAAGCAAGGATGGATCAATTACATATTCCATCATGTAATGTGATTGCACTTCTATTTCTCTCTAATAAATAAATCTTATTATTGATTAATTTACTGATTATTTTATGAATCTACGAAAAATAGTTAGCCTATATAAAATAGAGAAAATGCCTGTCACAATTTCCTAAAGCCCAAGGTGGCGCACGCAAATAGTTTGTTTCTTCTTCCCAAAGATCAAAATTATCAGTTTACTATCATCCATCCATCAGCTGTGAGCGCTTATCTTCAATAGAGTCACAGTGGCTGGAGGGGCTGGAGCCTATGTCAGCTGACTTTGGGCGACAAAGTCACACAAATCAGTTTATCAAAATAGTTGCCCATTAAATCTATGTTATCCACTAATCATTTCAGCTCCAAGGCAGTCTAAGGCCCTATTTCAATAATGTATCTGTCACTCTGCACTGCTCTTGTTAATACTAATGTACTTGTCTGTGCTGTCTTTAGTCAAATGCAGGATGAAGACATCGCTGATCCTTGAAATGAAGAAAGGAAGCAAAGCTTGAGCAGAGCAGAGTGTGTATGTAGACACAATTTTCCCCCAAAACAAATGACATACAAAAGGATCCATTGTTGCATAATCAGGGAATGTAGGCTACTTGTTTGTTTGTTTTAGATTGATCATTTTGAAATCAGACTCCTTTCTCCATCTGCAGCTGCATGTGTCTCATTTTAAACTGCCAAAGCATACCATTATGTAATTCTGTTGTGAACAATGAATCATAGTTACTTAAAATATCTTTGTGTGACACTAGATATGTGTGTTTTCTTCATATTTAGACTTCTTTGTGTATTCCTTATAATCAGAGCAAGACGTAAAGCACCACAGCGTGTTATCTAATTAATTTTTGGTTTGGGGATTTCAAATATTTATGCTGTTTGGTTTTGATGTTTATCATGTGGATTAATGTGGAAACGTGATTAGATATTTTGAGTGATATTTGATTGGTGGTGGTTATTTTGATTGGTTGTTGGTCATTTCCTCACCTACAGAATTTATCATTACTTATTTACTGTTCATTTTTTCATTCATTTTTAAATGTTTGTTTTTATTGGTGGAATTATTTTATCCTGATTTTTGTCTTTGTTTTGAATTATTCTACCTTTTGCAACTGGCTCTTGATAAGCACTTTGTAATTCATCTATCAATCATCTATCATCTATATATGGTTAGAATGGTGAAGACAAACTTTGTGTATCACAGTTTTTTTGCTCATTGTGTGAAATTATTATATTCTTCATATGTAATGGGGCTATAAAGGGAAAACTGATGAGGTTATTAGAACCTTTAACTTTATTCATATTCAACAGATTGTGTCTGTAATCTCTATCTCTATTTGAAATAAAGCTCTTTATCTCTTTTTTTTCTTTTTGCTTGTGTGCACAAGATAATATATTCTGGCCCAAGTTATGGTCATGAATGAAAGAAGTAATAACTCATACAAATATAGAAAATGTATAATATAACTTTAAATTATAATTATTTAGCCATACATGAATTGACACTGTCACCAAACAGATGTATTAAAATGGGTGATGAAGTGAAGGTAACTTTGAATGAAACAATGAAATAAAACATTGTAACTACTGCATGAAACTTTAACTTATTACACTTACTTATTGTACTTACTTAAAATCCTGTTTCTCAGATTGTACCGCCTCTGCTTTATCTTTGTATATGAAGCTAAATTAAGGCGACAGAAATCTATCTGCCATACTATTTTTACCATAACAGCTATCTCTTTAATATCACTGGTTGCATTAGACCAGGGGTGTCCAAACTTCTTTTAAAGAGGGCCAGATTTGACAATGTGAAGATGCCCGGGGACCAACACTTTCATTTTAAAAATGAAAAAACGAACAATAAAAGTTGCATACAAATGCACTGTTCTCTAACAATTTTGTTTTCATTGTCACAATTATATATTTTTTTTAAATGGCAATGTAACCAAATCTAAACCAATCAGGCGTGAACAAATCTAAATACCAGTTCTTCCTTTCTTTCACATCTGGAGTCAGATAACAAAGAATAAATTGTATGGAATACGTTAAACCTGCATGAAGTTGATACAAATCTTAACCTTATGTTCATTCTAAACATGCTTTATTATGAGTAATGCAAAGTCTGTTAACATTTAAGTTTAAAACGTATCACTCTTCTCTTTCACAAAATCATTCAGAAAGTAATATTTTGTGTCACATCTACAGATATAACACCAGCAGTTATGTGCTTAAAGGTTCAAATGCTTCATTATGTCAACCAAAAAAGCCAAATCTTCCAGCCATACAGTATCTAACAATCCTAGCAGGCCATAAATAATATATTATAAAAATGAAGCTTCGGGCCGCATGAAATCTGACCGCGGGCCTTGATCGGCCCCCAAGCCAGACTTTGGACAAGAAGATGATCTTTCCAAAGTCACTACTGCTGATTTCTTTGTATTTAACTGATATCATGAATCTCCCATAAGTGTAACTATACTGTGTTTTGCAGTTGACCAATGTTAACCACATTTGACCCAGAACTTTCTGTGCGTAGCAAAACATTACCAGCAAACTTAATTCAGGTGGAGGTCACACATTTAGAGAAAACATAGATAGGTAGATGGGTGGGGTAGAGACATAAAAGCCAGCTATTGTTCAAATCCTGTGTCTTTTGGCAGCAGGTCTGCCCTGATCAGCTGTATTAAAAATGTGATGTAACATTATTCATTTGACTATCCTGATAGATTCTCAGATCTGCATTAAAACCATCAGATATACAAACAAATGCAACCTCTGACAACAGAAAACATGTCAGCACCTGCCAAAAAGAAGGACTTCAACTTAAACTTTAACTTGTAAAGTAACAAGTTATTAGTGACTCTCCCTCTCTCTGTTGAGTTGGGTAAATGACTTCTAAGTTTTAGTAGAAGGGTGAAGGCTGTGTGTGCGTGATAGCACCACATGTGGCTCTTTAACCCTAGAATCACCAAGGGGCCCGACATTTGTGCCATGCCCAGTTGCCTAGCAACCGATTTTGTTACAGGCTGCTGTATCACGAGCGAGAGATAAGTATATTTAATAGATATTATGTTACATAGGTGAATTTGGAAACAGCAACAGGAGCAGAACAAGGATGAATCACATGGCGGAGAGATGACAGACATGAGTGAGGGAGAATCAGATAGAGAGAGAACATAGGTGTGCATAAGAGAGATACTGTACAGAGCATATAATTTCTTTATTTCGAATACTTTAAAACCATATGTTGTTATCAACATAAATTTTGTCAGTAAAAGGTGTGGGTGCCTGGTGGCATGCGGCTATTTAAAAGCAGGTCAGGTTTTTGACTCGTTGGCCTCACCTGCAGGTTACCAGAATGGAGGACTGACAGCTGCCAATGATACATTTAAACATCCAGCAGTGCATTAAATACATTGTGGATGTTACTACTTGCCTGTTGCTGTTAGTTTTATCTGTATTTTGGTCTTTCTGATGCAATTTGTTATATTTATAAATGCTTAAATTGACTGGAAATACGTCAAAATAAGGTAAAATGTCTTGCTGTAACTGCTATTGATCAAGTTTGAAAAAAATTGTAGTTTCTGCAGGAAGAAAGGGCCAATAGATAAACAAAAAGACAGATTTGTATTAATTCTCAGTTAAAGTATAAAATATTACATCTTATGCTAACTAAGAAATGGCATTCTGTTAATTGTAGTTCTCATTGATATCACCCATTAAATCAATCCAATCAAATAAATCTCTTAAGGATTCACTGTGGCCGGAGTCACTACAGCAAGAGTGACAAGAAGTATTATTTATTTATGAGAGGGCCATAATATTAGAAACAGTTCTAAATATAATGCAGTCCAGTTTCACACTACTGCAAACTACAACCTCAATGGTAAACATAATAGTCAAATTAATACCTCTCTGACACTGTCAACAAGAACTGAAAAATTATAAACATCGCAAGAGGAGAATCTGGATCACATTGTATTGTACAGTACAAGTGTACCTCATGAAGTGACAGGCTTTGTTTAGACATCTCTTGGTGAACAGGATGCCGTATTACAAGCGAAAGGTAAATATAGGCTGTGTGTGCGTGATAGCATCACATGTGGCTCTATGACCGTGGGGCCTAACAGTCACGCCACGCCCAGTTGCCTAGCAACCGACTTTGTTTAGACAACTTTTGGTAAAGTATAAGTATAGGTAAGTATAAGTATAGGTAAGTATATTAAATAGATACTATGTTACATAGGTGGATTTGGAAACAACATATTAAAGAATGTGCATCACATTTCTCTCAACTACTTGTGTTTAGGAAACTCAAAGTACTTGGTGAAGGTCAGGGTAAGATGATGATCTTTCCAAAGTCAACACTGTTGCTTTGTCTATTAACTGATATCATGAATCTCCCTTAACTGTAACTATATTGTGTTGACTAATTGCCAGCAAACTTAATGCATGTGGCAGAAATTTAGAGACAACATAGGTAGGTAGATGGGTGTGGTAGAGACATAAAAGGCGGCTGTTGTTCAAACCCTCTGTGTTTTTGGCAGCAGATCTGCCAAGATCATTTGTATAAAGAACATGATGGCACATTATTCATTTGACTATCCTATTCATTTTACTATTGGGTGGCCGTGGCTCAGATGGTAGACCGGGTCGTCCACTAATCAGATCAGTCTGCATGTCGAAGTGTCCTTGGGCAAGATGCTGAACCCCAAATTGCTCCTGAAGGCTGCGCCATCGGTCTGTGAATGCCTATGAATGGTTAGCTCCTAAAACTGATGAGCAGTTGGCACCTTGCATGGCAGCTGATGCCATCAGTGTATGAATGTGTGTGAATGGGTGAATGAGATCTGTAGTGTAAAAGCACTTTGAGTTGTCGGAAGACTAAAAAGGCACTATATAAGTACAGTCCATTTACTATCCTGATATATCTACCATTTGTCAGATCTGCATCAAAAGCGTGACATATACGAACAAATGCAACCTCTGACAGCAGGAAAACACCTGCAAAAAAAGGACTTTAACTTAAACTGTAATTTGTAAAGTAACAAGTTATTAGTGACTTCTCTCCCTCTCTCTGTTGAGTTGGGTAAATAACTTCTAAGTTTTAGTAGAAGGGTGCGTGATAGCACCACATTTAGCTCTTTAACCCTAGAAACACCAAGAGGTCATGGCATTTTTTAAATGCATGTATTTCTGTTAAAATAAAAATACATTTTTTAAAGATATATCATTTATACCTGTGCCCAACAGTTGTGCAACACCTGGCTGCCTGGCAACCTGCATTGTTTAGACATCTTTTGATGAACAGGCTGCTGTATCACATGTGAGAGATAAGTATATTTAATAGATATTATGTTACATTGGTGGATTTGGAAACAACAACAGGAGCAGAACAAAGATGAATGGCCAAGAATTTCTGGCAGACTGATGATAGACTGAAAATCAGATGGAGGAGAGATGACGGACATGAGTGAGGGAGAATCAGATAGAGAGAGAACATAGGTGTGCATGAGAGAGATACAGAGCACATCATTTCTTTATTTCCAATACTCTAAAACCATACACTTTAAATAAAAATAATTTTGTCTGTAAAAGGTGTGGGTGATGGATGGCATGTGGCTAATTAAAGGCAGGTCAGATATTTTTTGACTCATTTGACTGGTTGGCCTCACCTGCATGTTACCACAATGGAGGACTGACAGTGGTCAATAATACATTTAAACATCCAGCAGTGCAGTAAATACACTGTTGGGGTTACTACTTGCCTATTGCTGTTATTTTTTATATCTGTAAATGAATAAGTACTCACAATGAATTGAGGACCAAATAATGTTCAATCTTGAATCCTTTTTTCAGTGAATCAATCAGACTTTATTTGTATAGCACTTTTCATACAAACAAAATGTAACACAAAGTACTTCAGACAATAACCCCCCCAACCCTTTACCTCATTCCATTAAAAACAAAAGCACAACACACAGTCCAGAGTCCACAGAACTGAGGAAGAGACATTTCATCATCTTGCATTGAGGAAACACTGGAAAAAAGTAGAACAAAATAAAATAAACTCCACTCAAAAACTAATGAAATTTGTGTTTGGTAGATTATTTCTTTGTTGTGACAATGCTTTTTGGCAAGGTTGCCACAATGGAGGACTGACAGTGGTCAATATTACATTAAATAAATTTAAACATTCAGCAATGGATTGTGGAAGTTACTACTTGACTGATGCCATGAGTTTGATCTGTATTTTTATATGAGTAAGTACCCACAAGGACCATATAATGTTATTTATTGGATCCTTTTTTGTTTCGTTTTATTTTCTCACCGACTCTCTTTATTGGCACTATTCATGTTTAGCTAACTCAAAGTACTTCGTGGAGGTCAGGGTAAGATGATGATCTTTCCAAAGTCAGCACTCTATATTTAACTGATATCATGAACCCCCCATAACTGTAACTATATTGTGTTTTACAGTTGACTAATGTTAACCACATTTGACCCGGAACTTTCTGTATTGGAAACAAACTAAACTCAGGTGGCAGTCACAAACCAAACTATTTAGAGGGAAGATAGGTAGGTGGATGGAAAAGACATCAAAGTCAGCTGTTGTTCAAAGTCTGTGTCTTTTGGCAGCAGGTCTACCCTGATCAGCTGAAATGCAAATATATTTGGTAGGTAGATGGGTGTGGTAGAGACATACAAGGCGGCTGTTGTTGCAGCAGATCTGCCAAGATCATTTGTATAAAGAACATGATGCCACATAATTCATTTGACTATCCTATTCATTTTACTATTGGGCGGCCATGGCTCAGAAGACATAAAAGTCAGCTGTTGTTCAAACTCTGTGTCTTTTGGCAGCAGGTCTACCCTGATCAGCTGTATAAACAACGTGCTATAACATTCGCTTGACTACTGATATATCTACCATTTGTCAGATCTGCATCAAAAGATATACAAGAAACAACAACCTCGGACAATTCAAAATGAGCTTGCCAGGGGACGTCAGGCAATGGACTGTAGAGCAGACATGTCAGTTCCTGGGAAGAAACGTTCTTGGAGAATTCAAGGGTGCATTTATGGGTTGGTTTTTTTTATTATTATTATTTTGTAGATAAAATTGATGGTCAGTTTTCATGGCTGGCTTAAATAAGGTATCCAGTTGAAAGCTGCTTTAAGTCAGGACTTTCACTGTGCTTCTGTGTTGTGAGGCATGAAAGCTAATATCAAGGTTACTTGTCAAAATAAAAAAACATGTAATACAGGACTGCTATTAACAATTTCCTCTTTTCCCCAGCCAAAAAAATCACTGGTGCCATGCTGCCAGATCTCACAGTTGCCACATTAAAGGAGATGGGTATAACGTAAGTGTCTCCCCTTGTTAAATGAGGTTGCAATGTCTACAAATTATAACAATCCTGGATAGCAGGATGTGTGTACAAAACAAATTCTTCAAAGCTGTAACACTAATATGATGCAACAACAATCACCTGACTGGATTTATTTAAGGTTTCACACCTCACTTTTCTCTCTACAACTCATTTCCTACTATACTCCTCTGTATTTTATTTAGGGATCCTGATGACTATGGAAAAATCCTGGACTGTATCAGGAAACTTTGGAAGATCCCACAACAAACCAAGGTAATATATCATACCTAACCACACATCTCACTACATTTTCAGTGCTAGACAGATAGAGAAAGAGAGACTAAATAAAGGAAAGATGAAGAGCTCATAGATTAAACAGCAAAGGGGTCCAAAGTCAGTGAATGAACCTACACAACCAGAAAGTCAAGAATGTGTATGTGTTCTGTCAATTGTTGAGTGCATTATCAGTCTACAGCAAAAGATGATGAGATGTGGGAGGCAGGGAAAAAATGAAAATGAGAATGTGTTGTTTGTGTTTTTCCAGGTGTTTAATGATCCCATCCACGGGCATATGGAGTTACACCCACTTCTCGTCAGAATCATTAACACACCTCAGTTTCAGAGACTTCGAAACATCAAGCAGCTTGGGGGGGCCTACTATGTTTACCCTGGAGCATCCCACAACCGATTTGAACACTCCATTGGGTATGTCCGTATGTTTTCAGAGAGACACAGCCATACTAGATCAGTGTGCAGTAAAATATAAGCAATAAAACTAAAGTGATCACATTTCATACCATATAATAACAGGTATAAGGTATAATAAAAGTGAATATTTCCAGTTTTATAACAGGATACTAATGTACAACAGTATATTAATGTGCAGTGTGTGTGTGTGTGTGTGTGTGTGTGTGTGTGTGTAAAAAGGGTGGCGCACTTAGCAGGAGAGCTTGTAAAAGCTCTGAGAACACGGCAACCAGAACTCATCATCACTGACAGAGACGTCCTTTGTGTGCAGATTGCTGGTCTTTGTCATGACCTGGGTGAGTGATGCACACATTTTGACATTTACATGCATTATGTTTAAAATGGTCGTTGTTTGGTGTGATTAAGACTGAAAATGAATGTGACACTATCCACAAATCAAATAAGCTGGTGTTGAAGAAAACAGAAAATAAAAATGATGTGGACAATGGTTTACATGAATATTCACAATGTACGATATGCATTTCTCTTAATAAAACTGCTGTTCTCATGTCAGTGTTCAACTACTGCCAACAGTCCCTGCAGTTCCATTCAAAATAAATACCTGAAAGCAAAGGTCGATCAGTTCCTTGAGCTGGAATACCTTACAATAAAAGGTTACAAAATCTCCAGCAGTTATCGGAGAAGAAGTGACTAACGAATGAGAAACTAAGTGGTAGTGAAGTATTAGTTATCTAGTAACTTCAGATCAAATTTTAAAGAGTAGCTAATGATCAGTTAATTTAAATATGTGTGAGGAAGAAATACGAAATTGTTACTTCACTAATATTTCCATAGGCTACATGGAAGAATGATGAGTTATTAGCGTCACTCTCTGTGATTTACAGACCTCCCTGATGGACAGTAAACTGCTGCCCACTATAGCTGCTGTTAGCTAATGTTAGCTGACTTTGTTAGCTGCCCGGACTATGAGCTCAGAGCACAGAGAAAGTGTTAGTCTTTGTACCACAGGTATTTTGAACCACAGGTAAGAGGTCTTCAGGCCTAAATGCTGACCGAGGAATCAAACCATGTCAGAACCAGAGCTGGGCAAGCAATAAAATAGAAACTCAATGGTGAAGAGAACTGAAAATCTGAGAATTTGAACATGTATTAATGACTAGCAATTTGAGTCATAACTAACAGGTGTAGAGTCATTTTTCTGAAACTTTATTTGAAGACATTTGTCATTAGGTTAACTTAGATTTATTTCTCCATAATTAGGACACGGACCATTTTCCCATCTGTTTGATGGAATGTTCCTCCCTGAAGCACGTCCAGGAATAGAGTGGAAGGTAAGAAAAACTTATTTCTGTTGTCCATGAGATAATCAATACCACTCAAGTCTGTCTATTAAATAGGAAGCTGAAATAAAACCAGTGTTCACATTCTGTGTATTCTGTCATTTTTAAAGCAAAGATAAGCTCTTTCTACTTGAGCAGTGAGTCACTGTTTTTTTTCACTTGAAATTCTCATATTAATGAATCTGTATGTTGCAGCATGAGACAGCCTCTTGTGATATGTTTGACCATCTGGTGAAATGTAATGAATTGGAATCGTTGATGGAGCAGTATGGCTTGGTGCTGCCCGAGGACCTGATCTTCATCAAAGAGATGATTGAACCTAAGGAAGTCACAGATCAAGTAAGTCACTATACTGTCAGTACTGCCTGTGTGAATTCTGTGAAATCAGTCAGTATCATCAGTGTTACAAGTGTTACACTAAACAATGTCTAATGTCACTATTGTCTGTCATCTCCACAGTGGCCGTATGAAGGCCGTCCAGAAAACAAGTCCTTCCTCTATGAAATCGTGTCCAACAAAAGAAATGGTGTTGATGTGGACAAGTTTGACTACTTTGCCAGGTGGGAATTTACTTTTTCATATAGAGTGAGATATCTACATATTATATTATTTTAACAATATGCAAATTTATCCAGGGTGCTTTGATGAGTTCAATGTAATTAACCCATTTTCTCCACATATTTTCTTGATATATCTCTGATCAGGGACTGCCACCAGCTGGGCCTCCAGACCAACTTTGACCACCTCCGCTTTTTTAAGTTTGCCAGGGTGTGTGAGGTGGATGGGTGGTGGCAGATCTGCGTTAGAGACAAGGTGCTGACAACGTTACTTTTGCCTTTTTATCAGATTTTGAAAAGATTGATTCTGACTAAACTATACTCTCAACAGGAGGAGGATAATATGACTGAAATGTTCCACACAAGGTACTGCCTCCACAAAAGAGCATACCAGCACAAAGTGAACAAGATCATAGAGAGGATGTAAGTACCTCCACTTCCCATGTTAGCACTCTAACAACATTTAGCTTTGTCTGATGTAACTTAAATGTTCTGAAAAGTAATATGTTGGGTATGATTATCCAGGATCACAGATGCCTTTTTAAAAGCAGACACGCACTTCACGATTGAAGGCTCAGGAGGGAAGATGTTTACTCTCTCCACAGCCATAGATGACATGGAGGCCTACACCAAGCTGACAGGTCTGTAGATACCACTGTGTGCAGTTAGCTTTGTTTTTTGTTTGTTTACATCAATAGTGACATAAAGCCTTTATTATCATTCAACCATAAATCCAGCTTTACATATGAACTTTTGCACTTTAGTTACAACAATAGATTTCCATTTTTTTATTACACACATTTTCAATTTATGCATACAGTTTTTTTAAATAACAAATACCAGATCCTGTAAAAGTTGTAATAAGTGATAAATATACATGCCAGATTAAGACAGTTTTAGTCAAACGTGTTTAAATATATATATTTTTTCATATTTAAGAACAAATTAATGAAGTAATTTTCATCACAGTTATATTACCTCTCAGTTTGCAGTGTCAATTATGTAGTTTGGAAAACTGAATGATTTTGTGAGCTTCTCTTTTCTTCCTGTAGATAATGTGTTTGAACAAATACTCAACTCTACCTCCGAGGAGCTGGCTGAGGCAAGGAAGATTCTAGTGAGGGTCACCACTCGAAGGCTGTACAAGTTTCTGGGCGAAACGCATGTGGAAACCATCTTGGTGTGTACTGATGTCTGTGCTAGGCTGAATTGTCTTAGACATAACAAAGCTAGATGTCATGGCTTGTTGTTCTTTCTTTCCTAGACATTTAATTGGATGTGATAGCAATGTGAGTAAAATTATAGGATGAAATCTCATTCAGACTACATCTGAAGAGCAGGGTTTGGGGTTCAAACCCCAACTCCTCCTGGCCATATACAGTTGTGTTCGAAATAATAGCAGTGTGTGTTAAAAAAAAGTGAGTAAAGCCCAGAATCCTTATAATAGCTATTATTTCCAGACACACAAATGTATTGGGAACACTGCATATTCTGTTCCAAATCAAAACATGAAGAAAAATGTATAAAAGATGTTATTACTTTACAGAGAGTGAAGAGAAAAAGAAAAAGAAGTTCAATTAGTGACATTCTGTGAAAAAAAACAGGTGTCAAACAGCTGGCCCTTATTTAAGGATGAAGACAGCAAATGTTGTACATGCTGTGGTTAGAGTGCATTTCTCTCTGAAAGTCTGAGTAAAATGGGTCATTCCAGACACCGTTCAAAAGAACAGTGTACCTTGAGCAAAAAGTTGATTGGAGAAGGGAAAATACATAAAGAAGTGCAGAAAATGATTCTCAGCTGCTCAGTTAAAATGGCAACCAAAACCAGAAAGACGTGGAAGAAAATGGAAAACCATTTGAATGAATCGAAGAATAGCCAAAATGTCAAAGACTCAGCCAATGATCAGCTTCAGGGAGATCAAAGGTCTAAAGTTACTTGTAAGTACTGTAACAATTGGAAGACGCTTATGTGAAGCCAAGCTATCATCAAGAAGCCCCCGCAAAGTCCCATTAGGCTTGTTGACGAGGTTACATTTTGCCAAAGAATTCAAGCCATAGTACATTGTGAAGACAGTGAAGCATGGTGGCGCAAGCATCATGATATGGGGATGTTTCTCAACCTATGGTGTGGGGCCTATTAAGTGCACACCAGGGATCATGGATCAGTTTGAATACATCAAAATACTTGAAGAGGTCATGTTGCCTTATGCCAAAGAGGATATGCCCTTGAAATGGGTGTTTCAACAAGAGAATGACCTCAAACACACCTGTTCCAGACCACTATTAACATTATGGAGTGGACAGCCCAATCCCTGGACCTTAATCCAATACAAAACTTGTGGGGTGACATAAAAAAGTTGTTTCTGAGGGAAAACCAAGAAATGCAGAGGAACTGTGGAATGTAGCACAATCGTCCTGGGCTGGAATACCTGTTTACAGGTGCCAAAAGTGGTCGTGCAACACAGTTGTGAAGTAGTTCTGAGAAACAGTGGGTGTATAACTAAATATAAGTTCAATGATTCACAGGAAAGCTAAATCTTCAAGCATTTTTCAGTTTTATACAGGAAATGTTTGAGTTAAGAAACATGCTGCTATTTTTTTGAACAGCCTAATATTCCTTTCTGTAAAGAAATAACAAATTTCATACATTTTTCTTAATGTTTTGATTTGGAATGGAATGCAGTGTTCTCAATGCATTTTCTTGTATGGAAATAAAAGCTATTATAAGGATTTTTGGGGGCTAAACTAGGAAATATATAGTAAAGCACTTTGTCAGTTAAGGTAAAAGTGCTATTATAAAACTGTTATCTTATAATTGCAACAAAATCTCACAAATCAACATTATGCAAGATTATTTATGAGAAATTATTTTTGCAACACGGTGCTCCTACAGTTTTGTCGTGCAATTCACATTTACATCACTGTCGTAGTAAGATGATTTACAGATTTGATGATTTTCCTGCTGCTACACCTCAACTCTTTGTGATTTATGGAATTTAGAGAGAGATTCCATAAATCACAGAAAACAACAAAAGCAACAAGAAAAGAAACTTTTCTTGTTAGCAGTGCAGCTGTGCTGTTTAATCTGGCCAGAGTAGAAGCTTGGTATTTACACTGCCAGCACAGGAGTTTCAGAATGCTGTCATCAATCTGACCTCCAACAGTCTCAGAAGCTGTGTTTGGTCCTGGTCTGCCTATGTTCACTTGGAGGCTGCTGAGCCCAGTTACGTTGTCATCTTTCCTGGCTCTGGATCTGGTGCCCATTTTAATGCTGTTCCTCACCAGCATTTCCCACCCCAGGACTTGAAACCTCCTCCCGGTGGTCCAAAGCTCCTGTGATAGTAGTGTAAACACAACATTCCAATAATACTTAAAGCTCTCAGTCTAAACCTAAATTCCACCGGGCACAGAGTCTTTTGCTCAGAATTGATCATTTCTCCTTGGAGTAGGTCACGTACTTAAGCATCTAGCAGTTAAGCGTCAAGCATTTTCGGCTGCAATTAGCTCCACCAGCACAGCCAGAACACATTGCAGTCATGCTAAGTGGATTTTACACTAAAAGAGTTGTACGAACACCTATACACTCAGGATGAGAAAAATGTTGTTTTAGTATAGACAGAGAGCCAAATCAAAGATGTGGATGTATTCTTCATGTCCTATGTCCCTCCCATTTTTTTACTCTTTCTTCTCCTTCCCTTTGAAGGAGATTAGTGATGAAGTGATGAAAAGGGAACTGGCTCCAACGAATGAGGGGCTGGAACCAGAGGACTTTGTTATTGTGGTCAGTTATTAGTCTAATTACTTTCTTAAAATCTTGATCATTATTTGATTTGTATGATGTTGCCTTCCTCAGTTGTGGCATAATTTACTTATGAATATGAAAAACATGCATATCTCTTGTCTTTGTCTTTTAGAAAACTAAAATGAATCATGGGATGAAAGACAAGGACCCAATCGATGAGATGAATTTCTACAGCAAGAGTCGCCCTACCAGGGCGAGGAAGAGGAAGGTCAGAACTAAAGCAATGACAACAAAACTTTTCATTTAAGTCTTTATTTGAGTGAGGTGTTTGTTCATTGTGTGTATTTCTGCGTAATGCAGCCTCTGTCATGTCATTATTCTCAAATTTATGCTGTCAGGCCTGTAAGGTGTCCGTGAGGCGCCCAACGTGCTGTTCTGAGAAGCTGATCAGGTTTTACTGGAAGAAGACTGATGACAAGACTTTCGAGGATGCCAAGAAAAAATTTAAGCAGTGGTGCATAAAGAAGGGTATTCAGTACAGGTAATATTTTGATCTTGGCTGTTAAATATAGGATTCTGTAGGTACTATGTAGGAACTTCAGGTTGGAGGTTCTATTAAATGGCAGCTGATCAAGATTTACTGTAAGAGGAGTTTTAAGGCCAACAAAGAAAAATAAGTTTATCAAAATAGTTGCCCATTAAATTTATGTTGATCGACGAATCACTTCAGCTTAAGTGCACTCTAAGACCCTACTTCAGTAATGCATCTGTCACATTGCACTCTCTTGTTAAAACTGATAGATAATACTGATGGTACTGACTGTACTTGTCTGCAATGTCTTTAGTGAAACACAGGATGAAGACTCCGATGAAGACTCCGATGAAGACTCTGATCCCCAGATCCTGAACTGAAGAAAGACGGAAAACACTCCGGAGGAAGGCAACATCATACAAATCAAATAATGATCAAGATCTCAAGGGCGGCGATTAGCTCAGTTGGTAGAGCATCTGCCCCATGTACGAAGGCTCCGTAGCGGCCCGAGTTCAAATCCGACCCATGGCCCTTTGCTACATGTCATTCCCCGTCTCTCTCTCCCCACATTCCTGTCTGTCTTCAGCTGTCTCTATCCAATAAAAAGGCCAAAAGAAAATAAAAAAAATAATAATAATAGTGATCAAGATTTTAAGAAAATAATTAGACTAAAGACTAACAATAATAACAAAGTCTTCTGGTTTCAGACTCTTCTCCCTTTTATTGCTTCATTATGATTTAAAATTGTTAAAAATATTCTATATGGTGAGTATATTAATGAGCAGAGTGTGTGTGTATGTAGATACAATTTTTCCCCAAAAACAAATGATATACAAAAGGATCCATTATTGCATATTCAGGTAATGTACTCAGGTTTTTAGAGTCCTAGAGTCCTATGATATACATCTTTGTTTTCAATTGATCATTTTGAAATCAGACTCCTTTCTCCATCTGCAGCTGTATGTGTCTCATTTTAAACTGCCAATGCATATCATTATGTAATTCTGTTGTGAACAATGAATCATAGTTACTTAAAATATCTTTGTGTGATACTGGATATGTGTGTAACTGTAAAGCACCACAGTGTGTTATCTAATTCATTTTTGGTTTGGGGATTTCAAATATTTATGCTGTTTGAGATGTTTTGGTTTGGTATCATGTGGATTAATGTGGAAACGTGATTAGATATTTTGAGTGATGTTTGATTGGTGGAAGTTTTTGGTGGTGGTTATTTTGATTGGTTGTTGGTCATTTCCTCACCTACAGAATTTATCATTACTTATTTACTGTTCATTTTTTCATTCATTTTTAAATTTTTGTTTTTATTGGTGGAATTATTTTATCCTAATTTTTGTCTTTGTTTTGAATTACTCTACCTTTTGCAACTGGCTCTTGAGAAGCACTTTGTAATTCATCTATCAATCATCTATCATCTATATATGGTTAGAATGGTGAAGACAAACTTTGTGTATCACAGTTTTCTTGCTCATTGTGTGAAATTATTATATTCTTCATATGTAATGGGGCTATAAAGGGAAAACTGATGAGGTTATTAGAACCTTTAACTTTATTCATATTCAACAGATTGTGCCTGTAATCTCTATCTCTATTTGAAATAAAGCTCTTTTTCTCTTTCCACATGTGCATTAGATAATATATTGTGGCACAAGTTATGGTCATGAATGAAATAAGTAATAACTCATATAAATAAAGAAAAAGTATAATGCAACTTAAAATATATAATAATTTTAAAACATCTTCGTTATTGATTCGTATTAAACAATTTGAGTCTGCTGTAATTCTCAATAATGTGACTTAAGACATGAAGAGAGAGAATAAGAGTCACTAAATTTGCTCACCATTCATTCATTCATTCATTCATTTCAAAATGCTCCTAAATATTACAGCAATGGATTGCGTTGCAAAAAGAAAAATATTGTGTAAACAAATGATGCAGCTCAACACTAATAGCTACAAATTGTTCAAATGTGATGTGATTTTAGAGTTCACTAATTCAGACAGAATATTGATTATATCGAGACCACTATTGATTGGGTCTAAAAAATTCAAGTCAAGTAAAAAAATAATAATAATGAAAGAAAATAAAGTTGCTTTTTTTAAAATCTGGACTACTGGAAAGGTAATCAATTCTGAATGGAAGTGATCAGAGAAAAAGCAACATGTCTTTGAAACTGCAAAACAAGAAATTACCATCTGTAAATTTCATGGAGGAGAATTCAAAACAATACGATTTTTAATGCTTAAACATTTTAGTGTTTTACATTTAGCATGTATGCATTTGTGTATGAATTGACATTGTCACCAAGCAGATGTCTTAAAATGTGCAATAAACTAGGTAACTTTATACAATCTGCATGAAACGTATTTTCTACTCATTACAATTACTTAGTGTCCTCTTTCTCCATATTGTAACACCACCTCTGCTACATCTTGGTATATGAAGCTTGATGCATAGGTTTGGGCAATATGATGATATGTACCATGAGGGGACAGAAATATATCCTCCATACTTTTATTTACTTAAAGCTGCTATTTTTTTTTTTTACCATAGCAGCTTTCCCTTTAATATCACTGGTTGTAATAGACAATCACAGCTGAATGTTAATGTTGGATTTACAGGCTTTTTGCCTTCATTTGTCACATATTTAATTCACTTGGATGTCTCAAAACACACATTCCCATCTGGTTATTTGATCTAAAAACTATCTCAGTTAAGGGTCAACAAAATGAATTATATCACAATATATACTGATATTATGATATAAATCTACATATAGGCCTACTTCCATGAAAATTTTGTCCATATTGCTCAGTCCTATTATTGAACGATCTTCCTCTTGTTCTTCCTAATGTTTCTCCCTTTCAAAATACATTTTTGTTTCTGTGGTATCATGTGTTTGTATTTTTCTCTTATTTGTATCAAGGGTCCAATGACAGGGGGTGTATTGTAATATGTTTTCATTATACCAGGGTATACAGCATGAGTTTCACCTGGTTGCACCTAAATACGTGGAGAATTCAGACGGCATAATGGGTTAACACTTCCCATTTATCTGCAATGTCCTGCATTGTACGCACTCAAGTCTAGTTCTATATATTTCTGAAAGGTGGAGGCTTACCGTCTGACTTATCGAAGAGCCGAGTTCGCATCCTGTCCAGGGCTCCCGACCACGTGTGTTCAAATGATCTAACCGTACTTCCATGTGAAATGCGGACAGAGAAAACTGTTTCAAAAGATCCGGCACTGCACGTCCAACGTCCTCGTCACTGAACGTAATCCGGGGTTTTGGCATCAACCCCTGGCCTCATTCGCTCTAATATATCTGGCTCCACCCTCCGCGAGCCAGCCAAAGAGAGACGACCTCTGTCAAGTTATCTATGTGTAGCAGGTAATACACCGGAAGCAAGGTGTGTTACTTGTGAAATAAAATAATAAACTATGTTCCCACAGGTTAGGGTTTACTGATGATCATCATTGACTGTATATTCGATCTATGATGCTGATTAACAACTTGAATTTTATTGGTATTTACTGCTTGATTGTTGTAGATGCAAAAATAAAAGATAAGCTGGACTTTATTTATTTATATTTAATTCACTTGCTACAGCAGCTCACAATACACAAGATGGATAAGAAATTACTTGTAAGTAGGAAATATATTGAAAAAAAAATCTAAGATAAACTTAGAATAGAAAAATAAAATAAAGTAGCAACAAAATAAAATAAAAGTTATAAACATATGCACCTTTCAAGTATACAGATATGCATGTTGGATCATTTGTATCATGCAGGACATAATATATATTGTAAAGGCCACAGGCCATATACTACAATTTGAATACTTCCAGGTCACAAAAATCTAACTGATCAATTCTCATGTATTTCACAAGCAGCCACTTGAGTCTGGCTACATAACAAATCAATCTCCATAAGCCCCTATATTAAAATGTCCAATTTCACAGCAAAAATAAACATGTTTACAGCAAAAAATAGTTTTGGTCTCTATAGCTAATTTCCCCCAATTCATTCAATTTCTATACAACTCACCCATTTAAATCATAACTAAGACTTAATTAACAGCATGGCTGCTTTGATTGGTAGATGGTGTCCACACACACGGCTTATTTGGCTGCCCAGGCATCATTCAGTCCACCAACAATCCACATCTTTATCCCGGAGTTGGAAGAGGCAGGACTGCCAGGGTGGCGGCGGCCAGAATCACTTCAGAAACCTATGGGTGATGTCCATATTTATATTGTCTATGGTATTTCACCACCAGAAATGTATTCTTGTGGCTTTGAAACAACATGTTCTCCTTCATGTTAGGGCATAAAATATAAACACAATATTATTATTATTGGACAAAGTGGTTTCGGTTTCGATCAACGTTTCAACTGACTTTTATTTTGAAAAAAAAACAAAAGCAACCGGAAACGTTGCTTGGTTTAACGTGACGCACCAGGCGTCGAAACAAAACCCGGGTATTTTTTTTCAGTGTCTTCTGCGCAGAGCTACCCGATCAGCTGTAAGCAGTCGACGGGGGAAACATTACCGGCTTTAATTTTGCGGATCTCGCCTCTTCTAACTCACCCAAATACCGCCTGTTTTGTCAGATCAACATGGCGAACCGAAAACGACCATTAGAGGCCGTTTTGACCCCCGATGGCAATTTCAAAACACCAGAGAAGAGAGTGTCAGTGGTCCGGCTGCAGGAGTCGGACTACACGCAATGGGGTGTGGAGGAAACGTGTCGGTACCTCCGAAGAGAAGATCTTGGAGAATGGGAAGAAACATTTAAAGGTTGGTTTTCTGCACTGATAATACAAGAGTTTTCACATTGTTGGAGTAAAACACAGTAAGCCAGTTGAGACCTGTGCATTATTATCATTATTAATATTATGATTATTGTGATTGCCGCTAACATGCTGTCCCCATGTGCGTGAGTTGTGACAGAAATCAGAAGCTGATCTGATATGTTTGCTCTGTTCTCCCAGCACAAAAAATCACAGGTGTCGGCATAGGGTATCTCACGGATGCTGCACTGGAGAAGATTGGCATAAAGTAAGTGTGTCCTCGTGTTAAACTGAGTTGTGGGATTTGTGAAAGTTGGCCTAGGCCAATGTGGCCAAAGGAGGGAAAGACCGCATGACCCTTTTAACTGTGTTACCTTTTAAATGTTTCAATTTTTTTCTGTCCTGTCCAGGTGCCTCGGTGACCGTCTGAAGATCCTACACAGCCTCAGGAAGCTGTTGCATATGGAAGCCCAGACAAATAAGGTAAGATAATGCTTCACTCTCAAGGCTATACAGATGGGACAGACATGATAGAACAAAGAAGAGGAACTTGTGGGACAAACAGTAAGGACGTGTGAAAAGACAGGGTCAGCGCGTGAAAACCGAAGATGCCCTCAGCTAAAAAAAACAAAAAAACAATACAACAAATAAGGTTACAAGTTGCAAACTAATTGTTAAAGCGAAAGGCGGTGTGGTATGAAATGAAGACAGACTAGTGTTCCTACATCCCTTAAGGTGAATTTATGTGTTTCCACAGATGGTATCACTCGACACCTAGCCTCTTTGCACATTTTCAAAGTGCTAGATTAGCCCACAAGCCTTCATCTAGTCAGTGATCCTTAAGCCATGGGCTTGTGGTTCAAGAGTCAATCCTAGACCAGAGCCTAGGGCCCAGAAATTCTGGAACAATCAGTGTATGGAGATCTGCTCTACATCCTACCTATGTAACCTACCCTAGATCATTCTACTTCCTCTTATTTTACCAATTATTTGACCTAGTCATTTGTTGTTTTTAAGCCCATCATGTTCTATCCTGCATTTTCTTTTATGCTGTGAATGCCTTTAGCAACTTTTGTTTAGATCTATATGTTTCTATCCTGACTGACTTCAAACCACTCTGCCACCCAAAGAAACACAGGCTGGGTTTATTGGCACTCTTCTGTTTTTGATAATGAATGGAGGAGTAAATAGTCGTTTGTTGTACTGTCTTCTGCCAGGTGTTTAATGATCCCATCCACGGGCATGTGGCATTACACCCTCTTCTCATCAAAATCATCGACACACCTCAGTTCCAGAGGCTCCGAAACCTCAAGCAGCTTGGAGGGGCATACTTTGTCTTCCCTGGAGCATCTCACAACCGGTTTGAACACTCCATTGGGTATGTTCTCAGTTAGATACAGTGTTATCGATTATCACAATGCATCATCATGCTTTGCACAGGGCAAAAAACACCCACCCCTTGTCCCCGGGGATGGGATCTGAATCCAAATTGTCTGATCCCTTGGAATCTCATCCCTCCAAACTCAACTCCTCTTCTCAATGCCGGCCTTGTTTTTCTGATAGTTGTGCATTGCAAAACAATGACGTCAGACTCATTGAAAAAGTTGCAACAAAAAGGAGTCATAGTGGAGAAGGAGAAACAGTCCAAGACATGGCTTCATTACATGAAGAAAGAAAGCCGATGAGAGTGCTTGTTGTAACTTCAGGCGAGGGTGGAAACACCAGGAATATGCTAAAACAACTTTATACACAACATGGGCTTAAATTCCAAGTATGTATCCATGTATGTAACACTTAACGCATGAGTTCCACTGCTTCCCAACCAAACAGCAAATCCGTTACTGAGGGTAAATATTCTACATTATGATAACAAAGTAGATTTACCCTCAATAAATAGCCTTCAACATAGCCACGCTTAGCAAAATATTTTTTCTTTGACCATGAAAACCTGAAAGTAAACAAAGGCTGTATCAAGAACTGGCTCCAAATTAAACAGTGGAGCTTTTGCAGGTCTGAATCACATGCATGTTTTTTTTCCTACTCTGTTTCTACTCACTGTGTTCAGACTCAGATTATAAAACAGTTGCGTTGATGCAAAAAAAAAAAACTGTATGGCCTACTTTTCTTCAGCACAGAGAATTGATAAAGAATCGATAAAGAATTGGACCAATAAGCAGAATCAATACTGGCATTGGTCTCAACAAAATGTGTGTCTAAACTTGTTATGTGTTGTTGAGCAATATTTTTACAAAGATTGGTGTGGCAGAAAATTAAGTGGATGAATGTAGGTGAAAGGCTGTGATGTATCAAACGGCTGTGTTTATCTGCTCAGGTATGGACTGAGTGTCGTCTGCAAATGTTCCTTCTTTCACCTCCTTTCACTCTATTTAATTGATGCTAACTTCGAGAGTAATCCACCCAGTCAAAAAGATTGATTTGATATGATTAGATCGTAGGGCAAATTGTTTAAAAAGGTCTTAGTAAGATTTATTTATCTGTCATTGGGGCTTATACAGGGTGGGTCACTTGGCAGGACGACTTGTACAAGCTCTGAATCACAAGCAGCCAGAACTCCTCATCTCTCACCGAGACATCCTTTGTGTTCAGATCGCTGGGCTCTGCCATGACCTGGGTGAGTACTTTGCAGGGCATCACATGCTTCACATTTAATTACAGTGCTTTATTATATATTATCTTATTCTAGATAGGAATAAAGGCAAAGTCCTCACACAACAAAGTCAATAAATTGTACCCATCCCTCTTTTAAGGACACGGGCCATTCTCTCATATGTTTGACGGGATGTTCATCCCCAAAGCACGTCCAGGAACTACCTGGAAGGTAAGAAACTGATTAATATGTTCTCTTGACCGTGTACAGAAAGCACCAGTGAGCCAAAATAAAAATACAGTTATGGATTACTTATTTTTCTAACATTAGTTTGTTTCATCTGTGTTATTAACGGCAAAGTCAGCTTATCTGAATCCAACACTGACTCACAAAGTCCTTTTGTTGTTGGCATGTTTCTGTTGTGCTGAGGTTGCAAACAGCTGCTATGATTCATTAAAAAACTGTCTGGCAATCAAGGACATGCAAATAAACACTCCTTGGTTTACAACATACTAGTTAAGACATGCTCATAAACGGAACTAAATTACCACAAAGAATAATTATTTAAAAGGGCGTCTAAGTTCAGTTTGTTTGGCCAAACGTCTCAAAGATAACTATATGGTTTAAAAAGAGCCTGACTAACCCTACATTCCACTGCTCTTAAAATAAGTTACTATTTTAGTAACTTATTTTATTTTATTTTCAAGAGGAACATACTGTATGTGGTGTTTGTGGGGAGGAAAAATGGGAACAACCAAAAAAGTCATACTGGCCCATATTAACTACTCTCTGCAGACATTAGACAGTCTTTGGGCTGGCTATTTCTGTAACTGGAAACCTTGTTACTTCTGTGCAGACTGTTAAAGCTGGAGTGATTTTTATCTACTGTATATTGTAGTCCACTGCAGTCTAAAGACTTTCTTTGCATCACAATCGTCTGGGTGTTGATAGATTTTAACCTGTTAGCATGCAAAAATTCTCACAAGTGATCTACCTATCAAATCCTCTCATCACATACGTCTTAAATAAGTTTCTTCAAAATGCCTACCTCTTAATCTCATCCCTTGGCATTATCTGTAAGGTCACAGTTTGCCCTTCTTTCATTCTTGCTTTAAATGTGTTTATAGTTTATATCTATAGTTATAAAGTTCTGATGGCCTTAAATTACAGCAATAAACAACATATTTTTAACTTCTTAGCATGACAGTTGAGGGTTAGGTTGGTGATTGCGCTTAGTAGTTCTTGTCAGTGATTTAAAATGAATCACTGATAAGAACTACTAAGCACACAGCCATTAGGTAAGTTATGACCACAGACATGCCGTCTGACAAACGTGAGAGATAAGAAAAGTACTCCCATTTTTTGCTGTGATGTTTTAGCTTAGATAAGTTTTCTGTTTGAGTAATCAGTCACTGTGCTTTCATTTTCTGATTGTGGTCATTCACATTTCTGTATTAATATAATGAGTCTGATTCTGCTGCAGCATGAGAAGGCCTCTCTAGCCATGTTTGACTACCTGGTGAATGACAATGACCTGAAGCCGGTCATGGAGCAGCATGGCCTGGTGCTGCCTGAGGATCTGGACTTCATCAAGGAACAGATTGCTGGACCACTGGACACTAATGCAGCTCAAGGCCAGACGGTAACTACTGCTGCCTGTCTTCCAATGTCTGATTTGTATATAAAGTAACTTATTATACTATTCATGAAATATTCATTCCAACTTTTCTTGGACTCTCGCAGACTCTTCCACTATTGTAATGCTGTATGCACAGTTTACAGTAATAATATGACCTATATTTAGACAATTCTGATGGCTTGTTAATGAGCAACAGATGATGGTTGTTTGCGTGAATGTGGACAATATCTAGTCTACTAACACCAGCCTGAAATTAATTATTTAATTATAACTTTATGACTTACATTAACATACCACTTCTGTCCTTATGATTGTATATTAAATGCCATCATTTCTTACATTGGAATTTGAAGATTCAGAAAGATTCATAGCCGCTAATAAAAGCACAGTCTACTAAAGATGTCTAGAATTAGGTGTCTCTGAGATGTTTGACACACTGACTGTATTTTCAACATGTGAAACGTTTTACAGGAACCTTTGGATAAATTTCTTGGCAAATGTGGTTAAACAGTTAATCCCTTTTAGCTGTATGTCTACGTCTCTTGTACATTTGTTCTTGGCACTGTGTAAAAACACACAGAAAGAAGAGAGAGCCACCTCAAACCAGACTCAAATTCCTTATATACTTATTCATACTTGGCAAATAGAGCTGATTCTAATGCCACTATTGTCTGTCATCTTGACAGTGGCTGTTTAAAGGCCGTCCAGAAGACAAGTCCTTCCTCTATGAAATTGTGGCCAACAAAAGGAATGGCATTGATGTGGACAAGTGGGACTACTTTGCCAGGTGGGTTTTTATTAATCTTTTACAGTGTTTCATAATAATTTCCCAAATCATATATTCAACATTAATATTTTAAGTTTAATTATATTTCCACATATTTCATCACTCTGTCTTATCTCAGGGACTGCTACCACCTGGGCATCCAGAACAACTTTGACTATCGGCGCTTCCTAAAGTTTGCCAGGGTGTGTGAGGTGGATGGACAGAAGAACATCTGCACTAGAGACAAGGTGCTGACACCGTTACTCCTGCTTTTTATCAGCTTTTAAATTATTAGTTGTGACTAAACGCCGGTAATTCTTTTTACAGGAGGTGGGCAATCTGTATGACATGTTCCACACAAGGAACTGTCTCCACAGGAGAGCCTACCAGCACAAAGTGAGCAACATCATAGAGACTATGTGAGTAGCTAATCTCTCTGATGTATCTTCTTGTCTTTGCCTCATGATTCACTGTCTTGTATGGCACACAGCAAAATGTTCTCAGAAATGATAGTAATGTTGAGTATGATTATCCAGGATCACAGAGGCCTTTTTAAAAGCGGACAAGCACATCAAGATTGAAGGCTCGGGCGGGAAGATTTTCACTCTCTCCACAGCCATAGAAGACATGGAGGCCTACACCAAGCTGACAGGTCTGTAGATACCACTGTGTGCTATTACCTCGAGCATTAAGACTCGGGGAGGAGATGTAGCTCCATCTGTGCTATCTCAAATGTCATTGCGACATCACTACTTCTACTTTGTATTTGATTGAAAACATGTCGCACAACTCTCGTTGGACCACCCCATTTAAAATCACATGGTGGGAAAGAAATCCAAGACATGGATCTCAGTATGATGCAGTCATATGATGAATTATAACCACTCCTCAGAAAGTTTTAACTTTCGCAAAGGAAGAATATGTGGCAGAGTTCTTGTACTGGATTGTTTAAATTGTAAAAGTGTGCCTAATAAAGTGGCCTTAATGATTCATAGGTTGCCATAGAGGCAAGATTTACAAATTATAACATATTCTTTTTTTAAATGCCATATTTCACTTTTACTCTGTCCACTCTAGTGGATAAATGGTATATTTCATCTGCCCACAATTCCCCCAGTTGATTAGCATGTGTGTGACACAACTGGAAAATAAAATAGCACATTTCCAGAACAACAACAATGAGTGCAGTGTTTGTTACAAGATCCTTGAACTCTGCACATTAAAGGATCTGACCACTCTATTGGATAGAGGGTTAAAAGTGTTGAGCTGCTCCTTTTTTAAAGAACGGTCCTTTGTTTGTCTTCTTCTCTGGTGTGGTAAAATGTACACTGCAGAGAGGGAGGACTCGCACACAGAGAACAACAAAAAAAAGTTTTAGACTGAAGTGTTGATTTTAAATATTTCTGTTCAATATATTAAAGCTGTACAGACAGTGTAGAATGTGCAAATGTTTGATGTATTTAATAGAAATATGTGTGAATCCTTCCTTGCTGCTCCTAGTGAATAGAGAAATTTACAAGAAAAATATATATGACCATGAATCCAAAACATACAATATTAAAACCAATTTTTCAAAACATTCTCTCAGTACATACGACACAATCTATCATCTTAACATACCATGGTAAAAATGCTGAATCTCCATTTTAAAATACAAAACAGAAACCACTTTAAAATCATTTTCAAATCTAGTAAACTCTCCATAATGACACCAAATTATTTTGTGTTTATTTCCTCACATATTGATTCTTGGTTGATTATTCTCCCACTGTTGTTTACTAGCAAGAAACTATAGTTACTTGAGCTTTGGGTCATCTCCAAGCTGGCAGTTATCCTAGGCTTAAGGTTCAAAGTGTGTGTGTGTGTGTGTGTGTGTGTGTGTGTGTGTGTGTGTGTGTGTGTGTGTGTGTGTGTGTGTGTGTGTGTGTGTGTGTGTGTCTGTGTGTGTGTTTGTTTTTTGTTTTTTGTTTTAATGGTTCATTCTTAAAAAGATAAATAAAGTTAAAATTTACAAGCATATATTGTATGTATATTGGATGTCCATTTTTTAAGGTTGTATCAGTCCTGAACTATATACAAATAATAGTAATTTAATGCACAAACTATTTTAATCCTTGCTTTATACCCAGTTAAAAAGGAATTAATTTCCTCTTAAAATTAGTTTGCTTGTTTTCCCCTACACTTTGTGTTTTTGTGGCATTTGGCTGTATTGGCTGTTATTTATACAGTAAATTCAGTTTGAAAACCAGAATAATTTTTAAAATAAAGAAATTGAGTGAATGATTTAGTGACTTTGGTGTCTTTGGTTTGCTTTATCCGACCTGTCTAACCTGTCTACTAATTTTCTGTTTGTCCTGTAGATCATGTGTTTGAGCAAATATTGAACTCCTCTTCCCCGGAGCTGGCTGAGGCACGACAGATTCTACGCAACGTCGTCCGTCGACGCCTCTATAAGTGTTTGGGCCAAACCCAGGCAGACCAACCCATGAGTGTCACCCAGGTGTGTGTTTGTGTCTATATGGTAATACACATCTGCTTGTCACAAAATCCATATTTGTTTTAGTTGATCAGTTAAAAATCAATTGAGCCACGGTACACTACATACAATCTAATTAATCATTTTTGCATTTGCTTGTATAAAACTGTGATGAAAATCCAAGGTTTAAATGTCATCTAATGTCACTGTTAATATGAAATAAGTAACACCTTGTGACTCTTGCTTTCTCTCCTCTATAAGGAGAAGACTCACTCCTGGGAAGCAGATTTGGCTCGATCTGTCCCTCAGAGTGGCGCCCAGGATGTTAGCCTTCAGCCAGAGGACTTTGTAGTCAATGTGAGTTATTTAAATCAAATTACTTTCAATCTAATACAGTCTGTTTGCTCCTAGCCCCAAAATCTTATTGTTGTATTTATGTATGTGGCATGTTATCACATTTGATGATCTATAAACTTCTCTGTCTCTTTTAGGTAATTTTTTTGGACTATGGGATGAAGGAAAAGAACCCCATCAACAATGTGCGTTTCTATTGCAAAGAGGACGTAACCAAAGCCATACAGATTCGCAAGAACCAGGTCAGAAATAAATACCACAGAATTCAAATCTTAATCTTTCTTCGGATTAGCTTTAAATTGCTGTTCTAACACTTAGAAGCTGTTTGTCACTGCATTTGTCTGAAATCTATGCTTCACAGTAATCTCTGCACTGCTGTCATTCTTGTCAGGTGTCTAAGCTTCTTCCAGAGCAGTTTGCTGAGCAGTTGATCAGAGTTTACTTCAAGAAGACAGATGACAGGAGCCTGGAGGCAGCTAAGAAGCATTTTGTCCAGTGGTGCATGGACATGAACTTCTCAAAACCTCAGGTAATATTTATCCATCACACTGTAAAGATTTGTGCAGTTATATGCAGTGACAGTGTTGGTTGTTGAACATGGCATATGTACTTTGACTCTACCACAAACTTGATAATGGAAAACTAATGGAATAACGAATGTAGAGGACTGTGGAGAAACATAATGATCAGGTCCCTGTATTGGTTGTATTTTGTGTCATATGAGATCACATGTAGGACAAGAGCACAGTGGCGATATGATGCACAATTCTTCAGATTGTACCAGATGGTGGTTGTAAGCTGATTTAAAAATAGTCAAAGCACTGACTGGAAATTTACTTTGTAGATGTTTTATGTGGCTAACTACACAAGGTACTTCAACTTAAAAGTAGCGTTTGGTAGTAATAAGGTGTACCAGGCTATTTTTACTTCAAAACAGCATCAGTGTGGGTTTCAGTGCTGTTATTTGATCATTCCTTTTCAGATCAGAAAAGTAATCACGTGTTTACCACTAAAAAGAATACTGCAGTTTGTCAAGATTATGTCCCAGAGAGCCAAAAAATATCTTAATTAAGCTGTGTGAGTTAAAGTTAAAGAAGGGAAGTGGCAAGGTGAGATGCCAATACTGCTGGATTGAGCTTATTGTTGTAGCTGCCCAAGTAACTCGACAATGACAACAAGTCTACAGAGCCAATGATTAAAACATTCAGGAAAACTTTGAAGTGGCAGCATGAAGTGGAGGACCTAAGGCAAGTAGGAAATAAGTAGTTAGGTAAAAATATGGGGCCACAACTGTGGTTTAATATTAACAATAATAATGTTGTTTTTATATTGTATACTGTCTGGGGATTGTAATTGTTGAATCACTTTTTATATAAAACAGTTGTAAAACTGCTCCAGTGAGGTGCTGCCATGCTGAGGCCACATGGATCACCTGTTGAGTTCGAATTAGGAGTTTACTGTGATGCCCTCATGCTGACTTCTTTTTTTTTTTTTTTTTGGTGTGTCTGTTGTTTTTATTCACACGCAGGATGGAGACATAATAGCGCCTGAGCTGACTCCTCTGAAAGCCAATTGGTCGAACAACAACGAAGGCGAGGGTGATGAAGGTAGCAGTTCCAGAGCAGTAAACCATGCTGCTGTAAATGGACAAAAGAAAGCCAAAACGCAGCTTTTTAAGTAAGAGGTAGAGAGCACATTTACCACTCTGTTAGACATTTGGTAGACGGGACAGTGTTGAGCGAAAATTGTATTTTTCTACAAAGTGAGTGTGTTGACGAGCAAAGATTTAAAATCATTACTTCTATTTGAAAAACAATATTTACGCCAAAAAGAAAATGATTTCAAAGTTTCAATCGAGACAGTTTGTGAAAGCATATTCCAGGATTGCACTCAGGGTTTTTATAGACAGTATTATTTATATTTTTTGTTTTAGTTGGATAATTCTTAATTAGGTTTTATTTTGGACTCCCCTTTCCCATTTTTAAGTTGAATTATTCATACATATCATGTATTTGCATCATGCACAATAAATCATGGTCGTTCAGTCATTTATGGTCACATTATATTTCAGGGCAGTGTGTTTTCCAGCTGATGTGTTTCAGGGCATTCTTTTATTCAGCTTTTAAAATACATTAAATCAAAAGTTACTCTACATAAACATACAAACAGTTTCTAACATTTCAAGTTAACACTTGTTTTTATTTGTGGAATTATTTGGGATTTTGATTTGAAGTGTGTTCTGGTTGAGTGTGTTATAATGTACTTTATTTATTGTTCTTTCAGCAATTGGCTCAGCTTGACTGTTTTTGTTTTCAGGGTTTTTCACCTCATAGATCTTTGCAACATTTTAATGCCTATTTTGTATACCATGTAAAATGGTTCCTCTTACCAAAATGTGGTGCAGTCTCATAAATCTCCCTAACAGCTGGTTGTTTTGTTTTGCTTGATTGTATAAAAAAATATTTTTTGAAAGAATGTAAAGGGAAACCTACCAAAGGGTTTGAAGAGATCCTGTTAATGCTATTACTATTGAAAGGGGATGAAAACAGTTTGAAAATAAAACTCTTTGTCTCAGTTGTGTCCTCCTGTAACTAAAGTTTTTGAACACCAGAGAAAATCATGCACTCAGGTTAGACGAGAGAAAGATGGACTAGGAAATGTTTTGAATGGAAAGTTGAATCTTGTCTCCTTCTGACATCCAAATTTTCACTTTGTGCTTTTTTTCCGCCCCTATATACATCAAGGTCATAGAAGCATTCAGGTTCATAAATAACTCCACTTGCTACACGGGTCCCTTTATTGTAAAGATTTCTTCCTTCGAGAAGGGTTAAATCTGGGGCGACTGTAGATCCATGAAGATGTTTCACCTCTCATCCAAGATGCTTATTCAGTTCTGAATTGAATGATGACCCGGATGACTGAGAACCTTCACAGACTTCTTTATTATTGCAATATAAAAACCTGAATAAGGGCGAACTTCCCAAATCTGTATATACATGTTGAATCATGATGTAATGTAATGTAATATAATACCATATAACTTTTTTAAATCATGCAGCTTAACAAAACATCAAACAGGCAAAATACTGACACTGTGTTACACCAAGAGTGTAATTAAAAAGACCAAATATGGTACGTCAGTCCAAAAGTAAAAGGAAATGTTCATGTGAATGTTTGTGTACCAAAAAAATATAAGTTACAGTATTTATAAATTTGTTTGTATTCTTAAAAAAAGGTTTACTTTTTGTCTTGTCGGTGTAGATGCAGGAATGTTAATGTTACACATACAGTACAGCTGACTTGATACATTTAGTATGTAGGTGGGTAGATAGTGCTTTAGGGATAACAGTGTTTTCTGTTAATGCTCTGACACTCAGGTTATACATACACATATTTATTCCACATTGGCGTCAATAAAAAAAAAAAAAAAAAAAACAGGCAAACTCTGTTTTAACAAACTGAGGTGTGTTCTGCTCCTAACCGTAAGCTATCTAGACATTTTCAGTCCAGTGGTACCAAAATCCAGTCATCAGCACCTCTGAAGTTCACTAATTAACACATTCTATCTCATTTGTTCAATCTGTAACTAAAAAAAGCAAAGGTTAACAACAGCAATTAGCCGTTTTACAAGGGAGGTCATGTGCTAGGCTATTTCTTGGCAAGGAATCTCCACTGGTTGCCTTGCAATGCCTCATCACAGAGTCAATGCTGGACAGAGCTAGGCTAGCTGTCTCCCTTTGTTCCCTAATATCATTCTTCTTATCCAGCCAACTCTACGATATTAAGCAAGCACATTTCCAAAAACCTCAAACAATTGCTTCAACAAATTATGAACAGAGCTGGTAACGTATCTAAGGTAACTATGTTTATACATGTTGTTTAGGCATTCTGTACACATTATAATCAAAAAAGCATGAAAAATAGTTAAGTAAACTGACAAAAAACAAATAAGAGGAGGAACAGTTATTAGACTGAAAAGACTGTAAACATTTGGGCAGTCCAGTCAAAATCAGCATAATCTTCTGGCTGAAGATGGTGAAGAAACATTTTTGTATTATGATTCATTCATAACAAGTGCTTAAATAGAAAAAAAACTCCAATGTTAGGAGCTCTGCCCTATCTCTGGCTGTACTGGGAAACAACTGGAGTGTTGCAGTGACGTAAACATAGCAGCACCAGAGCCAGCAACACGTCATGGTCAGTGATGAAATGCAGATGGACGCACTCCCTTTTATGCCATTCCTTCCATTCTGTAGGGATTAGCAAAAAATATCTACAGGTTAAATCAAACATCACATTAAGCCTGGCTTGATTGTTTCTCTGCATTTTGTGCAAATCTTAAAGCCACCATTCTTTCCTTAGATGTTCACTGTGGAAAACAGCCAATTTGGCAGGTTAGAGGTTTAAAAAGGCCATTCAGAATCTTTCAACTCACTATGTTTTGCAATATAATGCTGAAAATAGTCTAGACTGACTCAAACCCAGTACTGACCTGAGAGTCTCCAGTCTGCAGTGTGGACTCTCCCGGGCATTAGACAGCAGGTTCACTCCTGATTGCTGCAGATTGTTCTTACTCAGGTCCAGCTCTTGCAGATAAGATGGGTTGGACTTCAAAGCTGATGCCAGGAAAGCGCAGCCTTCATCAGTGACCCGACAGTGTTTCAACCTGCAGAGATTAGAGGATTTATATCGAGGTGCTTTCCCATTTTTGAGACATACCGTACAACTACTATGTCAGCAGTCAATATTTTATGTCCCCCCCAAATTATCTAGTTTCTCCAAAAGTCATTTGATTTCCAGGTTTTGGGGTTTATTACCCCCAGATTAATAAATATATTAATGTACAACAACAGAGATATCAGGGAGTCTTTATTTAACACACCAACAGCCCAGATGCAATGTATCATTTCAAAAATGTACAAAGCAGCAAGATCATTATTAACTACAGAATCAATCACAAAACCAGATCCCTTGTTCTCAAAAAAAACATCCTTTATCAAATCATTTCTTTTGTTCAAGTAGAGGAAAAAGAGATTTCTTACCTCAGTGTCTCTAGTCTACAATATTGACTCTCCAATCCAGCAGACAGCAGCTTCACTCCTGAATCCTGTAGATCATTTTCACTCAGGTCAAGCTCTCTCAAGCTGGAGGGGTTGGACATTAAGGCTGAAGCCAGAGAAGCACAACAACTCTCTGACAACCAGCATCCCCTCAATCTAAATAAAAGAATAAAGTAGTTTAGGATTTAGAAAATTGTATTCTCAAAATCAAACTTAACAAATCAGGAATCCGCGTTCAAAACGTCCTCCTTCAACACGGAAAATGGCACTACATTTCCTCTTGAACTATGTAAGGTAAGTAAGGTATGTATGTTCACCATCACAATGCATGGTGGAGCTTTATCTGAAAGTATACTCAAGGTACCAAGAGTTCCAAAGATACCAAACATATGCAGTAAGGCTGATTATTGCATAATAGCCATATTTTTACTTGGTGTAACACTGCAGGGTCTCATGGATAAATATTTGACCCAATATGAAAGTGTGGTTTCAATAAACAATTTGAATGGTACAGAATTCATGAAAGTGTTGCTTATACATTAGTGATGCTAATATTGCATTTTTTTATTTTCATTTCCATTTCATTTTTTTTACTTTGAATATTACTTTTTTACGTATACACTGCATACATTTCATTATATTAATTTGCTTTCTTGTTGAGTTGAACATGAAAGGCTGCTCCATGGTTATGTACTGCCAAAGCAACCAACGCCTTGTGGATTTGTTGTTGTGTAGCTCACTGAGGTCCCTTCTGATTTCATTTGCATCCAACAGAAACAGCTCTACAATTCTGGCATCTGAACTTAATGAGAAACATTGGAATAAACTATGGTGATTTTTAACAGCTGATGCTATCTCAAGCTTACACAGTGCATCATGTGTACTACAGTGTACACAGATTAGGAAAAAATACAGTTCTAAATCCTGTTTGATGTACAAGTGAGATACAAACTACAAAAATCATGTGTAAAGCTAGTTTTGACCTTCAACTGTGAGATTAAATTTAGAAGGAACACTTGGAATCAGGAGTTCAAGAAGTTAATAATAATAACAACACATTGTTAAAGATGTAGTGACTTGAGAGTGAATGTTGTTTATCCCTTGTTATTTAAAGGTCCAGTGTGTACTTAGTGGCATCTAGTGGTGAGGCTGCAGATTTCATTTAACTGAAGCCCACTCACCCTTCTTAGCATCTAGGAGAAACAACAGCGGAAACTAAAAACATGGTGGTGCAACATGGCATACTCTTATATACTTATTTTCAGGTGATTATACCCCATTGAAAACATACTTATCAATAGATCCTCCTAAATGTTACACACTAGATCTTTAATGGTTTTAAATATGTAGCTTAATAATGCAGTATAAAATATGCATTTGGTAAAGAATAGGTGATAGCATGGGGTTAGTCAGTGTGGATCACAAGACTACCATCCTTACACTGATGTATCAAAATGAAAGTCAGTGTAATATTGATTCAATATTCACATTATGTTCAAACTTAAAACGTAATAACTGACCTCAGAGCTTCAAGTCCACAATGTGGACTCTCCAATCCTGCACACAGCAGCTTCACTCCTGGATCCTGCAGATCATTATTACTCAATTCCAGCTCTCTCAGGCTGGAGGGGTTGGACTTGAGAGCCGAGGCCAAAGCGGCGCAGCAGTTTTCCGTAAGCCCACATCTATCAACCCTGTAGTTGTAGGATTAATATTAAATTTGATATGCAGCACTAAATAAAAACATGTTTCTTCAGTGAGCATTTACATACAGTAAAGGATTTGTCACATTACAGAATTTCATCCTCTTTGTTCAAATATTGTCCTGTCTCCTTAAATAGGAGGAATTAGTGCAAGGAAGTAAACACATGGGAGTCAAGTAATGAGACATTGGGATATATTCTGCTTGTCTGATTGCCATCATGACAAAGATTTAGAAAACTATGAAGCCATGAAAGACAATCAGACTTGACTATCAGTCAGAGTCGGAGAAATGATGACTAAACACAGGCAAGCAAAGCTCATAACATAGCAGTGGTCTTCTGTGTTCACCTGTAGGGTTAGGAACACTGGAAAGGGTCAATGCTTCATCGCTCTCCAGGAAAGATGAGATGAAGGGGCTAATAGTTGGGGTAAAAAACATGTCTTGCTTTGACTCCGATGGAATGGCTCTAACAGTCTGCATAAGTGAGCTGGAGGTTAGTAACTACCAGCGGTGTAGTGGTGCCTAGAGAAGTGTATGGAACACAGTATAAAAGCCTATAGAGCCTTTTTGACAAAGTCTATAAGAAATAGAACTTTCGTTTTATTGATCACATCATCTTTACATTACGATTACATCATCTTCCAGGCACCATCTGCTAAGGGAACAAACATTTTCTCATTAAAGAGCTAAAGGAATTAACTCACCTCAGAAACTTCAGTTTACACTGAGGATTCTCCAGTGCAGTAAACAGCAGATTTCCTCCTGAATCCTTCAGTTTGTTTTTACTCAGGTCTAGCTCTCTCATGTGGGAGGGGTTGGACTTCATAGCTGATGCCAGATGTGCACAGCCGCTCTCTGACAGCCTGCAGCAACTTAATCTAGGTAAAAATAAATAAATAAAGAATGTATCAAATGAACATTTTTGGATAAAAATTCATCTCAACTACTGTTTCAATATCTAGAGATGATTTAAATACAAAATAGTATAAACTTGCACAAAGATAAAGACAAGATGATGCCACTGTTTGAAAGAAATATTTATATATTATTATATATTACCTAATTTCCCTTCGGGGATAAATAAAGTAATCTATCTATCTATCTATCTATCTATCTATCTATTTGTAGCATGTAAATATATAGTATGATAGGGTCAGTACAAGGCAAAGGTTATCAATATGGCTCAGTACCACAGAGGAATTACAGAAGAGGGGTCAAGAGACACTGCATATGGGTCAGGACTTTGTGCTACCCCTTTGAGAGTAACCACAGTAATGATGCAAAATAAAACACTGCACAAAGTTAATAAAATGTCAAACCTCAGAGTCTCTAGTCTACAGTTTGAACTTTCTAGTCCAGTAGACAGCATCTTCAGTCCTGAATCCTTAAGATAGTTGTTGTTACTTAAGTCCAGCTCTTTCAAATGGGAAGAGGTGGTCTTCAGCGCTGATGCCAGAGAATCACAACAACTTTCGGACAAACTGCAACCCTTCAATCTGAAAAATATGATAAAAAACATTGTTAAAACACATATTTAAATCAAATCTCTTTGGGTCTAAATCAGCAGCTCAACATTGCTCTAATCATCACGTCTTGTTGCCATATTATTTATGTGGATCAAAATATCAGCCTTATCTGGACATAATACACAATAATACACAATACAGTTAAAAGCAGACTTTCACAGAGTCTAAGCTCCATAGGAACAGGTGTTGTTGTGATGTACTAGAAGACAGAAGAAGCATGAGGAAGAGAAGAAAAAGTAATGAGTGATGAGCTGTCTGAAAGTTGTCTGACCTGAGAATCTTCAGCCTACAGTTTGGACCCTTCAGTCCGACAGACAGTAATTTCACTCCTGAATCCAGCACATAGTCGTTTTCACTCAGATCCAGCACTCGCAGATGGGACGGGTTGGACATCAAAGCTGAGGACAGAACTTCACAATGCCACTCGGAGAGTCCACAGCCAGAGAGTCTTTAAACACATAGTATTTAATGTAGCATTAATTAAATTAGTAATATGAATACTACTATTTGTAATCAGTAAAAAGTAATAAGGATGACTGTTTGCTATCGGCACAGGTATAAGTAACTGAGTAATAGAAGTAGACTTGAGGTTATACTTAACCAAACTGATTTAATAACCGACATGTGATAAAACATGCGAAGGTCTGCTTTCAATCTTATCTTGCATACTTAATGGTCAATGCAATAAAAAGGAAACATCTGTATTTTCAACTCAGATCCTATTTTCCCATGTTTTTGTGTCTAATGGGGCGAAATAACGAATAACGAAATAGGCATCTGGGCAGAAATCTGGGCAAGTGCACACTGTCAGTGTAGCCTATGTCCACTAAAAGTGCTTGCTTTTGCCACTGACAGGCTCAGATTGTTATTGTAAGTGTCTGACAACATTTATATGTTGTGACGGCAGTTATATCTCCATTTTCAAAGCCACCAGACTTCAATTCATAAAACAAATAATAATAATAATGTGTCTAGTCACTTAGACACAAACAGATGGGAAAATCTTCTTGGGTCTAGGTTGAAAGTACATACAAATGCCACACTGTATGAGAAACAAAAAATGCAATAGGCATAAAGGTAGTTTTACATTACTGATATTCACATCTATACTTACTGAGCTTCTCTGCAGTTTCTCACAGCTGGGAGCAATCTCCGTCTCCCATCACCTGATGAGTTGTACTTCTTCAGGTCCAACACATCTAGAACCTCTTCTGACATCTGCAGCATGTAGGCAAGAGCTGAGCAATGAGTCTTAGTGAGTTTCTTCTCACATCTGTTGTCTGACTGCAGGTACTCTTGGATCTCCTGGTGCACTGAGTGGTCATTCATCTCCATCAAACAGTGGAAGATGTTGATGCTTCTGTCAGGAGAGATATCATAAGCATTCATCTTCTTCAGGTTCTCTATTGCTCTCTGGATGCTTTCTGGACTGCATGCTGTCCAACCCAACAGATCTCCTAAAAGACGACGGTTGGACTCCAATAACAGGCCGTGAAGGAAGCGCACAAAGAGGTCCAGGTGGCCATTTCCACTGTTCAGAGATTTGTTCACAACTTTGCTGAGGAAGTTATCCAGACCGGAGTCACTGCTATTTCTATCCCAGTCCTCTTCCAAGAATGTCACCAGAACTTCTATGTCCTTGTTTAGGTAACTGTGGACCATGTAGACAGCAGCAAGGAACTCCTGAATACTCAAATGAACAAAGCAGTAAATCATTTTTTGAAACAGTACACACTCTTGTCTGAAGATCTCTGTGCACAATCCTGAGAAAACTAATGCTTGTTTGACATCAAGACCACATCGCTCCAAGTCTTCTTGGTAGAACATGATGTTCCCTTTTTCCAGATGTTCGAACGCAAGTCTTCCCAATTTCAGAAGGACTTCTGTGTCAGTCTGCATCAGCTCCTGCTGGATCATTTCATGCTCCTTATCATACTTCTGTGCCTTCCTCTTGAACTGAACCAGCAGAAAGTGTGAGTACATCTCAGTTAAAGTCTTGGGAAGCTCTTTTTTGGACGTAGTCAACATGTGCTCCAGAACTGTAGCAGTGATCCAACAGAAAACAGGGATATGACACATAATGTGAAGGCTCCTGGATGCCTTGATGTGTGAGATGATTTCGCTGTTCACTGACTCATTGCTGAATCTCCTCCTGAAGTACTCCTCCTTCTGAGGGTCAGTGAATCCTCGCACTTCTGTTATCCTATCAATATATGAAGGAGGGATCTGATGGGCTGCTGCAGGTCTGGAAGTTATCCAAAGGAGAGCTAAGGGAAGCAGATTTCCCTTGATGAGGTTTGTCAACAGCACATTGATTGATGACGTCTGGGTGACATCCGATACAACGTCATTGGTCAGGAAATCCAGCAAAAGCCTGCTTTCATCCAGGCCATCAAAGATGAACAAAACTTTACAGAGAGCAAGGCTTTCTGCTGTGAGCATTTGTAGTGTTGGATGAAAATCATGAAGCAGCCTCAGAAGACTGTACTGCTCCTCTTTAATCAAGTTCAGCTCCCGGAAAGAAAGCAGAATCACAAGGCTGACGTCTTGATTTTCCAAACCCTCTGCCCAGTCAAGAGTGAACTTCTGCACTGAGAAGGTTTTTCCGATGCCGGCAATGCCATTAGTCAAAACTACTCTGATGAATCTCTTTTGGCCAGTTTGGATCTTAAAGATGTCATGGCATTTGATTGGAGTGCCATGCAGGGTCTCCGTTTTGGATATTGTCTCAAGTTGCCATACTTCATGTTGGATATTAATGCTTTCACATTGTCCTTCAGTGATGTAAAGCTCAGTGTAGATCCTATTCAGGTGGGTTCGAGGTTCTGCTTCAGCGGTTCCTTCTATTGCAAATTCACATCTTCTTCTGAGACTCATCTTATGATTGTCTAAGACCTCCTGCAGACTGCAGACAGACACTGAAAGATACACAGAAAAAGTATTAATAGGGTTAAAGGAATTTAGATGCCCTCATACCTTTATACCTACCCAGTTACATGACTATCACATCCAGCCACTCCCTCCTGCCACACTCAGCCCTTAGCATTGCTCTCTCTATCTATCTGTCCTTGTCCCAGCTTGCCTCTCCCAGGCTATATACGTTCCTCTAACTCCCGAAATCTACCATCCACAAGCTGTCCACCAGATGCCCTCTGACTTTTTCTCCTGTCTCACTCCCACTTTCAGCCACTACCTCCTGCCACGCATCCTTCCTCTCTTTGTCGTCCTGTGCATTTGTGTTTGAGTCACCTGTACCTGCCTGTCTGTCTGCCTACCTGTAATGGAAAACCAAAACCCTTTCCCTAGGATCTGCACCTTAACTCACTTGCCTGACAGCATGTTAGCATAAATAAATGAATAATGAAAAACAGTGTGTCTGTAGCAACACAAGACGTTTTGTTTTAGAAATAGTATACACTTACTTGGTTCAGTGCCATTTTGACTGGGTGTCTGCAGTTCAGGACTTTTTCTGGATCTTTTCCCACATTGGCAACATGCAATGCATTGCCTGCAGAAGCAGTGTCCACAGCTGGTAGACCCTGGATCCCTCAGCACCTCCTGGCATAAAGCACAGCATGAAGGCTGGTCCTGGATAACACCACTTGTCCTTTTTCTTTCTCTGTGAAGAAGAAGGTATTTTCTCAAAACTTGATAATGGGTAAATTGTCAAATCACATCAAGTTGTACGTGAATTTTGGATGAATTTTAATAGTGTTCATGTTCATTGAATGTTGTGTATCTCAGGACAGGAGGGTTTTTGAGTTTGAGTCTGTGTCAAGGTTTGTTCCAGAAGATCATGCAACAATAACAACATGCTGCAAGAAATGGCCAAAACCTTGTTGTGAGTGCTCTGAACTGAAACTTTATAAAACTGGATTAGCCATAATTACAAGCAGTTATTTTTATGTCTGAAGGTACATGCTGATTTGCTATTAAAGCCTGAAGTCATCATAAGCACACAGCTGCATAATGATGAGTCTTATAGTCATATTATGTGAATACAAGTCTGTCTTCTGATGTAAATTTGAGCATTTACTTCACATTGTCTTGTTGGTTTTTATTTTTCATTTGCGTCCATGTAGAGACAGGCTCTTACTTTGTGTTGAATGGCCCAGGATCTTTACTGAACATGAGAGGATTCTCTTTGGACTGGTCACTCTTCAGGGACAGACAGCTGGATACTGGAGACTCTGCTCTGCCCCCCTCGTTCATCATCTTTGGTCTAACAGGAAAGTCAGTAACACACAATGAGGACTAGTTGCAGTGCGGCATCCATTTAGAGGTCAAAGGAAATATGTAATATATATTTTTCAATAAAAATAACATTCAGCTTAGTTTATTTTAGTATTACAAATGTTCTCAATGTTATTTACAAAAATCAGTATGCAGGTGGTTTGGACATGAAATGTGTTTTCTTTTATTATCATTATATTATTGCACTGTTGCATTATTCAGCCATAGTGTTGCCATGTTATAAAACCAATGAAGACAATGTTGAAAAAATAAATTACTTATTTACTCCACAAGAAGAATAAAGAGAACTCTTACTTTGTGTGCAAACGTCCATGTTCATTGCTGAACAAAAGAGGAATCTCTTTGGACTGGTCACTCTTCAGAGACAGACAGCTGGATACTGGAGACTCTGCTCGGTCCACCTTGTCCTCCCCACAAACACTCATGTCTGGTCTAACAGGAAAGTCAATAAAATTAAAATTAAAATTAATTAAAATTAAAATGAACCTATAACACAGTAACCATACATTAAAAAGTACCTATAAGATAAATCTGAATTTAAAAATTTGAATTAAATATGTGCAGAGAAATTAACCACATGCAGAACATGTTCCTCAGATATATTTTTTTCTATAAAAATAACATTCAGCTTGGCCCGTTTTGTTAGAAATTTCCTTCTAACAAAACATTAATTGTGGGTTTCTTTTTTTTCTTCCAAAGTAGGCATGAAAGAAAACTTCACAGTTCCACAAGGAGAATAAAGAGAGCTCTTACTTTGCGTGCAAACGTCCATGTTCATTGCTGAACAAAAGAGGAATCTCTATGGACTGATCACTCTTCAGAGACAGACAGCTGGATACTGGAGACTCTGCTCTGTCCCCCTCGTCCTTCCCACAGACACTCATGTCTGGTCTAAGAGGAAAGTCAGGCAAAGTGTTACTTTTGTTATATAGGCTGCTGCTGAGTAGCTTGCGAATTTCAACAGTCTTATGTAAAAATGTAATAATGCATCATGATTATGGAAATGGAAATACTCAAGTCCACGTGACCTACCACAAAACTATACTTGAGTATATTTACTTCTTTTTTTTTTTACTTTCTTCCACCAGTGCAGCTCACTTCCCTGAAACCAACTATAATCACAGACTGGTGAGTAGGTGACCCAAGTTATGATTTGTTCATCGTTTTCTTTTTGCTTGATAAAAACAGAAAAGTTAGTTGTTTCAGTCTTAATGCACTGGAGGCGGTGACGTCGTTTAAACTTTTCCTACAATAACAATGACGAAGCAGCAACAACTATAGTAGGATATTATTACATGATTGTTATTTTTATTCACTCAGAAACACTGCAATCTTGTTTTATAAAAAAAAATAGTCCAAAGGAATAAAGTAGACTAGAAAATATCACATTTAAAATGGGGTAATGACAAGTAACTTTACTTTTTGAGTTTACTCAACCCTCCCCCATTTACCTACCTGTCATCGACCGCTGACTTCTGTACACTTTTATAGAGACATCGGTTATCTACGCAGCAAACTGCAGTCACTAAAACCATCCACCAATGATCTGTAACCGCTTTTTCCTCATCGTTTCCTTGTAGTCTACTGCTCGGAGAGATTTACAGTAAAATGAACCGATGTTGCGATAGTCACGCTGTCTGACGGAGGACGTTGAGAAGGACGCATACCGTGCATTTCCGCCGTCAGCTGACATGACTGCCCGCGTGTTCTGATCTTTACGGTAAACCAAGAGCGTTCAAAACATTACGTCATGAGATCTCGCACACCTACCCCATTGTTCCTCAGGTGACAGAAAATGGTGCTCATTCAATAAAGTGGAGATTGGAAGCAAAAGCACTGTTGTGGTGGAAAGTTGCCAAGTCATCTTTGAGAATGTGTAAGTTCTGGAGTAATTTTATTAATTGTTATTTTTTATTATGATATTATGAAATGTAACTGATAATTCTGTGTGTAGTGGCATGATGTTGACCGGCCACCTGGCCACAGTAGTTCAGAGTCGTGTAACATAAACAGACTGTCAATGACCTTATCTGGTCTGTGCACCTAATCACTGACTGGTCCTAAGAGGGGGGCCTAGGGGGTAAACCCCTGACATAAACTGGGATTGTGCTCCACCTTGTGACATGAGTTTGTAAATACATGATGCTCGAGAGAGAATCTTTGGATGCTTTGCAAACCAACCTGCTTTTGTTTTCTCTCGCAATAAATAAAAAGTCTGTTTGCTCTGATGACTTTGCCTCTGTGAGTCCACAACATCACAAACCACACCATGAAATTAATTAACTAGCCAAACTGCTTACCAGGAGCTCTGTGAATGTTCTCAGTTGTCCAGGTCATCTTTCGTTGACTAGAGCTGAATCTGGGGCAGTTGGTCGAGGACCCATGAAGACGTTTCATCTCTCATCCAAGAGACTTCTGGATTTTACTCTGACTGACTGGTGGGGAAACCCAGGCTACCAGTAACCAAGTCATTGTTTCCACTTTGTTTATTAGTGCTTCTTGTTGTTGAAACAATCATCATAAAAGCCCTTAACGTCACCTGAGTTCAGGCGTGGACAACGGTTGTTGGAGTTCAAGTGTGAATTGTTGTTCAGACTCCTAGGACAGGCTAAAAGTTCAGTATTGCAGGTGGGGGATACCACTTATCCCCCATGTGACTACACGACCATTGTCCACACAACTCAGGTGACCTTAATGACTCTGACTACAGTTGTCTCAACAACAAGGAACACTAATGAACCAAGTTGAAACAATGGTCTAATTATTGGTTGTTGTGGAGAAAGTGCTAATCAATGGCGAGGTCAGGAGGGAAGAAGGTGTTCAGGAGCCTCTGATGTTTTATACTGCAATATTTATTGAAGCTTGATCAAGGAAAATAGACATTCTCAGATACAATCAGGTATGCATATGAGTCTATTCTGCCCAACTCATGCTGGTGGTCAGACTTTAAACCCCTACAGATGACGCCACAAGTACTATACGCCCGAAAAAGGGAATGTTTTTACCTATGTTAGTGTTCACCTTCAGCACATTCTAGTCTGGAGCCACTGTTGTCTGTTTATGTTAATGAAAGGAACGTCAACGGCAAGCTATCTATTATGTCTAGGAAGCCTACATTCAGTTTCTTCGACCCTGGTCACCAGGCAACGTTGAGATAGGCTGGCACCTGCTCTCCTCCAGAAATCCAAACAGTGGCCTTGCATACCAAAGAGATAGTGTCTTCTCTGATAAGTTTTAGTACTGTCACTGTCTATGAACTCAAGGCCCATGCGTGACCCTGTGTAACCCAAGGATAGAAAATTCCATAACACTGGTGGTGTGGGTTTTCTTACCAGTCACAGCTAAAGAAGCCTCTTGGATGAGAGGTGAAACGTCTTGACGGATTGACAACAAAGTCCAGTTTCCCCAGATTCAGCGATTCTAAAAAAAATAAATACTTACCTGGAATTAATATAATTTACTACGTGACATTTTATGCATTTCCTGTGGACTTTAATTTACTTTTTATTCATGCATTTATCAGTATATTTGTTTGCTTGTTTATTCAAGGTTGGATCAATTCATACAAGGAGTATGCTGTAATTATCAGGGGAACGTTTTATAGGCTACTAGTTCTTTGCAGCACCTGCAAGTGACAATTTATGCCACATGTTAAAATGGACACAAATGTCTTGTCTTGACATTTGACACTTGTTCTCCAGTATTCAGCAGGTGACAGATGAACTGAACAAATGTGGCTCATGAGCATCAACTTGTCTCAGGCCTTGTCCATTTACTTACCATAAACATGTGAATACGGGCGCCCTCTAATTTTAGGGGTTGCTGGTTTCAGTTTCATTTTCTTGAAACAGTTTTTATGTCAAGGAATTGTGGCCTGTGGTACCGCAGAGTCTGGGTCTATAAAGTGTCGCTTTAGGATATGATTCTTACTGTCTATTGTTTAATTGTTTAATCTGATCTTGCTTAGACTCTGTATTTTAACTTTTTATAGTTTTAAAGTTGTCGCCTATCTTAGCCATTAGAGTAAAGAGCCGCATTGAAAGTAAGTACTAATCAGTGTTTGTTTTTGCAGGTTGTTTTCTGTACATGAGGTAGGTGGATGAGTATACTGATGCAAATGTGGATGGCTGCCTCTGGGGTACAAGCTTTGTTGGGCCAGAGCTGATAATCTCCACATTTGACCTTGTGATCCATGCACACAATGTCAAATCATCAGAGATGTCAGAATCATTGTGGTTTAATGGCCTTGAGTCTTGTTTGTTTTGACCTTATCCTAAACAGACATTACATAGTTAACTATGTAATGTGACATTGTGATGTGACATTACATAGCTAACTATGTAATGTGGCTTTGAAGTTAGCAAAGCATCAGATTAAACCAGAGTAACTGCTACTTCAGGTTATGAATATCAAACCATTGTATGTTCACTACATTGAACTCTAGGCAGAAATATTATTCATTTAAAAATCTAAAATTAACACCCTCCATTTGTACTGTGCACTCAAAAGGGAAATGGCAGTGTAAGATATTGATGGCGGCTGTTTTGTGATTGGTCAATGTCACTGTTTCAACTAACTTGGTGTTAGAGCTCTCCCCAGTCTCCCCTAAAGTACAAGTGAGCCAAAGCTGTACGTAGGTGTAATGCTTGAGTAAAAAAAACTTTCAACACTGCTATGTAATTTCAAGACATTCAATAAGTGACAGTTCAAAAAATGTAACAAGAGGGTTGAGAGGGGTTGAAAACAGCTCAGTTGTGTCCTATTTGTAATTACATTGTTTAACACCAGAGGGCGTCATACACTGATGTGTAAGCTGCTGTTGTTAGTGATGGGGAGTAGTGAACTACACATGACTTCACCAGTAGTTTAATTACATTTTGCAGTAGGTTGCCAGTAGTTACAACTACATTGATATTTGCATAGTGATTCAAGTAGTTTACTTTTTTTTAAATTACTTTCATGACATTTTCTGTGGACTTAATTATTGGAACTACAAACAATTTTCGGCGATAAAAGGAAATGAATGATTTTCTTTCTTTAATTTAATCATAAACTGGATTGTCAGTTTACCAGGGAAAAATATTTGGCTATAGTTTTTAATCTGTGCATTACCCCCACCTGGACTCTAGTCTCTAGTTTGTGGAAGGCAGGTGTCTGACTGACCCATGAATTGTGACGTATTTACATTTTTTGGTTAATGTATTTTCTGTGAACAAGTGAGTTAACCCTAACCCTTTTCTTTTTTTAAAAAATAAACTCAGTGGCATGTGACTTTTTCATATTATATTTTGTTATAACTTCATATCACAAAGTATCATAAACCAAACTAGATTTGGGTTCAACTTCTTCCACTGTGAAGTAATTGGTAACTTTCAAAGTAACTTCCACAACACTGCATGTTACTGTGGGTCATGAACAGAGACACAGCTCAACTCTTTTCAAGATATTTGATCATTTTATGGTCCAATATAAATATCCTTTGTCAAAACTGGACATGTTGCTCTATATTTCACAAGAATGTAGAATATAAAGTAGTGACTCTGGCAGAGTGACTCTCTGGCAGAACTTGTCTTTGAGAACTTATTCTTAATTTATTTCCTTATTTTGATTTTGAAAACTTTATTTCATCAAACTTGTTTAAAAAAGAAAACAATGCCTGTGCTTCTAACTTCTAAGTTGCATATTACACATTAAACTTCATTAATAAAACATGTGATTAGCCCTTGTTATTCAACCAGGAAGGTTATCTCACAGGATGTTAGCAGAAACACACCACCCAGATGCACTGTGGGCACACACACACACACACACACACACACACACACACGCACACGCATACTACTCCACATCCTGTGGCACTGTGGCAGGCAAGGAATATCCACCACACACACTCACACTGTGCACCGGCAGGACCAAGGCCAACTGCCTGCTAGTATTTTTATAATCTTCATCCTCCCTGACCTGTTGCTCCCCTCCTGGCGCCAGTGGTCTCAGCCCTCCCCCTGTGAAGCCTCAACCTTACACACACACACACACACACACACACACACACACTTGCAAACACACATGCTCCTGTACACTCAGCAGCCGGATAATTGAGACCAGCTGTTGCAAGGTGCCTCTTCCTTCGACCCTGCACCCCTCCTTCACCCTGCTGCTGCACTTGCCTTTCTGGCAAAAAAAAGCTATTCCAAAGACCCCTGCCCTCTCTTTCCTTTCTCTCCACTGACTCACACCCTCTCCCTCTCACATGCCTCTGAGTGCTCTGCCCATCAGTTGTGTTGATTGACAGATAGGTGTGTTTTTGTTTTTTATTCTTTTTATCAGTCTGTCAGATACGTCACAAAAATTAATCCCATTCCAGTTGCAACTTGCTGGATTTTAGCTTCCTACTTAAAATCATGCTCATCTGTAAATAGTCTTAGAAAAACACATTGCATTCAGATTTCTGTTACTATTTAGTTTGATCTACAGGATCACCTGTCAAGATTGCAGCTGTAAAAATCAAACTGAAACCAACCAAAGTGGTTTGCGCCTCAGCTGTAAAAATAATTCCTCTTCAAACGCTTGAAAATTGATCATCAAGGCCAAATTGAGTTAAATTGCAGCACTATTTTGAATCCATACAGTATGTGTTCGTGTACAGTACATTTCCTTCTCCTAGGTTCTCAGTTGTTAGCCTTTGGGAGAGTACATCAATGACTTTGGAGGTTTTTTATTGTTGGCTGGACAAAACAAGCAATTTAATCCAAATAAGCATTTATATTATTATTTTCTCACACTTTGTAGGCAAAAAAAATAATCAGTTTAGAAAATATTTTGCTTTTCTAATGAAAATAATCAATATTAAATCATGTAGTGTGCTCGAGACTTTAAGGACATCTCATCTTCCCCATCATTCTCTCACTCCCCCTGTTCCCCCCTCCTGATTTAGGTATATTTTGGAGGTGAGACATGACCAGGCCAGTGGTGACTGCGAGCCGCTGCACTATGGCTGGAATTTGTGTAGTTTGGGAGAGGAATGGAGGAGGCGGGGGGAGGAGGAGGGTTGGGACAGGCATGTCAGACTCTCTTTTCCAGCTGGTCCTGAGGGGTCAAACTGTGTGTGGATGTGTGCATGTCATGGCCTCTCATTAGGGGGTGAGACGCTGCGGCTCCAGACCCCCATGGTAGGATTACTGGTGAGTCTGCAGTGATCCTGCCACTTTGATGCCCCTGACCCCCACCCCCACCAGGAGGTTAATGAGCCACAGTGAGCTCTGTAGGCATGCTGTTATTGTGTGTGTGTAGATTTGAGGTGGGGGCATTAAGAGGAGGTGCAAGGAACCTCCACACCCCTGATATGCTTTTTACTGTGTTCCCTTGCAGTGGTAAACTCAGATGATCGGGCTGTGAATGTTAGGGCGCAGAGAATAATTTTAGAATAACAAAATAACACAATATATTAGGTCATCATATTAGGGTTTGTGCCTTTAGTAGTATTCTTCATCTGTATGTATACTCTTTGTCCGCCTAGTTTCACAATCATCAACGTGCTGATGGAGGAGAATCTGTCATACACGGCAGCTTGGTGGAAATGATGACATCCAACACCCTGATTTTAGGCAGCAAAGCAAATTTAAACTTTTTATAGTTTCTTCAGATTTTTCCCCCCAAAAGACTTTGGTCTGAAATGTTTTTTTTTATATATCTAAGACAATATTTTTGTCAAATGAATCTGACAGAGGACATGTGTTGGATACAGTATGAAAGGTTTTATTTATTTATATTTATGTCTATTGCTAAATTAAGCAATTAAGTGCCATTTGCCAATGAGACAGTGAGTTTGTTGATTTTGGGAACAATTTTCCAGATGAGTGCACAGTAGTAGGCATCAGAATTTCGAGACTTCTTTCGATGGATACACCTGCATTTTGGACACAAATGATCTGTCCACTTTAAGTTGTCTCATGTTGCTTTGAAATATAAAATACTGTCAAACATTTTTCAGAGCTGCCAAATGTTGGCTAAGCAGTACCGAAGCTAGTGTGATCAGTGTGTGTGATTTAGTTTGTCTACATATCTTTACTTCATGCATGCATACATCGCTGTGGGGCAAAATCAAACTCTCTATGGACCTGCAGTTGTAGTTGATTCACTGCCTTAACCACCAGTAATTACTGATCATAATTACTAGTCCTTTTTTTTTTCTTCATTTCTGTTTATCTTTAACATCTGCAAATTGACCCGGCACTACTTCACATAGCTGAACAGGCAGTGAGACATGAATGTGTTGTTTTGGGCGGGGCAGTGCAAGCCCTGGCCCGCAAAAGGAAGGCATGGCAGTCCAAAACAGGTGCTCAGACTCTCTTTTTTTTCTCATTTCTTTTCATCATTCACTCCCTTTCCCTCTTTCTTCTCCCCACACCTGTTGAGGTGTGAGGACTCATGCTGGTTCAGCCAGAGCTCAGCCAAGCCTGAGCTATGAGTAATTACTTAAATAGTATATACTTTATCCCATTCTGCTGACCCCCAGTGAGTTCCTGCTCTCCCTTGAAGTGAGGTGTTACTTTGGGGTTGATTAGTTAGGGGGGAAGGGACAGAGAGGCAGAAGTGGGAGTATGACATGGCATGTTTATAGAGCATATTTGAAACCTGTAATTACTTTTATTTAACACAGTGTTACAGGTAGGTAAAACCTAAATGAGACCTGTTACTTTACTTCTGTGCCATCTGCTCAGAGCTGAATGTTTTAGGTTTTTACTGTAAAGGCTTAACTGCTGTAAAAACCAAAGTGGCAGCAGGCACCTCCAGTGATTTGATTCTGGTTTGACTGATAACAGGTGGTCCCTGCCCCCCTGTTGGAACACCTTACTGGGCCCCCTGTTTCTTGTCACCATGACAGGGATCAAGATTTACCCAGCTGTTTAGGATCTGTGGGTGCATCAGTGGCTAGAGAAAGTTTACGTTGCAATTTTCACCCAATAGAACAGAAACAAAATAATCCTACTGAATTATGTGAAAACTGCATCACAAAGACAAAAAAAAAGTTGATGAAAAGTTTTGAAAATAGATATAAATAAATATAAAGCAGACTTTTTGTTGCTTGGTTCAGTTTTTGCAAGGTGAACTAGGCATGAAAACCACAAATAATGCAGCACAACATGTGTGAAGAGGTCTGTTATAAGACAATCCACACAAATGGATGAAAAGCAGAGTTTCCCCTGCATCCTGAAGACTATTATTTTGATGTACTGTACTTATGATTGTACTGAAACGCCTGTCCACAAGACTCTCTGGAGAGCAAGAGTTTAGTGTTACGTGTAAAGATAAAGTAATCAAAGTTTGACTGAGGTGGGGTGAAAGGTCATGACAGATGATGGACAGAGGAAGGAGACAGATGATACAGAGATGAACTTTAATGACAGGATTGGTGAGGCCCTAAATGTTCAGTTAAACACACAGCTACAGGTGAAGACTGATATAAATGTTACTGTCACTGCAGCATTACTGATTACTGATTGTTTAATTTTCATTGTTATATCATCTCTTGAGTTGGAACTTCAAACAGTGAGGCTTGTAGCCAGAAATTTTACAGACATATTAACCTCACTAAACTCTTTATGTATCCATTATCTGTGATTTCCCAGTAACATGTGATGTCTTCCTGTAATTCCACATTGCTATTCCACCTCCCTGCATGCATTTCCTACCACTGTGACTCTTTGCTTTCGTTGTTTGGGTTTGTTTTGCAAGCGTAATTTCATTAAATCCACCTGTTCTTTAATTACAAAAAAATATTTCCAACCAAGATAGATATTCTGTGTTGTAATGGCATTTTTTTAAAATGTTATCATTTTTCAAACATCCACTCTTGTTTTGTTTCCCTCTATTACTTCTCTGTTGGTGTGCAGAAACATCAATGATTTGTAAGCTTTGTAGCTGGTGCCAGAACTAACATGGAAAAATGGTCTCAAGTTATCTGAAAACTGACAGGCTCTTTGTAACATCCCACAGCTGGTAGCTGAAATGTAGACGTGTGACATAATCACTAAACTAACTAGAGTACAGAGAAATCACAGGTCAAACATATTGTGCATTAATTCAGAACTAGCTGGTCATTAGAAACACCTTTTGCAACCATGGTAGCATAGCTGAAAACTGTTGTGCTGATTAAAGAAGCAATAAAACTGGCCTTCTCTAGACTAGGTGAGTGTCTGGAGCATCAGCAATTGTGGGTTCCATTACAGACTCAAAATGGCCAGAAACAAAGAACTTTCTTCTGAAACGTGTCCTTCTATTCTTGTTCTGAGAAATTAAGGCTATTCCATGCGAGAAATTGCCAAGAAACTGAAGATCTCGTACAATGCTGTGTACTATTCACGTCACAGAGCAGGGCAAACTGGCTCTAACCAGGATAGAAAGAGGAGTGGGAGACCACGGTGCCTAACTGAACAAGAGGACAAGTACATTAGAGTATCTAGTCTGAGAAACAGACGCCTCACAGGTCCCTAACTGGTAGCTTCATTAAATAGTACCTGCAAAACACTAGTGTCAACATTAAAAGTGAAGAGGCAACTCAGGGATGCTGGCCTTATAGGCAGAGTGGCAAAGAAAAAGCCATATCACAGACTGGCCAATAAAAATAAAAGATTAAAGCACAGCTCAATTTGGAGCTGTGCTTTGGGTGCAAGAACTATTTAGGGAAGAAGAAGTCAGTAATGGAGTGGTCAGCACAGTCACCAGATCTCAACCCTATTGAGCTGTTGTGGGAGCAGCACGACCGTATGGTACGTAAGAAAGGCCCATCAAGCCAATCCAACTTGTGGTAGGTGCTTCAGGAAGCATGGGAGGAAATCTCTTCAGATTACCTTCACAAATTGACAAGTAGAATGAAAAAGGTCTGCAAGGCTGTAATTGCTGCAAATGGAGGATTCTTTGATTAAAGCCAAGTTTGAAGGGAACAATTATTATTTCAATTAAAAATCATTATTTCTTATTGTCAATGGCTATATTTCCTATTCATTTTGCAATATGTCCTATTTAAACTAATTTCTTGTATGTTTTCATGGAAAACATGGAAAAGTGACCCCAAACTTTTGAGCGGTAGTGTATATTTAAAATAATGTGTTATATATTGAAATATTTTGGTATGAAACTGACTTTCTGTCTGATGCTTCTGCATGCACACATTTAAGATTACGGTAACACCGCTTTGCTTGCTTAATGAGAAAATTAACTGCACTAGGTACATTTGTTTTACAGATTAACTGATTAATCACTGTTTAGTGCTATCATTCCAATGAAACTGATTTGAGCACATCTGGAAAGACTTTATGCGAAGATTCAAACACTGTGTTTTTGTGTGTGTCTTTGGGTGGCTGTCATGTGGGAATCCTCTCAGTATTCTCCACAGGGGGTTTTGTTTTCTTTGGGTTTCAAAAAAACAAGCTCACAGGTAATGACTTCAGTGTGTCGCTGTGTTTTTATTTCATTTGTGTGACCCTAAATTCTGCTTCACTAAATACAGACAAACTAGGTGGAACTGATATCTTCCATCAATGCGCCATGGCATCCAGTAAACATAGAATACTGCAGTGTTTTTTTAAGTAGACAGTGGCCTGTCTGTGAAGCTGGTGTATGTGTGTGTTTGTGCTTGTTTGGGCACATGTGCGTGCATGCATGCCACCCTGTACTCCTCTCATCTGGTCGGGCCCTCTAGCTGGTAATCTGAGTATAGAGATTAGAAAGAAAAACAGGGGAGAAGAATGTCTTTGGTTGAGCCAGGGAGGAATTTACAATGGCCTTCAGGCTGCTTTGACCTCTCCCTCCCTTTCTCTCCCTCTCTAACACACACACAAATACCTCAAGGAAAATTCATTTGTTTATAACCTGGGTCTTATTTCATAGTTCTGGCCATCATTTTTATTAGTTATGATAACATTTTACTCACCGACTTCAGTTAAGATCTGAGGATGCAGTGACATCACTAGAAAGGAGTCCAACAGGCTGAGCAACACAGTCGGTCATGTGATCACACAGGTTATAAACAAAGTCTCAGTTAAGATATGTTACCTAATTTTTTGGAACTAAATCAAAAGTGGCACACCTGCCAGGTTGGAATTTTCATGTTAGTTATTTGTATCCATTCCTTCATTGTGGTGGGTCAAATTATTTGATATTTGATAAGGATTATTATAAGCATTAAAGGAAAATCCCAGGAATCTGACAAAGTCTGGCATTTTCACATGAATTTTGATTTTCTGACACATTTTTTTAAACAATGCTAAATATTATATCTAATGTAAACCTTTATAGTCATAATTGTTTTTATTTCTATGTGTACTGTATGTTTGTAAAGTTTTGTCATTTCGTCAATTCCCACTATGTCACACTATGTACATTATAATATATGTTGTATGTATGTTTTGTTTTGAAGGTTAATTGTAGATGTAATTCCTCAATTTAAAAATAAAAATTAACTAGAGTACAGTATGGTACAGTGTGATATTTTACAACAGACAATTGTGTAAATATTCAAATCAGTTGCTCGTTTTCTCTTAGTACTGTTAAACTGAGGATTGTTTGCAAAATATTTGAATTGAACTTTTGTGTTTATTTTTCATCTTCATTAATATTGTACAATAATCACAGCTGGAATAAGGGAGGATGAGTTAAATGGTTTTTTTTTTTCCAAAATAAGACACAAATGTATCAGAGTTTGAAATATAAAGACCTAGAAAAGAATAATTAATAGATAAATAAGCAAATCAATTCAAGTTCTACAAAGACTTAATGCACAATTTGTGTTTCAAGGTACCTTTTTAACTGATTACTTGGAAGCAATGGCTGGAATGAGATAATTCAAACAAAAAAAAGCTCTGAAATTTGGAGATTTTGAACGTTTTGACTGCAGTATGTAGAATTTCCTTACAATATGATTAAATTAATCATCTTTTTTAAATTTTATAGCTATAACAAACATGCCAGTCAGAATGTAACAGAGATATATTTTGTGAAATTAAAACATTCAGTCATTGCATTGTCTACATCTTAGCAGCAAAACTAGTGAGTAAAATCCTCATCACAATCCATATATGTGGATGAAATTTTTCAGAATAATAAAAGAAAGCTGTTATTGTTATTGTTGGACATGGAGAAGATATGTTTTGATACGTCCCCATCTGTTGCTACAGGGATGTAATGGTCTGAAGAGGCTCTCCAACAGCTTGCAGCGATGTCACCATGTGGGCAGAGATGACACCATGTTGTAAGACAGACAGCGAGTTTGAGGCAGGAAGCTTCGATGGAGTTCTAGTTTCAGGGGGACAGCTGTGTGGATACTCAAGACACACTGGCTACGAGACCACCTGATCTGTTCCCCCTCGCTCCGTCACAGCCCAGCAACCTGCCTTCCTCCCAGACAAACCTCAGCCAGTGTGTGTGTGTGTCAGAAAAAAAGGGGGGGTATACAGGTCTTTGCACAGACGAAGGGGACAGGTGTTAGGGACAGGAGGTGCCGTGTGGCCCGGGGGTGTGGTCAGGTGGTGACACACCTGTCCCTACTTGCACAAGAGGGTCTGGTTACACACACACACACACAAGCATCCACATCAGCCTGACCATGTGTTCTGACATGCAACGTTAAACCAACTAGCCTCTCATGCAATGTGAATCTGCTCTCTGTGACAAACCAGGGCCGATTCTTGTTATGCCAAAGACAACATGGCAAGCTCAACTCTGTAGCAAAGTAATGTGATCGTTATGTGAGAGGTGAGGGGGCGCTTGAATTGAGCAGCAGACACGCAATTCAAGGCTCCATGTGGAGATTTGGTTACCATGAAAAAGTGTGTGTCTGTGTGTGAGTGATTAGAAAGTGTCTGTGCATCTGATTAATTATTATTTTAGATGCGCGGTGGCTTAAGTGTCTCCATGATCTCTGTGGATCATGTGGCTTGTTGTTGTGGTAAAAAAGGGAGAAAATAGTTCCACAGCAAGTCAACTGATTAACTTAGACAGAAATGAATAAGACGACAAAAGAAACAGCATTTATTTTAGCATAAAGTCAGCTCCACTTCTAGGTAACTGGCAGCTCAGTATCTGGAGATTCAATCACTTCTGATTTCTGAAATGTAGAGTACAATATAGCTTGATGTACCTCTGTGCTCCATTTTTAAAAGTGCGTAAGTGGACACCAGTGTGTGTGGCACATGCAGTGTTTCTGTAAAACCTTGGAGATAGGGGGTTAGATAGGCGTCTGGCCCTGGGGTGTGGATTTCAGGCAGGTGCATTCGCCTGCCCTGCGGCTCCTTTAGGGACAGGACAGGACGGGACAAGGCGGGAGGAGCAGAAGAGGGGAGGCAATCTGTGCAGTCACACACACATAAACTCTAGATCCCCAACTCAAAGACTGACTTCCACCCGTCTCAGCCCCCAACACCCTCTCTACCATATCCTTCATTGGCTGGAATGTGTTTGGACAATAGAACTGTCCTGGTCCTTTGGGTGGCGCCCCCCTGGGCCCACAGGCCCTGACAGGAGGACAAAAGTGCACCTTGCACCTCTTAGCACCACCATCAGCACCCCGGGGGCAAATACCTGAATACCTGTGGTAAATAAGAGGGAAAGAGGGAGAGAAAGAATGACACAACGCGAGGCAAGGGAGATAGGGAGGAGAGAAGAGAGGGATGAATGAAAGAAAAAGAAGAAAAATAGTCAGCATAGGCGATTTTCTGCTCTCAGCTGCCAAGTGCAACACAGACTCATCCAGAGGTCCAAGCAAAACACAACAGCAGTCTTCCTATTTTGATACCCTCTCCACTCTTATTATTATAATTCACTGTGTTGCTCATTCTTTTCATATCTGACACCTGCTTTCTTAGCACCACCCCCCCCCAGTATGTACTCTCCACATACTCTCTGTCAGTACTCTCTCATGTCATGACTTGCTGGCCACTGCCTAGCTCACTCTGTGTGTGTGGTTTGTGCACATTCAACTCAGACACTCCTTTTCTTGCACCATATTTAAGCCTAATTGGCTCACAGTTTAAATTATATTTCAGCAAGGTGCCTTTGACATATATGTGAAACAACTGTATGTGTAGTAGATCAATACTCAATACTTTACTGACCAACAGTTCTCTGTAAATCAAAGCCCAGAGCGGTTCGCTTCAAGTAATCCCTGTGTTCCCTCATCCCCTCTCTCTGGTTGAATGTGTGCTAATCAGTGAAATGAAGTGTCACATTACCACTGATGTGACCACAATCATTTTGCTCTGCACACAGACGTGGGCGAAGTGGGGCTGTGAGGTAATGCTACTGGAACAATTGTTCTGGAAAGTAGAACAACTTCTATAAAAAGGTACATATACTTCATCTTTGCACATACTTTATCACTTCATATTTTTAAGTGGAGGGCATTGATGGAAAGTACAGAGCATCAGATCTTTGCACTTAATTTAACTGCTGTACTGTGTGCTGAATATTTTTAATTTTCGTAGGTGTATGCACATTAGCTTTTAGCATAGAACTTTTGAAACAACATGGGAAACTCACAGCCAACAGTCAGAAAATTAGCTGCCAAAGTCAATAAAATATAAAAGAAAAACGTCATGGAGAGTCTAAATCATCTCTTCTAGTGTGCCACCACACAGCAAACCATGCTGTCTCTGTTTTAATTTACATTACATAACATTAATCAGATAAAGTGTAATCGTACCAGATGGCAGGAGCCTGTGAGATCAGATTCGAAGATGTGTGATATTCAAGCCCAGAGGTCACTGTGACATGGGGAACCACTGTTTCTCAAAACCTTGTGTACGGTTAAGTGTGGTGATAGATGAAGTATTCAGATATTTTAATTCCATAGTCGCAATACCACAAGTACAAGTACAAGCTTTCATTTGTGAAATCTTAATTTTTAGAGTAAGTATAGCTGTCTGATAAATGTAGTGAAACAATAGTAGTTTCTTTGAAATATAGTGGAGTAGTTTAAAGTACTGGTACATAACAATCGAGTAAAATGCAAGTACCATAAATCTGAACTTCAGTACAATACTTGAGTGAATATAATTAATTACTTTATATTTAAGAACATTTATATTAAAGAATGGCCCACTACTTCATTCATTCAACTTCACCATATCTTAAATAAAGATTAAAGGTATAGTGTGTAGGATTTAGTTGCATCTAGTCTAGACTGCATTGCAATCTCCTCACATCACCTATCACACTTGAAAGGCCCCGTCTGGAGTCAGTATTTAGTTTGTCTGTTGTGGGCTACTATAGAAACATTGCGTTTCAACATGGCGGCCTCCATGGAAGAGCACCCGTTTCCACTGTGGATATGACAGGCTAATTTTAAAGAAACAAAAACAAAAGATTTTTATTTTCAGGTGATTATACATGCATGAAATCATAATTATGAATATTATATTCCATGTCTGCCTTATTCTGAAAATAGAGGCCCCCAATCCTACACACTGGACCTTTAAATAGTTTCCAGATTTCTTCATAAACCCTCAGCAAGTTTGCTTTAAGGAAGAATTCGATTTACTATTTTCAGTGTAAGTATCTTGGCTTTGGGCAATACCTGATAGATTTTATCCATATTGCCCCAACAACTCACCCTCTGTATGATTATGTAAGTGAACAAACCTCAGCTTAACTTTCCCTTTACTGTGTGGTGCAGCGGAAACCTGCATGTACGCAGCTCTGGATGGCACAAGGTTGGAAACCTCTGTTACACAGAACGTATCTCATTTGTTTACCGTCCTGTCCCTTTATGGCTCATCCTCTACCCTCTGACCCTGTGGGACACAGAGGGTCTGTGTTTAGGAGGAAAAACAGCACCAGCAATATAACACACACACACACACACACACACACACACACACACACCATTGAAGGGGGACAGCAGGAGTGCGGAGGTGGGCAGGAAATGGCGTGTACCCCCTACTAGAGGCCATATCCTGTCCTTGGGTAAAACTGGTTTATTTGTCCAGAGATCTGAGCTCTCTGTGTACACAGAAGCATCCATGTTAAGATTTAATGAAATCCTGAAACTATCCAGAATTGTACAAAATGCCTCACAAGGAAAGCATCCACAGAGAGTGTATCTCTCTGCCCTCACAGCACATGTCATTGATCAAGTCTGCATTGCAACATGTGGCATTCCTCGGCAAATTCTACTCCCTACTGATTTGATAAACGGCCCGCGAACAGAAACACTCATTCTTCACCAGACACCCACCAATCTACCCACTCACCTCCCTCCTCCCCGGGTGACCAATCTCTTCCCCTCAATCTCCCTTGTTGCTTCGCCTTGTCCTCCTTTTCCTATTATCATTATCTTATGCCCAGTTAACCCTCTCCTTCAAACCCTAGGCTAATAGTTTTCCCATCCTATGTGCCCATTAATTTATACAGGCTGGAGAAATGCTGTCAGCCTGTAAAAATCTAAATGAGAAGATCCTTTAATGTCGATGAGAAACTCCGTCTCCAGCTCCAGCAGAGGAGGTTGGCGCTGACATGGCATTGACATTGTGTAAGAGCACTGCAGCTTGTAAGAGGGTTTGAAACTTTAACCCAGTGACTTAACCTTCTTGGCTCGAATCTGATCCTCCAGTGATTCAGCTTTACAACCCCTGCCAGCTCTGATTTCAGCAATATACTGTACGCTCTCTCTTCCTCAATATGGCTACACTATGAACCCCAGACAGGGAGACATCTACACTTCACAGAGACCCACAAACACAATCATACATCCGTGTACACACAAACAGCTGTAGCCGCACCCAGATGCTTTATATCAGCACTTTTTGGAAGAGCTGTGTTTATACAAGACTGACAGGCTGCTTCCTGTGTCCCAAACATTACCACAAACACTTAAACTGAGAGCAGAGCCACAGAGGGAGAAAACTGCAATTTTAGCTGTCAGAAATGTTAGTTCTATGTGTTGGAAAAGGTTTGTTTCATCGTTGACATGCAGCGCTGTTTCACATTGCTCAGATCAAGAGAGTGGAGTTTATACAGCCCTGTAATCTGTTCTGTTACACACATGCAAAGCCCCACTTATGATTCTACACAGGATGATTGTTTGGAGAGAAGTATATATTTTCTGTTTCCAAGATGACGGCACCCCGGCTGTAAACTGTCAAACATCAGCTTTTGTGTACACAAAGCTAAATACACGCAGCAACATCCAGGCTTACAATTCAGTGGGGCATGGGCAAAAAGGAGCAATTTAATTTTTATTGTTTTCATTTATTAGAGCGAGGCAATAATGCTTAGACATTCTTTCCATGGGAATAACACATGTGAGAAATTAAAATGAATGGCAATCCCCCTTCTCTTTGTAATTAGGTCAGCATAACATTATTTCCTGTTACAGCAAAATTAAATTATTACTCTGACTCAAAAGCAGACTGCAAGGACAGCAGACAGAGCAGTCCTCTTTTTTCTGTTAGATGGTGGTATTGTGTGTCTGTCACTAATGGCTCAGGAATGTCACATTAGTCAGGGGCCGCATGCGTGACGCTGCGAACATTAAAACACTTTGAGGAGACCAATATGATATTACAGACACACGAAAACGCACACTGAAAAAGAAAGGTGACAGGTCCAGTGATCTCATTGCCTCAAAGCTACAGAGTGATCGACTGCCTCCTACACACTGCAAACCAAAAAAATTTCCCCCTAGCAAGATGTCAGCGTTAAATTTCAAAACGGCCGAAACATATCAGAAATGACAGTCTGTTTAGCGGCATGTTCTTGTATAGATTCGTGGAGGTAGAGTTTAGATATCCCAAGAAGAAAATGGATTATCATCGAACTCTAAAGCATTATTTGACAACTTGTGTGTTTCCTCTGTCTTTTAATTCATCCAACCCTGTTGCCCCCTGTCTGTGCCCAACAAATCTGACACTATCGGCAGTTCAAGCTGAGTTCAGTCCCCTGTGGCCTTTTTCTCTGACTCACTGCCTGTGTAGGTGTGCAGCATCTAAATGACTCTCACCTCTTGCTTCAAAACAGCCCCAGAGAGACAGAGGCAGACAAATGAAAAATCCCCCTTGATCAAAGTAACACTCATTCAAGTAACACTCATTCAATATGCTGTATATGTGTGTGTGTGTGTGTGTGTGTGTGTGTGTGGCTGAGAGCGTGCCCATGTGCTTGTGCACGCATGCAGTCTTTTGGGTGCTGTTTACATTGGGCAAGCTAAGTCATGCAATCTGATCCCAGGCTTTTTGAGAGTCCCCCTCCACCTTCCCTCCCTCACATCTACCTCTCAACACTGGAGGAAGCGTGTTGTTACCTCACTAAGACATGCTGGCGTCAGTGTGTGTGGGTCAGGAGGGCAAGAGGGATTGTAGACACATTGTTGCCATATGTGCACCCTCAGCTGGACTCATAAGCACAGACTTCCTCTGAAAGTTCCTACAAGGTAACCAGAGTTTAACCATTACTGAGCAGATGGCTGCACCGACTAAGCAATCCTGAGGTTCTGCCTGTGCTGTCCGGAGCCTGACTCTCTGGGGTGTATTTGTTGGTCTTGAGCCTAAGTTTTCAGCTTCCATCTGTGGCCATTCCTGCAGCAGGAAGTGGGTCAGTGGGATTCCCACACTCAGCTAATTTCACACTGACTTTCTTCTGTAGTATTCACCCACTCTGGCCCTTGGGAGGAGCGGGCATCTTTTTTTTTTTTTTGCTCATCTCCCTTCCCTCCCTGCAATTACTCTGTACACCCCCCTCACCTCTTTGACATGTGTTCTCCACATTTCCCTGTATGTGTGTGTGCTGACAGGCTGGCAGGTGTGTGCAGGTGTTCCCTGTATCACTCAACATCGCACAAACCTGCGCCTCCTAACACACACAGACACAGTTCTATCTTCCCATTCAGAAACTGTCATGTCTGTCCTGATGAATTCATTTAGAGTTAATACAATACCTGTTGAAATACTAATTAATACACATAAGCTGGTCCACGGCACATTTTTTTTTAAACAAAGCTTTTATTTACACGTGGCAGAAAAAGGCACAATATTCCAATTTCAGCAAGACATTTCAGCAAACTGGTTCATAAAAACTGTAGGACAAAATTCATGTCAAAATAAATGCCATTTAGACTTTAAAATGACAATATTGGTGAAGGCAAGTTGTATTTTTTTGGTCAAGTTTAAGTGGTCCTTTAATGTTCCATAACACACAATGAGAGTGGCATGAGGAGGGGCGAGTGGAGGGTCACCTGTCGTTGAGGTCACTCCTTACACGTCTCTCAGCACCCTGCCTCCACAGTACACCATACACAGGCAGCTGTCTCAACACACACTTGCTCATATGCACACACACACATGCCATGTATGTATAGTATGGTGAGGAATGACATCCCCACATACAGACACAAACACACCCAAGCAGCTGCAACATGGCCAGAGTCCCGGACCGGCCGGCACCGATGGAGTTTCCTGGGAATTAACTGCATGTCCAGCTGCCCTTGAATCACACACATGCACACAGTTGACAAGACACAGCAAAAATGGGCTGCAGATACCAATAGGACCTGAAAAAAAATCTACATAAGTCCTGAAAAATTGAAGGCACTTAAGAAGTTGTTTCATAAAAGTAGTTTTCTGTCCCATCATGGCTTAGCGGTGAGCTGGCACCAATCTGTCCAGTGTCCTCTGGGTATATTGGCTCTAATCAGAGGGGGGAACCCAACCAGCAAGCAGCTTTAATTGGCTCATGAGAGCAGTTCAGGGAATGTGAGTCTACAAAGCAGGGCAGCAGCCAGAGGCATTGTGTTTGTGCAGCAGGGACATGCGGCTGAAGGTCCGTGCACAGGAGCCACACTGGTACTTCTTCACTTCTGAGTGGGTCTGCAGGTGGGCCCGCAGGTTGGAGCGATCAGCAAAGGCCCGGTTACAGTGTTGACATGCAAAGGGGCGCTCACCTGAGAAAAAGAGAAAGGAAAAAAAAAAAAACTGTTAGCATCAGGAAAACATTTCATTAACAGGCCAAAAGGTCTGTCTTCTGGTCATTGTTTTTTAAATGATCAACAGATAACAAACACAAGAGGAGGAACACTACCCTAACTTAGTTAATGCAGATTGGCTTTTTTCATGCGTAATCATTGCGAGGCTGAGATTAGATTGTGCCATGCTAAGCAATAACATTTGCTCACACATCAGGAGACATCAATGAATATCAATGAGCACAAGGTGCAACCAGCTGTTACATTTGCAAGCCAACAAAGCTTGGAAATCAATGTGATTACTCTGACATACCAATGTGAAGAAATGTTGTTTTTGATGCATACCTGTGTGTGTGCGGATGTGTCCTCTGAGCAGCCATGGTCTGGAGAAGGCCTTGCCACAGGTTGGACATACACAGGGTAGTGTGTGTGAGCGAATGTGCATCTTTAGGGCTCCCAGGCTGGTGTACTCCTTGGGACAGTGTTTGCAGTGGAAGGCCGGGCGTACAGGGACTTCAGCAGGAAGAGAAGGCGTCTGCTGCAGTGGCGCACAGTGTGAGAGCTGGTGGTGGGACAGTGCTGAGAGGCTGGTGTAACTGTTACTGCAGTGCAGACAGTGGTAGATATGCTGGATGATATCTGGGCTGGGAGGATCTGAAGTACGACCACCGTCCTCTTCTTCCTCACTGCCGCTGCTGCTGGAGGGAGAACTGCTGAGGTCCAGAGGGCCCAGTGGTGAAGGGGACAGAGACACTGGGGTGATTGGGGAAAGAGGTGCGGGCAGGGTGTCGGCGCTACTGAAGAATGGGCTGGTGGGGTAGCAGGTCAGGGCAGAGCTGTTGTTGGAAGTTGGAAGCTCGGCCCGTGGAAAGCTTTCCGGGACAAAAGCTGGCAACACAGAAGAAAGGAAGTCAGGTGCATTGTCACTTAAATGGACAGATAATCTAATAAAGCACTAAACTTGTTTTCATTCTTGGGGTCTTGTTACAGCCTGTATTCAACCCTGATCCAGCTAACGTTTCCATTAGCAAATTTGCCAGGTGACCAGAAACATTGTGTTTTGCACATGCAAACTAATCTGCCACATGAGTTTGTTCTGCACCTGAAGGTAACTTGATAAAGCTTTATTTTCATGACTGCCTGACTGTGATTCACTCAGCAGGACAAATAAAATTCACACATGCATCAAATTCAGTCAATCAGTGAGGGAAAAAAAACGTACCACTTTGGCTCTCCAGTTGGTTCTCCCTGTAGTATGGCTTCTTGTTGGAATAATACTTCTTGACAAGGAATGACCGAGGCATGTTTATGTCTGGCTTCTCCGTTAAATTACAGAATAATAATAATTCCCACGGCGGAGTGCGCTCAGGTACCCAGATCTCTTCCTCAGACAGCAGCAGATTCCAGTCGGTCGGAGCGAAAATGCCTGGAGAGATCAACAGGACCACTACCGATGTCGAATGTATCTTGTTGACGAATCGTGAAGTTGCCTCCTCATATAGTACCAGAGGGGAGAAGCAGCGGGGTGGGTGGGCAGATCTCCGCCCAAAGACACACCCCGTGTTGTCAGGGCGCCACCAGCCCTACTCACCACAGGTGCCCAATGTGCCAAAAGCTGTAGCAAAGCGCAAATCTAATTGTGCATTTCACGGCTCTAATGGCTCACTCTTTGCACAAAGACATGCATATGTTGTCATTAAATGTGAACGCATGACTTTGCAATTCAAAGTAAAATTTGCCCAAAATGATTTTTGTACTTTAACGATGTTAAATGTGCACAAGAATGCTTTTCAGTGTGGGAAAAAAAGAGACAGAGCAATGAATGTATGACATGAATGCAAAACTCAGAGATACACATCAATCTGGATTTTTTGAAAACATTTCTTACATCTTGTACATCACTTGATTGTCCATTCCTTTACAAAGTGTGCCATAGCAAACTGAAGCTGGAGCGTCCTCTGTCGGATCATAAATTATCTGTCTGTGCCAGGAGTTAGATTACATGGTAGTCTTCTGTATATTTCTACACACACATACTAGAATATTGCTAAAAATGTGCAGGAGTACATTTTGTGGAAGCTCAGTTCGAAAAAAAATTGTGCAGCTGTTTCCTTGAGTTAATTGACACTATGATTAAATTTGACTGCCCTCTAACAGAATGAATCTCATCTCTTGTGCATTTTTGTTTAAGCACATTTAAACCCATTCCATGCTAAATTAGTGACATTTTATGATGGCTCTTTTGCGTGTCCGTCCCTCGGGGCTTTTTACGCACCCTGGTGAGGTGGAGACATTTTGAGAAGGTGCAGGAGACAAACGCTCTGTTCTCTTTTGCTCCCAACACAAAACATAAGGCACTCAGTTCATCCTGACCGCATATCTCTTTCTCTGCGGGTTATAAGTCCGTTTTAGATAAAAGAGCCACTGTTCCCCAGCTTGCTCTCAGCACGATCTGAGGTAAAATTAACCGAGCTGAGAGGGACAATGTGATGGTGTTAACCCAGACAGGGTCCAATTAAACCTTGTGCCTTTAGGTGGCATGAAATGCAGCAACACGGGATAATGCCTCGGGAGGAAATGGCTTTCACATGGTTTCTCCTTGATTTTCTCACATGCGTAATCGTGCGTCAAAGTGTGTGCGTAATTGAAAGCAGCTTCCACTCTCAGAAAATCAAACTTGGACGCTTCTTTGTATAATTAAGATGTATGAAGATGTTTAAAATCGATTAGGCAGTATGCATTAAGAAATTGAGAGTTTTTTTTAACCCTGTCCCCTTGAAATTATCTTTATTATTTTTATTTTGTTACTATTTTATCTTTATATTTTATACACGTTTATCCTTAAGTTATTGTAGTTTCACCATGTAAAGCACTGTTTGAAATCTATGCCTGAATTGTCCTATAAAATAAAGTTTATCATTATTATTGAATTTGTGTGTGTGTGTGTGTGTGTGTGTGTGTGTGTTATATTCGGCTCCTGTTGGTACACACACCCCGTGAGTCTGAAAATCAGGTGCCGGACATTACGCAGGAATGTCACAGTCTTTAGCACTCCTGCTTAGCATTGCAAAGAATCAAAAAGCTCCACGGTGGCAGGGTGAGTGGTGGTGGTGGTGGGTGATTGGGGGGGGGGGGGGGGGGGGGGGTGTATGCACCTGTCTAAAGGCGCCATTGTCACGGCATGCCCAAAAGTTCACACGTCGTTACAGCACTTGTTGACGCCGACGCCACGTAGACTGGAGGTCATGAGGGCAGGACAGCAGTAAAAACAAAAAGCAAATAGCAAAGACACACGTGAAAGTAATCTGAGGTTGTGGGTTGCTGCTGAGGATGACTCTGAGAGTACAAATGGTGTCCGAGAGCTTGGTTTAATGTTATAAAGAAAACCAGTATATAACTATTTAGTGGTATGTTTTGTATTTATTTCACACTCACACAAGCAGAGTGAAAAATGACTAAATGAAATATCCACCTGACCTGACAGACACAGTGTAGGAGGCTGTAAGAGGGAAACAGCTGATTACACACTAGGATTTGCTCTTGGGAGGAGAGCAGTTTGACTGCAGACCTGACTGCAGACAATTTGTGTTACAACAGGGTTTTAGAGTGACCTCATGACACACAGAGGAGGTGAAGACATGGAAAGTTTGCTGCTCAGAACAGATGTTCCCTCCTCTCTGGCCTCGGGGATGAACTAGCCGGTGTTCCCACAGAGACTCAAACCTCTTCAGACTTAAAATAATGCAGAAGAGAAATCTTCATTCTGTCTAATCTTGGACAACTAATGCCAAAAAAATACAACAACACGGTTGAAGTCAGATAATCCATTGCCAAAAGGAATGTGGTTCTCTGAAATTAATAGTGGATGCCTTTAAAAAACTGCAAAACATGATTAAAGCTTTTCGTCCAAAAACATTGCCAAAAGTTTTTTTTTTATTAAATATGAAATCTTCAGTTACACTGTCCTCATTCAGCCTCTTTTATTTTTCATACTAAAATGTAAACATGGTCGCGTATAGTAAATAGTAGAGTAAAGAGTAAATTACCTCTTGCTTATCATAACCTTGTTGTGTTTTTGTCACATAAAACGAAAATAACATAAAAAAGCTGCTACTAGCCTAACACACCCAAATTGCTAACTGAACTGTTGGTGGTCACGTTGCATTGTGGGTAATGTAGTCGCTGGGTTTTGTCAAGGAAAAATAATGCATGGAATGACGAAGATGATACCTCAAGTTCTTCTGGTAATGATGATTTCATGATACTGAAGGGTAAACATGGAGTACCACAGGTGTGCCATAATACATAGTATAACATTCATTTATAAGAACTTGTTTCAAACAGAGTGGTGGGAATATTTATTTCAGACTGGATGGAGCATTTTTGTGACGCTTGTCATAAAGATATTACAATTAAATATGATTACATGACAAGTTTCTTATTGTTTACAATATAGCTTTGTGCTAATTTGTTAATTGGGTTGTTTCTTTGACAATTTACTCAGTTTTTAAAGTAATAACAGTTTTAATGACAGTTTTTAGTAATTTAGTAATTTTTAGTAATTAGTACTTAATAGTAAGTAATAATGATGACATATGTTTATTCATATAGCACTTTAGGACTATATTGCAATATTTATCAATAACACGCGACCACAGGCACAGTCAAAGATTTCAGGGCTAAACCCTTGATCTCCACTGACCCTAGAACCGCCCCTGTTGGTACTCGAACGTCACAACATTTTCTTCTTGATTAGATTAGATGTGGAAATTAACATGATGAACTAGAAAAAATCCAACTTCAGCAAAAATTACAACTATCCTTTTTTAATGGAATTGACAGTGACGTTGATATTATTTAATATCAACTATTAATTATAATAATTCAAACGTTCTAGTATTTGTATTTCTGAATATATTTCATGGCATGTCTGAGCAGATGTTGATCATATTGTACTTCAGTGTCCTGTTTCATGTTTGTGAAAAGAAGCCAACTCCCAAACACCTATTGTGATTGTACAAATGCTTTTTGCTCAAGTGCCAAGTCCACAAGTGCAGCTTAAAGCCACGTTTTACATTTTAAAAACCCTTGTTGATAGCCTTTGAACAATCAGGTGCTTTGTTACCATTCAGCACATTCAGACGACAGGTAACGATCACTTGAGCACATTTCCATTTGATGTTTTTCCAGACTGACCCTGAAGCACAACAGCAGCACAGATAAATCATGTTCTCTTTGTCCATTTGATTATTCAAAGGATACAGTAGATCTCCCAAGATGTCAGTCAGTGGGTGGATGTGACGATATGATGATGCTCTAGTTGAATCTGAAAGAAAACGGAGTAGTCTGTGATTATAATCTGTGCCACTATCAAAGCCATTGTGCATTTTTGTCTTTTCAAGTGGAACCAGTTTGGAAAATGTCTACTTTGGTTTGAAGATTTCCTGTTTGAGGTGTATTTAGTGACAGAACACAGTCGCCCGTTAAAGATTGTTCCAATAGATGTGTTATCTGTCCTATTTAACCTTCAACTCAACAAAAAAATCAAGCTTGTATTGTCTGACTATTTGTAGTGTGCATACATTTCTGCATGCTCTTGTACCACTGCGTGTTTTTTTGTTTGTTTATACATCTGTATTGGTATATGTGTGTGCATGTGTGAGTGTTACCCTACAGGTTCAGAGGTCCATAAGCTCAGCAGGAGGGAGATAAGATTATCCCACTGGAATGCAGAGCTGGTCGTATGGACACACACTCCCACATACACACACACGCGCTCTGTGGTCTGTACACACTCACTGTTGAAGTGTCTCCATTAGACACAAACACTCACATGTTTTAGTGAAAATCCATCATTGTGGTCTCCCTGTTTTCTGCATCTCCATGTGGTTCCTAGAGTAGATCAGATGTTTTGCAATCAAAAACTCAGCTTAATGGGTTATACAACAGTGTGTAAATTTTTTGTTTATTCACGCAACAATTTATCCCTAACGCCACCAGTTCTGGTCAACATAGACGTCTTATTCTTAAAACATACTGTTTGTTTTGTTTTCAAAGAGTGAAACATGAATTTGTACTCAGACTCATTATTGGATTAAGTATAATTTAGGTCAGAGTAATGTGTGATCAAAGTGAGTATATGAAACCTTTATCCAGCTGTGAATACATGTATTTAAGTACCGTATTTAAGTACAGTTTTGACAGTGGTGGTAGTAGAGACATTCAGATTCTTTACTCAAGTAAATGTTGCTTTTACCACACTGTGGAAAAGCTGGAGTGGAAGAGTACAAGTACCTCAAAATTGTACTCAGAGAAACAGAAACAGGTTTAAGTGGGTTTTCACAAACAAAGAAGTTATCCTGGTATTTTGGTGCATGCTGGTCACAATTTCCGCAATACAATTTTCAGTGCATTGAGTTGAACAACAGTTACCATAAGAATATTTGTTGCAATCAGCATGTTGACATGTGACTTTTCAAAACAACACGAGGTGAGAGAAGTTTGTAGAGGCTGGACTGACAAGGAGAAGAGGATGAAGTATTTTGATTTTATAATGAATAAGAGAGTTGAAATTGTTGAAATAAAACAGACGATACAACAAAATGGTCAGATTTTTTCTTTGTTGTGTTTGGATGAAATGTAGAATTCATAATCCATTCTGAACTTAGTCATTTCTTTTTGCTGTGTCTGAAATGCTGCATTCCAATTTGAAAAGAGAAGGTGTTCTGTATGTGCCTCTGCAGCATGTGTACATAAGGGGAATAAACTATTGATCAAATACACCTGTGCTTTTAATTCATCTTTCACCACCTGATAATTAATAACAAATGATTTTTATTTGGAGCAGAGTTGCATGATGGTCCAAACAAACATTTGACAATACAAGTGATAGAGTTACATAGCAAACACACTCTCATATCTCTCTCAGATGGAAGCAGATGGAAACATTTACTATCTTTATATGAGGTGCTGAAAGATGATTTTAGCTCAGAATACAGTGTTGAAACATGCAGACATGCAGGGTGTATTTTTATTACATGAAACACACAATTATAAAGTTCTTTTGTCTTCATCTTGTCTCTCTATCACTGACACACCAACATCCAAAACTTCCAAGTTGGAATTTGGCTAAATGTGTGTGTGTGTGTGTCCAACCTTATCTGGACGGCAGGCAGACACAGCAGTCCAACCACATAGGCATCCTTTGATGTAATATATGGCACCATTAAAAGTCATCTAATGGTCAGTTGTTTATGTTCTGGGGGAAATTAATGCTTTTTGACAGACCACATGAAGAGTCAGAAAACTTGACACAATTACACAGAAGTTAGTGCTGGTCATTTAGGTTACAAGTTACTACTAGAACCGTGAGACATTAAGTGTTAAATCATCTTATATATTCCCTTGTGTTATCTTAGAGTAAAAGGTGCTTTTAAATAATAAACAATAGTATTATGTTTGTATGTTAAACATTTCTTTTGTTTCTTAAATATTTACTTATATAGTTTAGAGAAGAATTGTTTGAAATATTGATAACTTAGAGTTACTAACAGGACTTACATTGAGATTGATAAAGTGGTCCTGTGACGTGTTTTCTTTTTATTTTATTGTGGACTACGTTTCTCACTTCTGTATGTGCTATTTTATTTATATAACTTGCTAACACTGCTGTAACCCTGTAATGATATCAAGGTTCCTTGTACCAATAACTCTTTTTTAAAAACACGTTAATAACTTAACATGCCAAAAATTAAGAAACTTAAAATAGAAACATTACAGCAGGACTACAGATACAGATACAGAAACTAATCAAAAAAAACTAAACAAAAAAAAATGAAAGTAATAATGAGGAATAATAACATAATTAAAGTAAAGTGAAGTAACTTAAGGAGAATTAATGGGAAAAGAAGGCTAGAAATGTAAAATCTTTTAATTATGGACAGACAAGAGAGAGAGACTGCTGATTAATTAACAGTTTCCAAGTCTCTGACAGGATCACTTTGGGCCAAGGAAAGAACAAACTATGAAGTGGCTCCACCTAATGTTCACATATTGAACTGATCTCCAGAGAAACTATTTGGACATGAACCACAAGGGGGCAGTCAAAGACCAATAACGACAATGTCATTGAAGTTTCCAGGTCAGTGGTTAAATCATAAGTCAGATTCAGTACCATTTTGATTGCATAAATATACAGCATGTTGGTGAACGTGCAAAGATCACAAGATAGATATATAGATCATATAATACCACTCTGCAGTCATGCAACAGACTTTTTTCACAGTAGCTATATTGACATGAAATAGGGTGAACACAGGTTGCCAATAAATAAGGTTCCATTCCATTTATTGCAGCAGAGACTTTCCAGTGAGCCAACACGCTTCACAACAGCACCCTGACTCTGTTTGACCGGGACCTTAATTTGCATCACCGGTAACACCTGTGTTTACCCAACTATTTCATGTCAAAATGGCTGGTCTATTGTCATAAATAAAAATGACATCAGACATCCTAAAACATCTCCACTCACATACACACAAAAAACACAGTTGTGCACAAAAGGCTAAATCAAAGAGTCAAGACACTGAGGAATGCGTGTGTGTTGACCTCAGCCCTGAAACTGGAAAAGTTCAACAAGGTTTCTTGTAATCCAGCTCGAGGTGACGGATCGGCCTGTTTTGTCTGATGACTCAGCAACAAGATCATCAGGCTGGACAAAACAAAATGGATACTAATGACAGGGCGATGCACAGCGATGAATCCACAGTGATGAATTCACCAGACCTGTTTTGTTTCCTTTTTTTGTTTGTTTCAAAGAAATTACATTCAACCTGCACTTGACAAGTCAACCTGCACTGACATGAATGTGATGTTTTGAACAGGTTTGTTTTTAACCCTCTGATTAACCATCTTCACTGCTGATTTTTGGGGTCTTTATAGTTCTTAGAAAGCAAATTGGGACATCTGTTGCACAGATAATGCACTTCAGCTAATGTACAGTCCATGTACATGTCCATCAGGAATGTTAACTTGACACCTGGGAATAGATATATGACAATTACGTAAAGGGAGTACCTTAGGTCATAATGTGTGGACATATAGTATGTGGGTTAAGCAGTTACAGGGACCTGAATATAGTACATATGAGGGTTTGACCCTCAGACTGGTCTTGTTTCATGGCAGATAGTGTGTCCTGCTGGACAACCGGCCTTGACTAACTTGCTAAAAGCAGATGACATTAATCAATGTCAGCCTTTAACTTTTTACCTAATTCCCAAAATGAGCGTCACCCATCAGGGTTTTTGTCAGTCTTCTCATTCCTTCATTTGACAGCAGGCTGAGACAGCAAACCTCTGATTTAAACATCTTTACTGCAGGCTGGGTGTCTGTGGCAGTCAAAAGGTGAATGTAAAGATCAAGTTTAGGTTCAGATTTAAATGAATTCAGTCCATAATATTTTTTTTAAAAAAAATCACTCATCATACACACGATATGCATGCAACACCATTAAAACAAATAAAACAATGCAATGATTTCCTCCCAGGAGCACTACACATCTGTATATGTAGCCTTCTGTATAAACATATAAAGCTATAAAGCTCACCATATCTAAACATTTGAGCACGGAAGTTTATTCTTATTCTTTGGCAACAGTATAATAAACGTTGCAAATGGACCTTTGAGCTTAGATTTATACTAATATAAGCATATTTATTGAACTGTATACAGGACACTACATCTATATATAGTCTTAACACATATAAACAAAACATACAATACATAACTCCTGAAGCTCTCTTGTAATGTTTACAATGTTCATATTTTATATTCTGTTCTGTATTCACATGATCTCCCTGATACTACTTACATTGCAGTCTGTTACTTACAGCATTGTACATAACTGATATTTTTTTCTCCATTTTTGCTGAAAATGTCTCTGTTATAATGCTAAAAGAGATTTTTAGAGCAGTTCACTGATTAAACAAACAATTCATACAACCTTAGTGAATACTTTATCTTTTAAAAAAACTCACACGCTCGAGTGTGTAAGATTTTATTTTATTTAACCAGGAAAGTTGCCAGTTGAGATTAAAAATCTGTTTTTCATGGGAGTCCTGGCCAAGACCAACAGCAGCACAAACGAATAACAAGTGAATCAAAACAGATCGCACAGTTAACAAAACTTTATCTAGTATTTATTTATATGACAGCATAAATAAATGACGAAAAAGTGAGGGGTAAAAAAAGGAGTGGAGACGCCGGGGATTGAACCCGGGGCCTCGTACATGCAAAGCACGCGCTCTACCACTGAGCTACATCCCCTACTGGTGAGCTCGACCATCACAATATTTATATAAACATACTCCAGCTGTAATAGGAGAGACAGTGCTCTATGATATTTTTGTTCTGACCAAGGCCAAGTTATGTAACATAAGGTTACAACTATGCCCTGGTTGACCATTGACCTAGCCCTATGTACCGTATTTTTTCTGTGCGTTCAGGTTCAGTGGTGTCAGGCTGTCAGTGGCATTTCTGAAATGGTCAAAGTGAGCCACCTCTGGAGACTCTGAGCTGTTTATAGTGGCTGTTTGTAAACACGTGAACTGAATTGACGTCAGGGTGAATGAATGGAAAAGAAGCTGCTGTATTTATAGCCTCAGTTTTCTTTTATTTAATCCTTGCTATGTGCTATTTTTAGCCTGCAGGTCATATTTTGGTTTCAGTCAGGGGACACATCTGAGCAAGGGGCTCTTCTTCTTCCCACGCTAACTTGGAGGGGAATGGACAAATTGGTGAGGATGTGGACAAATGTTATGAAAGACAACATATTTCCAAAATTCACTGCTTTTTCAGAACCTGAGGTAACATCTCCCTGTTATGGTTCATCCTCCAGAGGAGTGTGGATGAGGTGCTGTCATCCCCCTCTGGAGAGCACAGCCTGTCCTCACTTACGCTGTGTTTATCAGCATACCCTTGCCAAGGACACCACTTCCAGGCCCTGTTTGCTTAAGCCTTGTAGGGACAGTCCCATGGGATGCACGCATGGCATGAGGGCTTTAGGAGAGCTGAAGAAGGGAATAAAGAGAGAAAGGGTGAGACAAACACCTTTTACTCTCTGTCTGCAGAAAGAAATGCACCAGGCTGCAGAGGGGTCTCCCAGGAAGAGGGAGCGACCGCTGGGTCATTAACATCTCTGTTGTTGTTGTTCTTGTTGTTGTGTGAATTTGGATTGGTGACAGGAACCCACCATGTTGAGCCTGTGCTGAGTAAGGAATAGTAGACAAGTGTTATGTGTGTGGAGCTGGGGTTATCTTGGGACTGTCAAGTGCTGTTGAGGGCAGCATGTACAGACAGGCTGTATGCAATATGAGATGCAGAAAGAAATTCTTTATCTAAGGCCACAGACGTCCAGACGTTATGGTGGACAGTGCCAGAAGTGGATGGCTTTGACATGTGAAAGTACTCTTCAAGCATAAAAATAGGCCCTACGAGTGATAATTTTATATAACATTATGAAATTGTCCACTACTCTGATGAGGATGAGCGGTTATGGAAAATGGATGAATGGATGGATGGATTATTAAATTGTTTACATTGATGCATTTAATTACTATAGCTGGTCAAGATGGAATTTGGTCTAGAAAATATCACAGCAAAATAGTAAAGATGCCTATTGCAATTTCCTAAAACATAATTTGACATATTCAAATAGCTTGTTTTGTCCAATCACAGTCCAAAATCCAGAAATATTCCATTTAATGCACAAAAAAACAAATAAAAGCAGCCATTCATCAAACCTGAGAAGCTGAAACCTTGAAATATGTCTCAAAACAAATAATTAATTATCCAAATAGTTAGATTAATTTCCTGTCAATGGACTAATCGATTAATCAGCTAATCATTTGAGGTCTATTTATAAGCATGTCATTAGTTGGCGCGGTTAGTTGGTAACAAAAGCTGCCACAATGAGCTACTAGCAAAATTCAAATGCAATAGCCAAGTTTCAACAAGTATAGGGAGGTAGCTGCATTTAAATATCCATTCACATTGGTTTTAATCTGAAAAAGTGGTTTGGGGGTTTAGTTACACACAAAGTAAATGTACTTTGTTACTTTCCCCCACTGTTTCTCACACACTTACACACGTAGCCCACCCACTCACTTCTTATTTGGTTACAGGATTATCACGGCATACCCCTCTGATATCTCTCATAATTCCTTTGCATGGGAAGTGAATTTTTGAGGTTATACTGCAGTGTAAAAACTAGGACGTGTCAACAGTACCAACATTTAAGGCATATGACTCTGACTAGGGCGCATAGAGGCCTAGTTAGTTTATTTTATAGCTATGTGTTGCATTGTGAACCTAAAACTCACATGCATTCATACTTAGCCAGCTATGAACCTTATTCTACCAGATGACTCACATTGCTATCCAACATATATGTGAATGAATAGCAAACCTCAAATGTTGAAAGCAATAAGAGTTACATATTTTTTGCTTTGCCAGGTGAGTCACGCCTATAAAATGTCCTGTTGACCAATAAACACCCAATAATAAATAATACTGAGTGTTTTATGTTATTACATTGATTGTTGGAGCTCATTTGTAATTCTTGAGAAAAATATTGTCTGCACTCACTGCTCATTATATACACAGAAAAATTGCTAATAACAGTCTTCTAAACCCTCTGTCCAGCTGTAAGCTGTGTGAAAACCCATCCTCAGGCTCTGTTCATGTGCAAAAACAAGTCCCTCTAGCATGAGTCTTGAGAACCTTTACTGTACTCAAGGCACACATGAATACACTTGGACCAAACATCAAGGGCTTGCAGCATTAAAGGCTCATATATGGGAACAGCTACAAGAATTGACCGCTGAACCTTCGACAGATGTTATTTTTTCCATGAGATTATTTTTTCCACGAGATTTAGAAATCTGGATATTTAGCATGTTCGGGTTGTCAGTGTCACACCTGTGTGGATTTTGGAGATGTTGATGTTGATGCAGATATTAGTACCTTTAGCAGTGGTACTTTCTTGATGAGAGTTAGATGAGAAGATTAAGAGCACTGTCATGTTGTGCATTAACAATGGACTATTAACTAAGAACAATTAGCTTAGCTTAGCATAAAAACTGGAAACAGAAAGAAACAGCTAGCCTAGCTCTGCCAGGTGCAGTGGCTACCCTGTCTCCATGTGTTGCCTGCAAGCCTCAAACTGATGATAAGATTCCAGGAAGTCACTGATCCAGAGAGAAAGTTCTAGCACATAACTCCCTGTAAAGCTACAACTTGTAGTTTTCATATTTGGTGGACACACACACACACACCTACCACATCAGCATGAATTGTGATCATTTAGATGGTCAACATTTGTCTAAAACTTACAAAATTCCTCAGTTGAAAGGAAATGTTAGCATGCTAAAACACTAAACTATGATAGATAACATGGCAAACATTATACCTGCTAAATATCCGAAGTTTGCATTGTCACAGTGAGCATGTTGTCTTTATCATTCAGCTAAAAAGCGCTGTTAGGCCTAATTGCAGCCCCACAGAGCCTTAAACATGAATGTCAGTCTTACTACATTTTGTTTAGTGCGCAGATTAAATAAGACACAAAGTGTTAAACAGTCAGGGCGTGTCAGGCATATTTTAAGCTTTTTTAAGCTGAAGTGTACCAGGCTTGCTGTTTCCCCCTATTTCAGGTCCTTATGCTACACTAAGCTAATGACTCCCCTCCTTTATCTCCACAGACAGATCTTCTCATTTAACTCTTACAAAGTATGTTCCCCAAAATCTATAAGAAGTATTGTAATTGTATAGAAAATTGTATAAAAATCTCCAACCTGAACAACCCCACAGTGTCACGTGTAAGGTAGCGTTAACGTAGGAAGAAGGTCTGACCTACTATCTTCTGGGGCTGCCATCTTATCATATTCCAGCAGCCAGCTATGCAGGAGCAGATCATGGTGAGAGCACAAGAAGAGGGAGGAGAGAGGAGAGGCACCAAAAATACAGGCTGCAGAGCACATGAGAACACAGTCAAAAGATCAAATAAGAAGTCACTTCAAGAAATTGTGATTTGGCACAATTTTGAAGTACGTTATCAACAAAATCATGCCTGTTAGCCAATATAATGTGAAGCCCAAAGAAGTGAGAAGAGTAAAAACACCATTGTTATTCTGTGCTCCTTTCCATGTTTCCAAAGTTTATCTTTTTAAAATGCACCCCCACAGACATATTCTTGCGTGACAATCAAACATAGAAACCTAAGTCAGCAGATTTTGGTAAAGAAAAGACAAACAAACACAAAGTTCCTCTGTGAACTTTGAGTGTTTGAGTATGTTTGTCTTCTACTTACACATCTTGTCCCCTCAGGATCTGTTCTGTCCCAATTCAAGATAGCGTTAAGGTGTCAAATCAAATAGCTTCTCACAAAGAAACTACTTTGCGGCCTGTTTCAAGCATCAACACACACTACAAGCCGGACTTCTGAGTCAACTTGTCCATCACCACACCTCTGTCTTTAACCACAAACAAAATAGAAGGCGTCTGCCTTTACGCACATTCCTCAGTTATGTGTGCTAGCTGGGACAAGGAAGGACAGGCACGCTGTTAAACAAGAGCTGCATGTCACATTCATGAACATAAACACATGCAGTGAGAGAGAGAGGGAGGCATTGCTATGACCTTTCACCTATTTCTCCAACCAGCTTGGGAGACTGTGGGAATCCTGTGAAGCCAGGCAACTTCAGTGAAAGCTCTGGCATGGATGAAGGGAAAAAAAACAACAGGCAGACAATGTATAACCTTTTGTCTGTGTCCTTGAGCGGTTTATTCAGCCCCCAGTTGTTCTAGAGGATACTGAAAATATCTTTTTGTATTCATTGTGTATGATATCTACTGGCATGGCAATACATTCTCTAAGAACGTGACATAACAAGCTCCTCCAGGCCTGTGATTTCTTCTGATTAGTTGCATTAGCATCTGACAGATGCACAAACCGTTCTCGCTAAATATTTGTGTTCACTGTGTTACCAGGGTTTGGATATCATCATCACTACAGGGTGAATACGTGTACTTGTGTATGTGTGTGAGTTGCCTAGCACCTGGTAACTGTATAGGCCGAAACCTTATCATCCTGCCTTCAGAAAGCTTACGCTGTGCTGGACTCCTGCTATCACCTCACACCACCGTGGTAACGACATGACAAAGTCTACGGCAGAACAAGTAATTTCCTAAGGAGTCTGTATGAGACTTCTGAAGGCACAGATCTGTTAGGTGTAGTTCAATTGTTTTCAGTTTGAGTTCAAGGCATCCAGTCACACAGCCCAGCCTGATTACTCACAGGTACATTCACGTGTATCATGAAACATGACAGGACATACTGGAAAGTGAGAGCAAGTCCTGAAACAAAACACTGTATTTCACAGTTCACTGCCAAATGCTGAAGTAAACACCAGGTGTCTCTATTCATAACTTCATTGAAACTTAGTGTACAGTATGGGTACTGTGCCACTGGCAGTGTTTAGCTGAAGTTTAACTTGGCAGTGAGGACATAGGAATTCAAGACCCTTGTACAGTACACGGTGATGACAGAGAGACCTGTCCAGTTTTGTGCAGACGAGTGTGTAGATCCTGAAAGATCCTGAAATCCAGCCGTCACGGCTGGACTTTGGAGATAATTAGGCTATAAATAGTGTGGTGTGTTTGCAGCTTTACTAAAAGAATTCCCTCATCCACAATAAGCCCTGGCAGCATGCTTGCACATACTGATATGCATGTGAGCATAAACATGCCCATAGCCACACACACTTATTCATACATGTATGTATGTATGAACGCAAGCAAGCTGTGACTATGGGCTATAAACACCATTAAATACACTTGAGGGTTATGCAGAATACACGACAGACTTAATCCAAACATAGTACAAGAAAACCTCACACCTAAAGACACACAAACATGCATAAGCACACACACAGTTATATCAACAGTCTCCAGTTTGCACAATCTGCAGTAATAAAAGGCAGTGCATAGCCTCAAAGCTTTAAAGACTGCAGGGTGAAATAATGACCACTAGGGGGGGATTCAAACCCTCCCCACAGCTCATTGGTTACACAAATGCTGCATTCAGAAAAGGCACATCTGATTGGCTGGTGTATATTGAGTGGCAGGTGGAGGTCTCTCCTCTAAGGCGGAGTGAATAGATGGATGTTGAGGGGGAGGGTAGAGAGGTCTGTTTACAAATGAAATTTAAAGTAACATCATTGAATAAGCTAATATGGTGTGCGAACTGGGACTATTTAATAATTTGATTATTCAAGGTTGGCACAAACATTTTGTTGAGTAAATGATGAATTTTATAGAGCTGCCACAAGAGAACATAGCAAGGAGAGATTACCTTGAATCATTCATGTTGGACATTATGTTGCATTAAAATTAAATGGTGCAGTTTAACATAACGTGCAGTATCCACAAAGTAACATATGCAAAACACAAAGATATGGATAAGAAAGAGCAAAGTCTGTGGTCCAAAGTATATTCAGGAGTTTATATAACAAGCAAGTTGCAGCAACAGTTTCAGCAACTCTGTGCTCTTTGTCCTGTAGCTGAATTTATTTAATTGAGCACCAAGTTGACAATTGAATCACTTTTGCTGTCAACAGATCATCTTTTTCCTGTCATATAGGATGTTTTTATTGGGAGTTATGTGAGCACAGACCCAGAATCAGTTTACCATCCCCCATGCCGTGGCTCCAAACAGCAGGGATGGTGAAAGTAGAAGCAGATCACGGATCAGTCTCTGGGTGAAGTCACCATTTCCATCTGGGTGCAGGTTGACAGCTCTCCCCCCCCCCCTCCTCTCCCTCTCCTCCTCTTCGCCCAGCCCCCACTCTGTTACCTAGAGGCCCGGCTTGTGGCTTGTGTAATATTCTGATTGGCTGGTTTGTTTGGTGTGGGCGTGGAAAGGGGCGTATCCGGGTGTATTGTGATCTCACAATCAGCTGTTTTGTACGCTCTACATTCTGATCCGAGGATCAGCTGGAGGCAGCAATAAACAGAAAGAAAATCTGCAGCGGAAAAAACAGAGGAGAGGAGGTGGAAGAAGAAAAAAAAAAAGCTGCAGATGTTATGATCTGAAAACATCAGTGTAATATTTTTTACACGAAGCCCTTCTTCTGAGAAGAAAGCCTTTTATTTTTGTATAATGGTGTTTTAACTACCTCACTTAAAAGACTATCTAAAGCTATGCTTTAAGAATTGTTGTCGTTTCTACTGTGTGTGAGATCTCGTTTACAACTTGAATAATATTGCAAAGGCAGGTAAGCTATTTATTTTTCTTTTTAAATCTGATACTGTGTGTGTGTGTGTGTGTGTGTGTGTGTGTGTGTGTGTGTCTCAAGAGGTGTCAAGCTACATTTGTCTCGGCTGCATTCCTCATAGCTAACCTACAGTAAAATATGAAATCATACAACATGACGAATTACACAGCTTTGTCTGCCACTGACTCATTACGTGAGCTATCTTTGACTGCTTTGTAATGGCCTATTATTAAAAGGGCAGGGATAGATTTGAAAGCTGTATAGCAACCCAAACCAAACGGCTTAATTAGCTCTCTTCGACGTCCTATATCCCGATCAATTACATCAGCCTGTATACGTGTGTATTACTGGATGCCAGCAGCCGTTGCTTGGTAAAATGCACCAAATGCTGATGTGGAGTCAAGTCGATGGCGGATGTTGATGTTTTTCTGGGAGGCGAACCCTGTAGGCTAAAAAGGCTTTTCTGCAAAAATATAGTCACTTGTGCATGTTATTCTGTGAAATAACAGTGTCATTGTATTGTCAGTTTCCTCTCCAGTCGATGTCTTTTCGTGCAGTGTCCCTGAGCCACAACTGTCATTGCTTTGACCCTTCAGCTGTACAGCTTATACGGATAATTCATGTTTAACCTGGATACCCTACAGAAAGTCTCCTCTCGGTCTCAGTCGGTGGCTGTCGACAGCCAGAAGCCGATTTTTTATTTTGCTACACCGACTTAATGGTGTGTGTGTGTGTGTGTGTGTTTTTCTTTTTTTATGTATTTCAAATGTAAACATTGTTGTTGCTGTGAGCATTTTGTTTCATAACGTCAGTGGGGTTTTCAACTCCAGACGACAACCGTCGACAATAGCAACCATTCAGCTATGGGATTTTTCCCGGCTCAGTGTTTCTAAATGTAGATTAGACATATCAACATATTTAGGTTGGATGTACACGATCATAAAGTCCTATCTAATTTTTCTTATCTAATTTTCTTTTGCTATGTTTGCTGTTCAGATCTCTTTTTTTCTCTCCTCCGGTCGTCAAATAGACTGGAGCCTCTCTGTCAGCGTCAGTGACGTAGATGAGACGTCACAGGCGTCTTGTTTTTATTTCGTGAGTCCCCTCCCATCTGGTTCTCCTCCTACTTTTTTTTTTTTTTTTTTTTTTTAAGACCAATGTCAAAAAGAAAATAGCCATAATTTAACGTCTGTTTCATATTTTATGATGTGCAGTCATGCCTGTAAAATCTTATTTATAGTGTTACATTAATATATACATTTAAAAAAACACAAATAAGACCTGTCAGTTCTCCTAATGATGAAGATTAGGGCAGCGTCTCTCTGCTGTATGCTATATTTTTAGGTAGTTTAGGTTTAATCTTGTTAAGATATTTAACTTGTTAACTTGATTAATTGGTTTATTGGACAAGTTGCTCTTAGATCAACATGAAAAACAGATAAAATTGGTTTATTTCCACCTGCTATCCCTGGCCAGATGCAACCTAAAATAGAATAGCCTGTCTTAAATTGACATAATATCATGCCAACATTAAATGCTTTACAGTAGTCCTCTGTTTTTTTACATGTAACTTTATCTCTTAATAGCTGATAGTTTTTGCATCAACACATATGCATTATGTATTCAGAAACTGTCTCATCCAGGATATAAGTCACATCAGTGGTGGTTATTTGAGCTCTGTTAGTAGTGTCAACAGGTGTACACCTGGCAGATAGCCCTGAATTAACCTGCACGTCCACCAAACTGATAAGTGTTTTATCAGGGTATAAGTGCTGCATGTAGTCCATGTTTAATGTGTGTTTTTGTGGATGTCTGCCATACCTTATGCAAAGCAGGCCTCAGGCTTTGCCACCAAAACTTTGTTTATCTGGATTTGTTGGTCACAGTCTCATGACTCATGAGTTTCTGTTAGTAGGAATGCATTAAAACAATCTCTGTGCTGAGGATGGATTGCAGCACTTCAGTTCAAACTCAGTTCATAGTGTGTTTTTAGATTTCATTTGCAAAATCCCCAAAAATCTAATAACCACAGGCCTTTTTATTTAATTCGCTGGATAGGATTTTTAACACATGACCTAGAAAGTGAGTCAAAATGAACTCATACAATCTGGAGTATTAAAAAATACATCTGAGCGTTTTCTATCTGGTAGGTGATGATTTTTTTAAATAAGCGTATTTTGCAGCTGTTTGCCCCATTTTCTCTCTCAAATTATTTGTATTTCTTTCTTGTTATTTTAAACAGACACCCATGCAAACTTCCTTGTTGTCAGTGATTATATTATTACATCTGACATAAGAAATCTCAGGAGCATGTATTGTAGGATGTCTTTTACCTTTATGTTCCTGGTGGTTATCCTCCAAATAAGGACAGAAAGTGTCAACTTCCCAACAAGCATCCATGCATACCTTCTTCCATGTATCTTTGCTCCATATTTAAATCTCACACTTTGGTTCACCTTTTAATGAGTGCTCCTTCATTATTATTAACCTCTGTCATGTCTTGAGCTACTCATTAACTGTTCAAATAGTTGAATGTCAGCAGCACATATTGGATTTCCAAAGAGGAATTAAAGACAGTGCAGGGTGTGGGTCAAACAGACTGTGGACTTAAATAGGCAATGATGTAAAATTTAAACCTCTACATCTTTGAAACTAGTATTCAAATAAACTAATATATAAATAAAAGCATTAAAGATGAAACTAATTTATCTTTGAGTGTCTCCGCAAGTTGCACAAGTATTGGCAGAGGCTTGCACTATGATCCCTTTGGTCAATTTTCCCTCTACAGTCACACAGTTTAAATAAATAAAACATGTCTTTGAACATGTAGGGGTTTGTCTTGTAAGCAATGACTGTTCAAACATCTGTTCAACATTACATCATCATGTTCATAGTTAGGTCAGACCCTTTGCCTCACTACCTTCTGTCGAAATGTCTCTGTGTCTTCTTTGCATTTTAACATTGTGTACACTCACTTTGACTTGTAGCTTTCTTTGTCTTTGTATCACCTCCTCTCCTGTCACCTCCTCCTCTTCTTCTCAGGCCTGTCCATCTGTCCTGAGACTGTGCTGATTGGTTAATTAAATATTACGGGGGAGGGGAGGGCAGCTATTGTCCACCAACTTCTTTCTTGCTAATTTAATTCAATTCTTCATAAAACACATTCTTATTTATCACCACCTACTGTAGCCCATTGATGCATGCATTTCACAGTTTAGCTCATTATTACATGAAAGTTTAAAAGCTTTAAAGCTGTTATAATCAATATTTTTATATTAACAAGAGGTCAAATAACTATGTGTCAGTGAAACTGAGCTTTAGCTTCTTTTAGGTCACTGTTTTGGTTTTCCAGCCCCCAACTTCTCTCTTTAGGGCACCTTTCATCAACCTTGTTCCCGGACATAGCAGGCAGTTGTTATCAGTGTAAAAACGATAAACAGACTTAATACTACCTGCTTGACACCAAACGACAGACAGACAAAGTTAGCGTCTAGCTGGTGGAGCATTTAGCAGCTTCTGTTTTGTGTCAACCTGTTATTACGATGCAGGTCAAAATGCTTTGAGGTAATAGTTAAAAAATAGTTCCAACTTCTTGTAATGTGTCCCGAAATAACCCCTACCACACACACTGCTCACTTATTGTGTTATCTAATGTAGGCCTATCCTGACTAAGCAGTAGGAAATTAACCCAATATGTCACTTCTCTTTTTTTAGATGTCTTTTTTAAGAAAATGTGCTGACAGTGAAGCACCTTATCTTCTTAATGACACTAACTCTCTTTTTCTCTCTCCCTCTCTCTCTCTCTCTCTCTCTCTCCAGGCCTTTGCTCCAAACCAAGTGAAACCTTATATTTGCACTAGAGAAGCCTGTCCACTCCAGCAAAGGGCTTCAATTGAGTAAAAAAAAAAAAAAAAAAAAAAGACACAAAAATCAGACAAGGAATTGCTTAAAACAGCAACAAGTGATACATAAACACAAATAAGACATTCAAAAAGGCAGCTACAGCTTTTTTTTTTTCGTGGACAACAAAAAGCACCTGAGTCATCAATACTTGATAATACATAAAAGTAGTCATGTTTCAACGTCTGAGCAACCTGTTGTTTGGGGAGGTAGAAGAGGTGGCGGCTGAGCTGAAGGGACCCAACCCCTGTGTGACGGAGGCCGACGAGGAGGGATGGATGCTCGTCAACCTGCCTGGTGAGTCTAATGAGAGGAAGTGCATGGTGGTGGCTTAAATAGGTCGGTGAGGTAATTTAGAGGCACATCAAACTAGGACATAGTGAAACTGTGTTTTTATGTTGAAAGTAGTTGCTGAGAAATACTCTTGCATGTCTAACGTTTGAAGTGTAGAAGTAATAATGGGGATGATGGGGTGAGGTGAAGAATCAGTCGGGGCGTGGCACAACTACACTGACGCTCTCCTCTCTCCATATGGCTGCCACACCAACAGTGTTGTCTGTCAGATGATGGAAACACATAGTTCTCTGTGAACATACATCTCTTTCCTCTTTGTTTATGATCTCAATCATGACAAAGGCAATTACAGAGTATGAAAATTTGCTTTGGTGCCTGTTCAGAAGCCAACCAAACATCAAAAGCAACATTAAAGTACCTCTCAGCAAAGTCAAGACAAACATTATGTCACTGACATAATCAAAACCGTAGAGGGTCAACACAACTAATGATGTGACTCTTTTATGTTTTGTGTTTCCTTACCCCCTCTTCTTCCCCTCCTCCAATTTTTTTAAACACCCTTACATTCCCCACACTGGTATGTGTGCGCGTGCGTATGTGATCCCTTAAAAATGCCCCCCTTCATCCCGCATGGCTTTTTGATAATCTACCACATTTGCATCATTTTTGCAACCTCCCACCTTAAACATCTGTCTGTATTGGCGTCTCATCTCTTTGCTGCCATGTTCTCAGAAGAATCTGACTGCATGATGCAGGCGGACGATGAGACGGGAGGCCCACTGATTGCACAATCATTTCCAGATAATAACCAATCAAATCATCAAGACACACATACAAGGACTGAATGCCCGACCCCCATTACCCACACACCTATAAAGCGTCGTAGGACACATAAAGCTCGGGCACGAGGTGCTGTAGCATCAGACCCCCTGTCTTGTCCAAGCACTAGCCCGTCAGACTTGGGTGCCACTACACCCGTGACCCTGCCGAGACGGGCCAGACTGTCCACGCCCTCCTCCACCCCGTCAATGTCCCCTGGCTCTGGAAGTGAGTGTGGGGGTAGCAATAGAGCAGAGAGAGGCTGCATGGATGAGAGCTGGTTTGTCACCCCTCCCCCCTGTTTCACTGCAGAGGGAGCCACAGCAGAGGCCAGCCCGATGGAGGACCTGCTCATTGAACACCCCAGCATGTCTGTGTACGTCTCCTCGAACAACTTGTCCATGGTCTCCAACAGCAACCTGTCTGTGGTGGGAGAGGAAAGCATTGTCAGCCTGGCGAGCAGCGTGAGGTGAGAAATGGCACTCTTTATGCTAGCTACACTTGACCTTTACCTGCTTTTTCAGCATCAGCACAACCCATTCTGACATTTTTTCTCTCTCCTCGCAGCAGAGTGGCTGAACCAGCTGCTGCCCCAGTCATCCACAGCACTATGCCCACCCGGGTGACCCGTGGAGCAGCTGCCCAGGCTGGAGCTTTGGCCAAGGTCACTCAAGTGGCCAGGGTCCAGCGTAGCAAAGCCCGCATTGAGCGGCGCCATCTGGGCCGCAACCGTATCCAACGCCAAAACCTCACCAGGGAGAAGGTCCCCCGCCACGCAGGCCACGCCAGAAACACCTTCCTTCACCAGCCCTGCAAGCGTAACATCTGCCACTAAACTCTCCAGAAACCAGGGGGCATCGTTTACTCTGAGGGCATTAGTAGTGTTAGTAATCAACTCCAAGACACACATGATTAAATGTACTCATCCACTGCATATTAGCTTTCATTACTGCATATTATATCATATTACACTTAGATACCAGTAGACCAGTAGTTTTTTTTTTTTTTTGGTTTTGTTACAAACTTGATCTGGTAGTTTTATGCCCCATTCTGTTATGAACCGAGCCCTCTGAGTAGATCTGTGTAGACCTTTATTATACTTATTGTCCATTGCAGTATCCAAACAACAAAAAAAAGTCTTCAAAAATATGTATACAGGTTATATTTAGTAACAATAATGTCTGAAAAACAACAAAAAGTTTATCTCTTTTTTCTCCTTATCTTAGTAAAATATTCTCTTTTCTTTCACTCTTCCTAAAGGCATGTTTTTTTCATTAACCCAACTATTAAATCCCTAAAATAATTTGTTAAATTTGGAGATAATGATTTGAAATTTAAATAACCAAGTGTACTTTTGGACTTTTCTGGTGGAAACAATGCAATATAGAGACAAGTTATGCCTCAGAATCATTGCAGAGAAAACAACTCACCACATCTTCGAAGCTTTATATTACAGGTGCTTTTATTTTATTTTATTTTATGTATTTTTAAAAAGGTGGAAGGATATACCGTGTGTGATGAGTCTGAGAGGAAAATCACTTCACAATTGTTTCTCCTCAGTTGCAAAAGTAAAAGACATGTGCAAGGAGATACGAGCAAACCCTTTACATCATAGGAAACAAGTGTTGTGATATTTCTCTCTTCTCACTTTGTGAAGGATGAGAGCAAGTCGAAGATGGTGAGAGTATGAGCAAAACAGACTAAAGAGTAAAAAGAAATTATACTATAGTAATATAGATAGTATTTAAAGGAATGTGATAAATACGAAATGGTCATAAGAAAGTGTTATGTAACCCTTTGTGCAGCCCTTGTTTTATATATTTCATCTGCGTTAAAGAATAAGGGACATTCTTTTGTGAACTTAAAGACTGTTGTTACAGGCTCACAAAATGAATATATATAAATTGATAAGGAGTATAAATGGAGATGGAGGTGAAGAGAGACAGGGCTTGCCTTTGGGTTACAGGGTAGGGCAAGTAAGAGTAAGTGCAGAGCGGTATTGATGGCAACTCTTTATTTTGTTTTGTTAGATTGTTTTCTGCTCATTTTATGAATCTTAACATTATTTTATAGTCTCTCTGCATGCTTCCACTAAAGAACGAAAAGAATGCTTGTTCCTGTCACACAATTTGACTTTTAAAGCCAACAAATTAAAAAAAAAAAAAAAAAAAAAAAAAAAAAAAAAGATGCTCCCTGTGGATCCTACATAGCATAATGATCATTAAATGTGTGGTCTGTAAACTAAAGTTATGTGCCCAGCACACATCAGCCATTTTCATCCAAAGCGTGTGCTGTGATCTTACGTTATCCATGTGAACACCAAAAAGAAAGTATGATCTACGTATTTACACATTAGCTCTTTTCATTGTCACTGACTGGGGCAACTGTTAGGAGAAATGGGAAGAAAAAAGCCTAACAACACTCATCTTTCCCTTGCAACACATTCAGAACTATCATTTTCCTTACGGATGTACAACCCATTTGCTCTCTAACATCCTCTCCATCACTGTCTGTCCCTTTTCTCGTTAGCACATCCAGCACTAGCAGTGTCCATTTAAAGATCTAGCTTACTGATATGTATTCAACAACAATAGTAAACAATGGTGCTGAAGTGTATACTAATGTTTGTAAATAATTTGAGACATGGATGTAAGTTTGCACTGTCATACATTTTGTGAGTCAAAGTTTTAGCGGTGTGCTGTGTGCTTGTTTTTTCTTTTGTGATTTTTTTTTTCTTTCGATTTTTGTTTTGATTCAAATTGTGCGTGAGAAGGTGTATTGACACGTTTATGCTAGAAACTCTTTAAAAAGACATGAATAATGGTCATTTATTTGTCTTGTATATATTACAAAACAATTTAACATCGCTCTGTTAGATGTCAAAGCCTCTCAGGACTTGAGTCCACAAGGTCCTGCACAATGGGACTATTGAGAATCCTCTCTCTGCCTCACCTCTGTGCTCATTATCAAATCAAGAGGGCATTACAGTGGCCAAAAGTGGTGTCATTGCCCCAGCTTCAGTCTCATCTCTTTGAGATAAGAACAGCGCTAGACTCAGAGTTGATGTGCCATAGGCAAACACTGCCCTCCAGAGGGTCCACTTAGCACAGCACTAGCTGAATGAATGCTGGTGAGGACACAGTACAATGACATGGTTTTAAAATTATCTGTACTGGTGTGTTCAAAGGACAGATTGAGAGTCTGGGAATTCATTTCTGATTGTTTGAAAAATGGAAAAATGTCTCATTTAGGTTTTTGTTTTTGTTTTTTTCGAGATATGATTTTTTTCCACCCCCTTGAATCACATACCACACTTTCTTCATTTCTGACAATAATCATATAAATGATTGTTTTATTCAAAATCTGTTAATATCTGTTAATTTATGATAAAATTATGAATATGATCTTTTTTTTCTGTTTAAAGATGACTATTATGTATCCTGTTGATTCCTCTGAATGGTGCAGGAGATGGACCTGAGGTGCTGAATCTAACATGCACACCCACACAAAATGATCTCTACATATAAGCTGCCTCACTCCCGAGGAGTTTACTCTTCTAATTGATTGTGTCTCCGAGGTTGAGTTTCATTTGCCCGTTAAAAATAGTACACACAGAGTGAAAACAGGGTAATGAATGAGATTACATTTGGAAGTGCGTGTGCGTGCAAAATGTAAAGATCACCACAGATACCCATCTGCCGCTGCAAACCTGTCCTGTTTTCCTTATTTTTATTTCTTCCTTTCTCATCAGTGTCATGTAAAAAGGAAATGTGTTCTCAGTATGTTGTGTGTGATTATTGAGAGGTGTGGTTCAAGTGTGAAAGTTATCCAACAGTGGGGAGAGGGAGTGGTCACCAGGTGTGTCGAGCCTATATGATGCGGACAGGGAAAGGATGAGGCAGGAGACGGATAGATTATATATTTAAAAAAAGATGAAATTAAATGTATCATAAAACTACAATAGAATATGCTTGTATTTTCCCATATAGTTATTAGAACAGTTGTTCACCAATAGGATGTTTTAAATGAAAGGCATTGAATGTCTGGGGAGTTTCATATGTTTTATGTTGTGCCCTGAAATGATGGCAGCTTAAAAACACTTGGGGTTTCGCCCATGTTACATCTTAATTAGTACACCCCTCCCCCCCATAAAAATGAAATATATAGACATATAAAATTTGGTGTATCTGATATCTACAGTATGGTGATTGTGCCTTTCACTATTTCTGCATGGTTTTTGTGATGTACTGATTTTTCCATCCCCAAAGTGGACAGTAGTCCGCTGACAGGCAAAAGACCTATGCAAAAATCAACGGATGGGTTTTTCCAGCATCCATTCAGAAAACACAGGTACCCGCCAAAAAAAAAAAAAACAACAACAATAAATACTCAGGTTAACACCTGAATCTTGTGTCATTATTTTCATGTGGGAGAGCAGGCAGGAATTGGATTAGAGCAAAGAGTGTGTGATCTATTGACAGGGGTGGTATTTAGATCATTTAAGTAGATAAGTAAAGTATCAGCAACATGTGATTAAAGTATCAAAAGTTAAAACATTCATTATGTGAGGGAATGTCACCTGTCAGTGTTGTATTATGACATATTATATGATAATTTTTATGGATGCATCAACATGTAATCAGCGTTTTAATGATGTAGCTGATCAAGAGGGTGTTCATTTTAACTAATACATTTGGATAGTTTGGTCAAAATACCTTTAGCTGTCAGCTAAATATAGTGGAGTAAAAAGTGCAATATCAGACAAGAGAGGAGTCAAAGAATAAAATATCAAAAAATGGTAGTACTCACATAAAAGTACCTCAAAATAGACCTTTTTCACAACAGCCATTTTGACATGAAATATACTATATACTACATAAGGTTCAGTCTCATTTATTGCAGCAGAGACTGAGCCAACATGCACCACAGCAGCACCCTGACCTTGTTTGACCTGAATGGAACTGGACCTTAATTAATATCACTACAAACACCTGTGTTTAACCTAATATTTCATGTAAAAAAAGGCTGCTGCGAAAAAAGGTCTATTGTACCTGAGTGAATGTACTTTGTTACATAACACCATTGTCTACCTTGCAGATGACCCTGTGAAATAGACGGAAGTTTACAGTATGCAAAAACGGGAGGAGGTGAACAGATGGGTGTGGTAATGGTGTGTAAATATAGCTCCTGTTTTGACTGATAGGGGCGTGCTCCTATGCACACCGTGGATTTATACTGGCTTAGACTGGAGACTTAAATAAGTAAGAAATTCAAGTAAGGAGACATGCCTAATAAGTGAGTGGGGTGCACAGATTAGGCGAGCCAAACAGCAGGAATAATATCTTTCTTTCTTTCTTTCTTTTTTTGCAGTGGTCAGACTTTTGTGGTGTGCCGAGACAAATAAAGTTAAACAAGTTCCTGTTGACTTATTTAAAAAGGTGGAGGAACCAGTAAAGAATGAGGTTTAATGGGAGGGACAGAAGGTTTGTAACTGGAGCAGGTATCCTGCAGATCTGCTTTAACCTGTCTGACTGCTTCACATATCAGAGAAACCGAGAGACCCTGCATGCTGGCACTTTTTTCCTGATGACAACTGTCATAATATTGGATGGCAAATGGCTTGAAGCACCTGTGCAGTGAAGGGTTTGATCATCAGTTGTGGAGATGAGATTTAGTGGATCTTTAAGGCCTGCTACTGTGAAGTAAGTCTGATATTGGTACATAGACGCCACCACAGCCATCCACCATATTTCCTATGTGAATTCGGGTAGTTTAAGAACATTTACACGTTTATTATAGATCAAAACTATCCTAAGTTGCTATTCGGTCTTTGTTTACAGCCAAATACTTAAAAAACATACGCTTAAGCTGACAAGTCTTACCGGTCGCCCCGAGCTGTAACATGAAGCTAACTTCCCTGCCGTGTGGCGGTGTCGTGATTCAGGGGCTCTCCTTGTAGTCTTGGTGACGGGGAGCTACACTCACCTCAGCTCAGCTCAGCTGAGCTCAGCTTAACTCACCTGTCCTGTTCAAAACCCACACGAATACCCCTCAAGGATTATTCTTGTTTGACTACACTTGTTTTTCCGACAACGGTAAGCATCATTAGCCTCGCTTTGAGCCGTTTGTAGCCGCACTGAATTAACAGAAAGATGCGTTAGCTAGCTTGTGACAGGCGCGGTGAACACGCAGGATACAGAAACACTACACGGAGGTTGATAATGTTAATGTTGTTTTAATATATAATTTAATATCTGATATAATTAAGTTGGACCGTTTTTCTGCGCCATACTGGGGCAGACATATTGTCGCATTTTATTATTTGGGTTGGACTATGTTTGTCCATTGTGATAAGCATGTTATGTTTAATTCGACGTAACGTGGGCGGATGCTTCTCTCAGGTATTTCCTTGTCCAAAACTAGTTGACCTGCATGTTTTGTCGTCTTTTGCAGGTGACGACTGGAAAAATGCATCATCATCGGAGCTACACATGCGTGTCTTGGCCTAGCAGAAATATAATTTAAGAAACTGCAGTGATCTTGGAGTAAAGGGTGCTAGTATCATACAAGGAAAAACTACAACTCCCTGCAGGAGAATTGTGATATAATGAGATATTAAAGCTCCTATCAAGTAAGTCATTTACATCATCTGGATGACAGGTGTGTGTGATTACCAGATGTGATTGGAAATATGGATATCCTGCTTTAACACCTCCACACCGTCAAGATAAAGATAAGTTAAAGTGACTGCAGGGTTTAACAGTAGCCATGCACAGCCCTGCTCCTGAAATTGTAGCAGGGTACCCAAGTGGATGTGTGGTGGATAAAGATGCCAATCCGGAGACAACCTTGGGGAGTGCCTACTCTCCGGTGGATTACATGAGCATCACCAGCTTTCCCAGGCTGCCGGAGGATGACATGGTGTCTGGGGAAAACACCCTAAAATCACGTAAAGATGATGACAACGTCCTGAGTGAGCAAGATACAGGTGAGTCAGACGCAATTACGACAAAATATACCCACCACAAACTTTTAGTTGAGTGTCTGGATGTGGATTCATGCAGCAGCATTATTTTCCAGTCAAATTTCCAGTTATTGCTCATTGTTGCAAATTATTTCTAAAGGTTGAATTTCAACTAGGGCTGCAAATAGTTTTGTCCTCCAGCAGATATGACCTCTTCAAGCTGACAAGTTTTAAATTGAATTTGGTGTGGGAGAACAGGACATATTGACCATATTAAATCTGTGGTTGTCCTGCGATATCGTGTTCAATCCAATCTTTTTGTTTGTGTTGTTTGTCCCAGACCCAGATCTGTTTTTGAAGTCAGCTCGCCTCCAGCGTCTCCCCTCCTCGGCTTCGGACCTGGCTAGCCATGATATTGCATCCCTGCAGGAGACCACCAGAGACCCCTTTACAGAAGACTGTGCCTGCCAGAGAGATGGACTGACAGTCATCATCACAGCCTGTCTCACCTTCGCCACGGGAGTCACTGTAGCTCTCATCATGCAGATCTACTTTGGAGACCCACAGGTAGGAGTGTATGTGTGTTTTATGCCGTTGTACTTTTGCAACCATGTTGCAATAGTGTGGCTTTTGTCAAATAATTACAGGTGATCATATTAATTACAGGATTAGGAGTAACTCTCTCAGTGCTCTCCCACACAAGCCCAAGTCAGTTCAAACGCATATCAATGATCTTTCCTGCTTTGTTCTCCTGTTTCATGTAAGGTCTTTAACCAAGGAGCAGTGGTGACAGATGTGGCCCAGTGTACGTCTCTTGGCTTTGATATACTGGGCAAACAGGGGTCCAGTGTCGATGCTGCCATCACTGCTGCCCTCTGTTTGGGAATTGTTCACCCTCACACTTCTGGTATTGGAGGGTGAGTAATAGAAATATATTGACTTCTTATAAACAGGTTCTCATACATGTTTGAATATGAATACAAACTTTGTGCTCTGATTTGATTTTTAGCGGTGGAGTTATGTTGGTGCATGACATCCGTAAGAATGTGACGAGGGTCATTGACTTCAGAGAGACAGCACCATCTGCCATCCACGAGGAGATGCTGCATACAAACCTTGATGTAAATGTAAGACATTCGTTTTGATGTCTCATTTTATAACAGTTTGATGGTGAATATGAGAACAGAAGAAGCCTTTTTGTTCATGTTTTTGTGAGTGGGTTGTTGAGTATGAGAACAGAAGAAGTCTTTTTGTTCACGTTTAGTGCTGTGGTTAATGTGTGCACCTTGTTCTCGCTGCATTTTAGCCTGGCCTGTTGGTGGGAGTACCAGGCATGCTCAGTGGGATGCATCAGGCACACCAGCTCTATGGAAAGTATGATAACTAACTATTATGTAATACTATTTTTATTTGTTCAATCTTTTCCCATGAATAGTTGTAGCCCTGGTTTCCGGACAGTCTAATTTGATATTGTTTGTTTCAAATGTCTTATTTCAAATACAACAGAATATATTATTATTTTTTATTTTTTAAAAGGCATATATGTCTGTCAGTGCTGACAAAAACATGTGCCTTGTCTCTGTGTTCAAAGCTAAATGAATGAGATCTCATAGTGAAAGTATCACCAGCTGCTCAAAGAAAAGACATTGTGGGTCTTTTTTAGCCAGCGTGTTGGGCTGCAATTACTCTGATGCTGTGTAATTATCCTGATGCTGATGCCTCAGTTGGTATGAGGGTGATGCTACAGATGTAACTAACTTATCCATGAACTGTATATTAAGTGTTATGCTAAAAACATTTTGCATTATCTTTTTGGAACAATAATCTGAAAACAAGTAGTTGAGAGTGTGCGTATATATATATATATATATATATATATATATATATATATATTTAAACATGTGTTAACTAAGCCACTCTGTCATGACTTTTAAATCCCCCAGAATGCAGTGGAATGATGTGGTTACCATGGCAGCAGATGTGGCCAGAAATGGATTTAATGTTACCCATGACCTAGGTAAGTATAGTGTAATGTAGCAGGACAAATCACTGGGTAAAGTCTCACTGCTCCTGCGATTAAAACACACCAGCACTATCGCCTGGCCTCAGTGTCACTCCCGAACATCATGAGGTGAAGTCATATTTGAAGATAAGGTGTAACCTCACCTGCCTTTTCCTCTCTCTCTACCTAGCTGAAGCTCTGGCTAAAGTCAAGGACCAAAACATGTCTGATGCATTTCGGGATTTGTTCCTCCCCAATAGCCAGGCTCCCCTTGCTGGGCTGCTCACCAGACGCCTTGATTTAGCAGCCATCTTAGATGCTGTCGCAGTTAAGGGGATATCAGAGTTCTACAGTGGAAACCTGACGCAGGAAATGGCAGCAGCAGTAAGAAAGAATATTTATTTTTACCTCCCCGTCTCCAACCTGATTATATAAGTAGTCATGAATTCTGCATAGTCTCCATGGAGTCACTTTTACCACTTTACTTTTATTACCACTCCAAGCAAAAATCCCTGTTGTACTTTCATCTAGTCTTTTTTAAAAATATGTAAATGTATGTAAAATATGTAAATGCAAAGGCAAAAGATTAGAAACACCTTTCAGTATAATGTAGTCCAGTACGACACAGTCTTTAACTGTGATAAAGTTCTGCTGGGCTGTTGCACTGAAATTTGACATTTTTTTTCATGAAACTTGAACCCATGGTTTACATGAGATGGGTATGGGATGCAGACAGGCATCGCAACACATAAATGGACCATAATTGTTGTTAACACCAGGCATTTGCACTCTTAATTATTTTTATTATTTTTTAATCAGAAACACTGCAAATTCCAGTCTCTTTTTTTTAATTTAAAGCATCCTTATCCTTTAATTTGAGAAGAGAGTAACTTAATCTTAAAGACTCACGCAACTAAACTAGTATCTGACTACAGACAAAGTGACAACAGTGCACAGGCCAATTTAAGCTCACTATTCAATTTTGACAGGTGCAAGCAAGGGGCGGAGTGCTCACAGAGGATGACTTCGCAAACTACAGCACAGTCTTACAGCAACCAGCAGAGATCACCTATCAAGGTAAATTCCTGTATTATTTACACTGCAAAGAGTGGAAGGACCGGTACATTAACATAAAACTCACCTAACCTGATGTTTGGCACTTGAGACCTTTACTGGAACTTAACTTCTAGTGTCTTTCATACTCTAAAAGAATTTGTTTTTCAGGAAATTTCTGATTTTCTGTTCAGAGTTAGAGTGACAGCTCACACAGAGTGGGGTTAAAATGTTAAATTCTTGACCTCTTCTTACTCCCCTTATTCATACATATTTTTTTAGCAAATATAGAAAACTACATACTCTCTTAAACAATATGAATGTCTAAGCAAACTGACTTACACATTGCTTTATGAGGCTCTAAGTCATGTGACTGCCATCCATCTGCCCCATTGTCTCCAATGTGAACTGATACTAGAATTTTCAGGAGGGAAGCAGAGGCGTTGCTAACTTGCTCTTTCCACCTTTTTGACACCACAAACTTTCAGCATAATCTCCTCTTTAACGTGACATAAATTTTGCTCTCTTTATCTTCTTCCTACTATTTGAACGCTTCATACTCATTCACCTGCTTCTTTATACAAAATTAAGCCAGTAAAGCAGTTTATAGTCGCTCCCGGCTGTTTATTAAGAAACACAGGTCTGTGTCAGCTTTTCAGCAGCCAGCAATCCCACCGCGAGTTATTCAGAAATTACATTCTGTAGTTTTTTTTTTTCTAGTGTTCCTGTAAATACAATAAGTTCCTCAAATATTTAATGACCAAAGATGTGTCTGCTGTGAACTGTGTACATCTCAATACCTCCTTAAACATAGACTGCAGTTGAACCATGTATGCAAACATGATAGATATGACACCCATCCTGTATAAGCTGCATGATAAAATGTTCTTATTCCTCACATTGTTCTATTTGTCTCATCTGCTATATATCGCGTTCTTCATGTGAGATCATTAACTATTGCAATTTTCCTTTTGCATTACACTTGCCAGTTACTACATCCCTGTTGATTTTCTGTTTTTCTTTGAGTTATTTTATTTTGTCACTGAAATGATCCCATTTCACGATAGACATCATTAAATTTTCAATCACATGATTTGTTGGTGTTTCTGAAGGACACCATGTGATGGCGGCCCCGGCCCCACATGCTGGTGTTGCCTTGATCACTGCTCTCAACATCTTGGAAGGCTACAACATTACCAGCCAGGTGCCCAGGAATAACACCTACCACTGGATTGCAGAGGTAGCACACAAACTGCTTATATACACTATACATTATATACAGTGTGTAATGTGCAGTAATTCATGATTTTTACTTAAATGTTAATTTTGCATTACTCTCCCAGGCTGTAAAGATAGCTCTTGGCCTGGCTAGTGGGCTAGGAGACCCCATGTATGACACTTCTGTCTCAGAGGTTGTCGACAAGATGCTGAGGTAGAGATCCCCTTGTCCTTTTAAAATATATAATGTGTATATCCATCCTAATTCGGTAAGACATTTTCATGGAACCATGCCCCTTTGTTGTTCTCACCTCCTAGTAAATCACAGGCTTCCCTGCTCCGCCAGATGATCAGCGACTCTCAAGCCTTCCCTGTCAGCCATTACACTTCATCATTTACCCTAGAGAAAGGTGCAGCAGCTGCCCAAGTCATGGTCATGGGCCCAGATGACCACATTGTGTCGGTCATGAGGTACGCCCTGCTTTAACTGAACTGCTGTTAAACAATGTACAACGTTTAAGAAAATCCCAGTGATAGTTAAGAGTGAAAAACTAAGACCAGCTTTCTTTTTACTTGTGGCTGTTCTAGCTCTCTAAACAAACCATTCGGCAGCGGGATCGTGACTCCTTCAGGAATCCTCTTGAATAGCCAGATCTTGGACTTCTCCTGGTCTAATAAAACAAAGAACTCATCACCTAACCCGGTAATTGTGTATTTTGTTTAACTGATTTCAGTATTGATTGATTGAAGTATTTATTTATTCTTGTGGGGTTTTTTTTGCTTTTCCTGTAGCATAACAGCATCCAGCCTGGAAAGAGGCCTATGTCCTTCCTGATGCCCACAGTGGTGAGGCCTGCCGTGGGGTTATGTGGCACATACGTAGCTGTTGGATCTTCCAATGGAGAGAAAGCTCTCAGCGGCATCACACAGGTTATTTAATTACTGGATATGACTGATTGATTAATTTATGTATGTGTTGTTATTCTACATATCTTATTCTGTTTTCTGATTCTTCACAGGTGCTGATGAATGTTTTGTCTTCACGTAAAAATATGAGTGACAGCTTAGCGTATGGAAGACTCCATCCACAGCTGCAGCCCAACACCCTCCTGGTGGACTGTGAGTTTTTCCTGTTGATCCATCTATTGTGTAGTGTGAATCAAATATAACCAATAATAATTACACAAGCTTTGATTGCAGTGTTCTGTGTTGACGTTTTGATTTAATTTCCAATTATAGTTGTTTTTTCCTGCTATTAACATGCAATATGCATCCGGATATGCCATTTAGATAAAGAACAACCTAACAGTGACCTCACAAAATTATGAGATACGAGAATCCATCTTGCCAGGCTTCAAGCTATGCACTTGTGTCCAAACACAGTGATCACTATGCAAAACTACTGGCAGCCACAGCATAGAGACAGAGTGCAATTAAGGCCTGCCCATTCTGGAGGGGAAAACAATTAATCACTCTCCATTGACTTTGTATTGCATGAAGGTGCCTCTTTGTCTCTTCTGTCTGCTAGTAAACAACAGAAAAGTGCATAAAGTGTGAAATGTATTTTGGGATGCACTACCAACAGGGTAAAGGCTGCCAAGCTGAGATTTTAGTAAGATCCTGACATTCAGTGTACATACAGTATGTATGTACACTGAGTATACAGACTGAAAATGCTCACAGAAATACATTCTGAACACACACAGAGAGGCAGACGGGTGTACAGTGTCAGCAGAGCATGCACTGAGATAGATAACTTGCTTGTACTTAACTTGCTTGATTGCTTGGAAACTCATTCTGAGTGTTATTTTCCTTTACCACATGAACATTACCTTTAATTACCAGGTCAAATGCAGCCTTATTAAGTTTGACATTTATTTTTTATTGTCCATTCTTTCCACTAAACTCAAATCATCCTCTCTCCCACTGCCTTTTTCTCTCCTACAGCTGAGTTTCTAGATGAAGACATGGAGCTGCTGCAGGCTAAAGGTCACAAGGTGGAGAGGACAGAGGTCCTCTCTTTGGTGGAAGGCACCCGGAGAACCAATGACCTCATCATTGGGGTGAAGGACCCACGTAGCGCTGATGCCTCTGCCCTCACTATGTCCAACATGCCCTAGTGTACCCCTGCTCCCCCCCATATCACACATTATGAGGAAGGGGTAAGAGTAACATTGTATGATTGATGGTTAGTGAGGGAGCGAGGAGGCTGTTCTTCCACTAATACATTAGACGTAAGTTAATGGCAGAGTACAGTTGTTTGACAGAAACAAAACTGTCAGCAAAAAGACATGCAGCTTTGTGTGAGATGACTTTGTAGGAATCTGATATGAATAGTTTTTTTTTTTTTTGCTCACAGAACTACAAATGATCGCCATCTTACATACCGATGTTAGTATGACCTCTCTCACAGTGTCAACCGTCCCAGTGTAGACAGTGTTCATCACTTTAAGTCACTATAACCGGCATTGCTATAGTGTCTGAATGTTTAAAATCTATGTCTGTCCCTTAACGCCATTAGTCTGCAGTCTAAATTATGCAGAGTAGGGCATGAAGATGCAAGGCATGTTCATAAATTCAGATCTGACTCATTCCAGTTCAATTTAAAAGAAAGCAATAAATTTAAGAGGTTTAGTGTAGATTTTCTGAGTGGCTGTGAGAAAAATAAAATGGAAGGTGTAATGGCTTTTTAAGCTATCTTCACAAAGTTGAGTGGCAACTACTTTTTGGCCAGTGATGTACTGAATTCAAGAGTGTTGCACGCTGAATATAGGATCAGGAAATTGATGATGGACAACTTGATTTGGTATCAAAATGTGCCAACATGAAAAAAGTAATGATGCCACACCTGGACGCCACTCTTAAATTCTTCCACTGCATTTCACCATTATTCCAAATAACGCATAAAATCACATGGAATGATGAAGGAAACAATATTTAAATCTACGATTAAGCTTAAGTCTGTTCTAAATTGAACACAGAGGCTGAACCATTTACTGTCCTGCTCTTTATAAGGTGTGTAACTTATTAGATGTTGTTTGGTACAGCTGCTGGAGATTTAACTGTTGCAAACAATCAGTGGCTCCTTGGGACCATGTTAAAACTTCACACGTTATTTACACTAAGTACGTCATACAGAATTACGGTAAGATCTTCACATCTCAATTGATTTGCTTTTTTAATAAAAGGATTTGCTTCACTTTTACAGATGTTAAATATTACTAATAGGAGAATAAGTGTATTTCAATACATAATTTAAGAATTTTTAGTTGTTACATGTTTTAGTTCTTATCTAAAGCTTGTGGCTTATTTTTTTTATTTGGAGTGGGGATACTTGTTTTAGAACGGGAATAATTGTATTCTTTACAGATGGACTGAATGTAATCTGTCTATTTTTATATGGACATTTGTTGAGCTGTGTACATTATTTCTACTGTTGGAACACAATGCATCCAATCAGCAGTTAAAAAAAAACAAAAAAAACGCTGTTATGGTTTTTTTTGTGTACTTGTGTAATTATTTTAGGTAGTATAACTAAAGTAGGAACCAACGGTTTCTGTAAAGCTGTTACTTTCTAAAAGTGACTGATTAAACATGTCCTTAATCTTATTCTATCTGCTGTTGAGCACTAGTGCAATATGACTGTTAATGCTTGTGTCCTGTACTGTAGAGTACCATGTCCCGCATTTGCACAACACTTGATGTTTTATTTCATTGTGCATTTGCATCTGATTTTAATAAAAAAAAATCAGCACTGTCCAAACCCAAGAAATAAAATGTTTGCACACATTGCTGAAGAATGTTTGCCCCTTTGTTCCTCCATTTTATTTTGGTGTGTTTTTAGTTGGATCATTTGCTTCAAGGACCAAAGAAAACTGTAAACACTGAATTCTGATTTAAAAATTTCATTTAAATAGAAATATGAAAAAACAAAGCAAACATAGCTGGATTTGGTTTTGAACTATATAACGTTCATTCTTATTTTTACTATACTTGTGTTTTATGTTGTTCAAAAGGATGTTGCTTCTCCTTCCGCTTTGGGATTTTATTTTGTAAAGCTGTCCCGGAAGCAGTTTTGTTCCCTTTGTGCGCTAGCTTGACATTATTTCTGACTTGCTTGTGATTCATGTTTTGTTAGCTAATCTGGCTAGCAGATGTCGACTGCTTGAACTTCTTTTCAGATGAATATATGCGGTAAGGCTTTTGCTTTTCTCGTGCGTAATTAACTTCTGATGCTACGTAGCTAAATAAAGCAAACGAACTGAGAAGCTAATCGGCTGTGTTTCAATGCATTCATGATGAATTAACTGCAGCTAACTTAGCTAACGTTTGCTAACTGGAGCTTTTCGGAGAAGCCAGCAGGAACCGCCTTTACATGAATATTGTCTTCTTTCATAATGCGGTGCCTGCTGTAAATGTATTAATATGAATTGTAAGTGGTGTTCACGTCTGCATGAAAATGCACGGCGACATGGGACACGGGATATTCGTGTTCTCCCTGCCGACTTTAAACTCGCTGCGTTAGCTTACGTTTGCGCTAAGGCCCGAGCTACTGCCGCTGCTGGGCCGATCATGTTAAACAAGCCTGCTGCCGGTTATGGGAGTGAATTTATACTTATAATGTCCCGTTATTTGACATTAATGCAAATCACACTGCAGTTAAGACGTCTCAAACACCCACAGTCTCCTTTTTGTAATCTAATCTAAGTCTACTGTTGAAGTTAAGCATCGCTGGTTACAGTGATGTCACTAACGTACAGGTGTGTTAACGTTAGCTTTACTTTGATAACGTCATCTATTTACTTAACGTAGACTACATGTTTGAAGCTTGTAGCCTACAGCGCTGAAAACCTATAGGTAGCTACCTATTTATCCAACATCTGATGATCTATAAATCAGTTTTCACTACTACAATAATTATGTTAAAATCAGAATCAGGTTTATTGCCAAGTAGCTTTTCACATACCAGGAATTTGTCTTGGTGTCATTGTTGCATAATAAACATTAAGTAAAAATATAAGAAAGATAAAAAAAACAAGTCCTAAAAATATAAATAAATATACTATATGTTTTAAAATGAAAAGAGCTGTGCAGTATGTGCAGGAATATACAAAGTATTCACCAGATGTTCACAGAGGTATGCAGAAACGACGTAGATGTTAAATAAAAGGTGTGCCTTAATGTAACGCTTAGAGTCTGTATATCCTACATGACTGTAACGTGTAGGTCTGGGTGGGTGGATGGTAAGCTGTGTCAGAGGGAGCCCTGTCCCCTTGTTGATGAGGCCAGTGGCAGGCGGAACGCTTTCTGTGCTGTGAGGTTTTGGTCAGCCTCCTGCCAGAGGGGAGTGTCTCAAAGAGTTTGTGTCCGGGATGCGAGGGTTTTGCCACAATCTTTTGCTGCACGCCTCAGAGTCCTGGAGAAACAGAAGATTGCAACTTTTTTTTTTTTTTTGCAGATTTGATCCACTTTACTTTGACATCTCTGTCGTTTCACACAAGTGATCTATCTCTCTCATGTGCACTTTCAGCATAAAACATTTCAAACGCCACTCCTAGTTAGAGGGGAGGATGGCACATCAACGTACCCCACCTCAGCTGTCCCAGAGGACAGAGTACCTGGAAACTGATAATGACTCCGACAGGGACTCCGGTGTTGGGGAAGATGCTGGAGAGGATGCTGACAGTTGCCATGGAAGCACAGTGACACAAGGAGAGAAAGTCAACAAGCAAGATGGCACCGAAGAAAACAGCGGGGAGGGAGGAGATTTTACAGTCTTTGTCGCCTTCCAAGGGAATATGGAGGATGAGGATTTCACACAAAAACTTGACACTATCCTCAGCGGGATACCAAACATACTTGATATGGGTTCGTTTTTTGATTTTATTCAATTTTATTTTTTATGTTTGGGAGAAAAAAAACAATACGGGCGTTTCTGAAAATTGTTAATATGCTGACAAACAATGGGAGCTACCCAGTACAGTTGTCCACTGATGGACCGCTGTACAGCTCCTGCTGTTTATCAAGGAATATGTTAACAGACTTTAGTCCTCTCTTTAAAAACAAACATGAACACATATTTGGCTGGTGGATGGCGCCAATTTTGTGCCCTGTTTTTTAGCCCATTACTTATTGTGTTCTATATTTGTACTCAATTTAGATAAATTTGTAGAGATTTGTTTTCATTTTTGCATTGGAAAATCTCTTATTCTGCATGTTGCAAATTATGCATTTGAAACGTGCCCCTATTTCTTCCTGCTAATTTATTTCAAGCAGACGTTTTGTGTGTCCATCCTTTGTCCTTGTCCATTCAAACCTTTTTTCCATTTTCACTGTAACTGCAACTTGTATTCATTCATTGTCCCTCTTCAAGGCTCTGAGGCGCTACAGCCACAGCATGTGGAGCCGTGGAACAGTGTGCGGGTTACCTTCAACATTCCTCGGGATGCTGCTGAGCGGCTTAGACTGTTGGCCCAGAACAACCAGCAGCAGCTCAGAGACCTGGGGATTCTCTCTGTGCAGATAGAAGGTAACAGCACAGCCTTCAAACTCCTTGTCACCTTAAAACCAGGACGCACAAGACAATGTCGTTTTCGTCTGTGGCACTTCAAAATAAATACAAACTAGACCTCCTGTAGTAAATGTTAGTTATACATGTCCCCTGTCTGGTTTTCAGGGGAAGGGGCCATCAATGTGGCTGTGGGACCAAATAGAGGACAAGAAGTCAGAGTGAATGGACCAATAGGAGCACCTGGCCAGATGAGAATGGATGTCGGCTTTCCAGGTCAACCTGGTCCAGGTATCAATTCACATTCGTTAGTTGGTAATTTTATTCTGTTTTTAGTCACTTGATAAATATTAACTATTTGCCTATTTACACATAATGATTTCATATGCACATATTTCCATAAGGAGGCATAAGGATGGCTAATCCATCGATGGTTCCCCCTGGGCCTGGCATGGCAGGTCAGGCTATGGTACCAGGCAGCAGTGGACAGATGCATCCTCGTGTTGCAAGACCGTCTTCACAGACAGGTTCAGGTCTTTATTTCTTGTACGTCAAACGATACATGTTGTTATTTTGAATATCTCATAGCTTGAATAGTGTAATAATAGAAAAACTGCATCTTTCTCTCTGACAGATGTGATGGATCCAATGATGCCAGGTGGTATGTCAGTTCAGCAACAACAGCAACTTCAGCATCAACAGGCTGGTCCCCATGGCTCAGGCCCAATGCCTCCTCAAGCCGCCCATCACATGCAGGCTTTACAGGCCGGGAGACCGCTCAACCCTGCTGCACTGCAGCAGCTACAACAACAGCATCACCAACAGCAACAGGCCCAGCAACAAGCTCAACTCTCTCAGCTTGGACCTAGACCTCCATTCAACCCTTCAGGCCAGATGGGTGTGCCTCCTGGCTGGAACCAGTTACCACCTGGGGTCCTCCAGCAACAGGCCGCCCAAGGAGGCCCTGCCTGGAGAAAGCCCCCACCCCAAGGTCAAATGGTTCAGCGACCACCTTCACTTGCTACAGTTCAGACTCCCAGCCATCCTCCACCTCCTTACCCATTTGGCAGCCAGCAGGCTGGCCAGGTATTCAATGCCATGGGACAGGGACAATTACAGCAACAACAGCAGACAGGAGTGGGTCAGTTTGCCACTCCGCAACCTAAAGGTCCACAAGCTGGCCCTGGCGGTGTCGCAGGACCACCCAGACCCCCTCCCCCTCTTCCACCAACTTCTGGACCGCAGGGCAACCTCACTGCCAAGTCCCCTGGTTCCTCTTCATCTCCTTTTCAGCAGGGTTCCCCGGGGACTCCTCCCATGATGGCTCAGAGACCTACAACTCCACAGGGTTTTCCCCAGGGTGTTGGATCACCAGGAAGAGCAGCCCTTGGCCAGCAGCCTAACATGCAACAAGGATTCATGGGAATGCCCCAGCATGGACAGCCTGGTGCCCAAGTTCACCCAGGTGGGTTACCGTTGCTAACGATTTCTCGTTGGATTGAAATGCACAGCCAAAACATTTATTTTTTTTGATCATCGTAAAAGATGTTAAAATAACTATGATGTCTAAGATAACAAAATCAATCAATACTGATGACAGGCATGTCGAAGCGTCCCATGGGCTTTCCAAATCCAAACTTTGTCCAAGGTCAGGTGAGTGTCAGCACTCCAGGAACCCCTGGTGGAGGACCCAGTCAGCAGCTACAGAGCAGTCAAGCGATGACTCATGCAGGTAAAATATCTACAAAACTACAAACATGTAGGGGTATGTCATAAGAGAAATGCACAAATTTTTCCAGAGTTTGGGAAATTAAAATGACGTGAGATGAGCAGAGGCAAATACCTGATTCAGCAATCAAAAAGATGTGCTCCTCACACACACTATTGACTAAGATCACTTAAATCTGGTAATCACGTATGAAGAGACAAGATATTTTACATTTTAAAAAGACACTTTTGTCATAGCACTATCTTTATCTTTTTGTTGAAAACAACTTCTAAAAAAACATTAATTGTGTGTACTGAATAAGATACACTACTGCATTCTCCTTTATACAGTTAACTGATCTGATATGATATGATGTAATATGATATAGTCATGGCAAAATGCATAGTTGTAGGCCTGAAGTTTGAGAACAGTAAATATTATTTGTTATCAACAGCACATAAAACTGTTCAATGGTGCAGCTAGTGGACTAAAATAGCAAGGCTAATTAAAGGTAATGGTAACTGCAATGTCTTCTGTGTTTACTGGGCATATAAACTAACCTGAGCTTTCATCACAGCTTAATCTA